>CM062924.1:113556313-113986313 GCA_031878705.1 Tapirus indicus | reverse complement strand
GTGCTTAGAAACCTAGTAAATGCTCTATAAGTGTTGGCCATCAGCACCTAGAACAGTGTCTGGCACAAAGTGGGCACTAAACGTTTGTTGAATTACTGTACGAATGAACGAATGAATCCTGCTCCCACTTTGCTCCTCTACTTCCAACAATGGAAGAGACAAGTCAATATTGTCTCTATAGCTACTGAGGAAGATGTACACATTAAACTCGTTCCAATCCCAGGGCCTTTGCACTGGCTGTTCCCTCTGCCAGGAGTGATTTCCCACATATCTTCACATGGTTCACTCCCTTGAGTGATTCAGATCTCTGTGGCTGGAAATGAGAAAGGGCCCTGACCGCTGCCTGCTAATAGAGCTTCCCCCTCTCCCCAAAGTTGTCTCTCCTTCCCCAGTCAAGGATGCTCACCAAGTATGTACACATACACACACACACATCCAGACAATCCTAACTAGACAACTTCAGGGTCTTCACCCTACCCAGGGTTAGGACTAGAGTTAACAGGGGCTCTGGCCTGGCGGGTGGTCCCTCCCCTATGCTGATGGCCATCAGTGTCCATGCATGACAAGGGCTCACCCAACCCACCAAGGAGGTCATGTTTTGTCCCAACCACCGCCCCAACCAGCTGTGGCAAGAATCATGGTACCATGCAAACACCAGAGTCCACTGGACCAGTATTTAAGAATACTAGCTCTACCACTTAAGAAAAAAAACCATTTTATTGAGCACTTACTGTGTACCAGCCACTGTGCTAAGCTCCCTACGTACTTGGGCTCATTAAATCCTCATAACAACTAAGCAGGGTAGGCGTTATCCTTATTTTATACCTGGCTGAGGCAGAATAAACTAGCTAAATGCTCAGGCTCTGGAATGAGACAGACTGGGTTGAAATCTGGGCTCCTCCACTCACTTGCTGTGTGACCTTGGGCAAGTCACTGCAGCTCTCTGAGTCTCTGCTTCCTCCTCTGTAATGAGGAGATAAGACAGCCACTGTCTTTGATCCTTGTGAGGATCAAAGGAGATAATGGATGAAAGTGCCACGCAGTGCCAGGCACACAGCCTTCAGTCGAGGTCGGAGCCTGCCCTTCCCTCCTTATCTCACCGGCTCCCCTGCCAAGGTTTGCAGGCCGGGACCGGTCTTCCCCATGGTGCCAGGCACAGGGCTGGGCACAGCCAGCATACACAGAATATTCTTGCTGATTGGCAGATTTCCCCAAGGCCTTGATTGCAGAGAGCACTCCCACCCCCGGAGCATCCAAGTAGGGGATTCCTGTCCTGGGCAGCCCCAGCGGAGGGGCTGTGAAGGGAGGGCCCTTCCTGCCTCTGAGCTCCTACCTTGTTTAGAAGCCCTCACCACCATGGGTCCCCCGCTGCACCCCAGATCCCATCCTAGTTCCTTGGGTCTGAGTTCCTATCTAGAAAGCTTGACTGTCACCATAGTTTCTCCATGACCATGACCACCTATAGGTCCACCAGTCACTCACCCAGCCCCTTAGGTGGACCCTGCCATATGCTGACAGATACCCCCCACTCACACCAGCTGCCCAAATCACCCACTGCAGAACCCCAGGTTCCAGCCTGCCCACTGCTTGACCCTCCGACCGCCATCCACCTACCCACAGCTATCACTTTCACCCCACCCAACAGCCCCTGACACACGCACACTCAGAGCCTGCAGCCAGTCCACACCAGAGGTGCCCTCTGCAGGGCCCTGAAGCCTGGCAGAAAAATCACAAAGGCATTTTGACATTAATCAAAGACACTCATAAATAAATATGTGTAACTCATATGCAAACCAAGGTAGGAATTTACATCTTTCACTGCTGAGTCAGCATCTCCAGGCACCAGGGAGGCTGCCTGCAGCTCAGGAGGTTTGGGACAAGAGCCCTCCCATCTAGGGACCAATCAAACGATCCCAGATTCATCTGAGATTCTCGAACTTCCAAGTTGGGAGCACCAGCCACCATTTATTGTTTGCCTGCTCCATGCCAGCTATTCTCCTACACACCAGCTCCTAGAGGCAGTAAAGGAGATAACATGTAAGTGCTTAGAATGATACCTGGCACGTAGTAACCGCCCCATATATACGGGCTATTATTATTCATATCACCTCTGAGCCTCAGTTTCATTTGTAAATGGGAATAATAGTTGCACCTGACTCACAGTGTTTTTGTGAGGATGCAACGTGCAAACCTAGGTGGAAGCACTGAGCGCAATTCCTGCACAGAGTAAGCACTCAATAAATCTTAGCTACTGTTATTAAACAGTGTGTGTCCATGCAAACAAGTTCTGGAAACGTATAGCAATAGGAGCAGTTATGACGGGTGAGGCAGAGAGCTTAACACCTTCTGTTTCATATATTTCTGAAGTAAAGAATTTTGACAAATGAGCCTGTCTCACTTTTATCATCAGCAAAAACAATAAAGATATTCTTATTTGGTGGACTAAAAGCCACCAAGGAGAGACCCCGTCCCGGGAGCACTCACTTCTCAGCTCCCTCCCGCTGGTTCCACACCCCTCCCTACTCAGCCTCTTTCCTCAGATGCTCTCCTGGGAATCCGCGTCCCTGTGAACCTGGCCAGGGCCCAGGAAGGCTGGACTGGGGAGAGCAGTTTGCTCCAGACACGAGGTTTATATTAATAACACCTTACATGACTTTCCCTCTCTGGCAGGACGAGCAGACCTAGGAACCCTGGAACGTTCCCACACAAGCAAAGCCAGGCCTCGATTCCCCCACCTGCCCTCAGGATTGGGCCTGGACCCAGGTAAAGGTCCTCTTTCTTCTATTTAGTGCCATGCCCACAGCCCACAGACAGGTTATTAGGTCTGGATTCGTGGCGGCCCCTGACCTTCACCACTCCCACCTGCTCCTGTCAGCAGCAAACATATCGAATCTTTGGATCCTATACATCTTCATCTTGGTCATGGATAAAGAATGCCAGGCAGGACCTGGCTCCCAAAGGCCCTGTCCAGGGCACTCCAGGCCCATTCCCGAGCACCCTTTGGCTTCAGTCAACCGACCAGGTATGAATAAGAAGATCTGCCCTCTTCTCTGGAGCCCACTTCTTCCAAGACTGAAAGCCAGTGTCCCCCACCCCATTTGAAAAAAGAAGGAAGGGAGATCACAGTGGCACAACCACACGATCATTCAGTGGGCACCACTATTGGTACCACAATAGACCAGGAGTTAGGTCGGATGCTGGGGACACAGAGGTGAAACAGAGCCAGCTGCCCCCAGGAGCTCACAGCCCCGTGGGAGAGACAGATACACAGATGGCAATGACTGTGCAGGCCCATAAAGCTAACACAGAGGTGGTCTGCATGACACAGCGTGGAAGCAGGGCAGAGGCTAGGGCTTAGTCTAGAGAGTGAGTGGAAAGACTTCCCAGAACAGGCGACCCTTGAACAAGGACTTGAAGAATGTGATGGGGAAGGAGGCATTCCAAGGAGAGGGAACTGCATGTGCAAAGGGAGGGGGTCGTGAGGGCCCGGTGTGTTTGTGGGAACAGAAGCTCTGTGCTGCTGGATTCAGAAGGTGGGCAGGGCCACCGGGGGCTTTGGACCTGATGACGTCCACAATAGGGAGCAATGGAAGGCTTCTCAGGAGGCAAGCGCCATGTCCGAGTGGTGTCTTGGGGGAGCACTCTGACTTGACCCAGCAGAGGGACTGGAGAAAGGGAGACCCGTCCTAACCAATCACTAGACATGATGACCTGTTCACTCCCCTTACATACTCTTTTAACTTTGGTTTCCTGGAGCCACTGGGATGTAGGCTTTGCCTGTCCCTTGAGGTCCCCAGAGCAAGCAGGCCAATGAGCCTACAAATGGAGGTAAACTGAGGCACTCTACCTAAGAGCCCTTCCCTGGTAGAAAGGAGAACAGGGATGTGAGTCTGGCAGGTACTCTGTTCTCAGCTACAAACCAAAGTTGAAACTCGACGGTGATTTTATCTGTGATGACAAGTCCATCCCCAGGCTCAGACAGGTATTGTTCCAGGCTCAGCAGACGTCCCCAAGTCAGACAGATGTCCAGGGCTCAAACAGACATTGCCCCCAGGCCAGGAAGATGTTGCACCAGGCCCAGACAGATGCTGTGCCAGGTTCAGACACATGTCCTCAGTCCAGACAGAAGCTGTCCCGGGGCCAAATAATGTGCTGGGCTCAGCCAGGTGTCCCAGCCTCAAACAGATGTTGTCTCCAGTCCAGGCAGATGTTACCCTAAGCTCAGACAGATGTCTGCCACCAGAGATACATAAAGATGCTAAGAGGTCCCTGGGAAAATATAATTCCTAAATCCTCCTTGACCACTTCCACCCTCCACCTGCTACCCCCGAGAAAGCTGAGGAAGGCCAGCACTAAGCCCAGCCAACTCTCTCCAGACCCTCCCAACTTGTAACAGCTAAGGAACTATATCTTTCTGTGCCTCCCCCTGACTCCAGGCTAGACTACTGCACATCAGTGGGGTGATGAATGAGGCACATGGACAGGAGTATAGGGCATCTGTGCCATCTGTGGCAAGGTAGAGAGTGATGCCCAGGCTACCCCAGCTAACTCTGTATGGGGAGAGGAGGCTGGGGGGGATCAGAGGAAGGAGTGGGTTGATATAAGGACCAGGTCCACTAGGTCTTACCTCGAACCCCACTCAAACCCCAGACTAGAGGGGAGGAGAAGTCCTGTGACCTCATCCCCATGCACACGTACCCCAACCAACACCCTAGGAATGTCATTACTGGGTCATTTGAAGGTAATTACTGTTCCAAAGCTGGGCTGCATTAAGCTAGGGAGAAAGAAAGGAATAAGGAAGCTGGCCCAGTGTAGACGTAAAGTGGGAGACAGTCCCATTCATCAGCTTGGTCTTGGCTGGAAGAATGACCTTCCTTCCCCAAGAGCCCTCATAGGAGCAGCCCAGACCTGGAAGGAAAAAGAGCTTCCCCTCTCACAGTCACACAGCTCCTATCAGGGGCTAGAGTTATATGTACTGCAGCTATGCCGAAGTCGGGGTTCAGGAACCGTGGGGTGTTGGGTGTTCTTGGTCCATGGGTGGAGGAGGCAGCCACTAGACCTGGGATGAGGGAGTGAGACAGTGAGAGACTGACCTCCCCATCTGCACTAAGGGGCCTCCAGATGGGCTCAGTCTCTTCCAGAGGGGAGCTGGAGAGGCTCATGAATATGTAAATTAACCTGGAGCCACGCCCCCCAGCAGAGGTCAGTTGGGACTTCCCTCAGCTCTACCTACTTCTCCAGAGCTACCTGGAGGCTGAGGAAGGGGAGGTGTGGGTTTTAAAACCACTCTCAAACAGAAGCACTGTCTGACACAGTTACAAACACTAATGCACACAAATGCAAGAGGACTCCCTGTTCTCTCTTCCACCCACCCAAGCTGCCCACTTCCTACCCTCAGTCAGGCCCCAGGTCAACACCAGGCCCAGGGAGGCACCTCACTCTTCTAATGATGGTGACAAGGACTTAAATTATCATTCACTGGTCCCACCCCACCTTGTGGTGGTGAATCTTGCAGCCATCCAGATAAAAAGTATGTTAAAAAAAAAAAGAAAAGAAAAGAAACTCAAACCCAGCCCCAGCCTTTCAGAGTGATTAATCCCCGCTAATGATTTACCGATTTGCAGAGAGCGTGTTCTGCATAACCGGATTGTGGGCATTACCACCAGCTCAGAGGCTGCCATTCTGCTAAAAGTGAAAATAAATTTCAAGAGCAATTGACCACCCCTGATTTGAATATTCCACTGATGCACTGGGAGGACCCTCACCCCCACCCATAGGCCTACGGGCTGAGGCAAGAAAAGAAAATGCAAGGAAAAGTTCATCCCTAAGAGAGATTTCCCCTTCCATCCACTCCTTTCCTTCACCAAGACTGCAACACAGGGAACCTTAGATTCAGTGAGGGAGACAGCTTCTTTCTCCCCTACCAGAGGCAGCAGCGCCCCTCCCAGCCCTCCATTCCTCTATGCTAGGCTCCTGCCAGCACAGGAAGGACAGAAGAGGTAGGACACCTGGAGGACACCTGATAGGGGAGGAGGTAGGGGCTCGAGAGCTCCCAACAGTGATCCCAGCCCATGTAGGAGAGCTTTCTGGATGGTGGTGAGCACTCTGAATCTGCCTAGCTGCCACAACTTGCACCAAGGTAGTGAATGGACAAGATGCCTCTGGCCCCCCTCCCCAGGTAGGACTCTGTGACAGCCAGAACCCTGACAGACTCTTCCAGGCAAACATACATCTCAGCCAGGGATAAGCAGGGTCTGGGCGTGGTCACTGCTGACACCGCTTAGCAAGAGCTGGTTGGGGGAGCAGGTAGGTTCTGCTCCTGCCCACACAGCCTCTTACTCACCCCAGGCAGCCAGGGAGAACTAAGCCACACTTTCCCTCTCCAGGTTTCCATCCGGGCAGTGATCTCATTACGCCTTCACAAGAACCCGACAGAGACCATCCTGCCCGGCTTACAGATGAGGATACTGAGCTTCCCAGAAATCAGGAGGCTGAGTCTGGCCCAGTGTCATCCCGTGGGCCTGAGTCTGGGCCATAGTGGAACCCAGACGCTGACACTCTGAAAACACAGGATCTAGGGCATGAGGAGACAGGCAGAAGGGAAAGGCAGTGGGCTCTGTGGGCTGCGCACACGCTGCCCCCCAAGACAAAGGCTCAGAGCCTACACACACAGGAGGGCATCCTGGGACACCAGCTCCTCCAGTAGCCCTCCCCCTGAGCCCTGAGCTCTCCTCCCTTTAGCTCTTCTCCGCACTCCTGACTTCAAGGGATCCAGGTGGAACGTCCTGGAGCCTGTCTTCCCCCAGCACTGAAAAGGCCACAGGTCTGCAGCTGCAGCTGCTCTCAGCGCCTCCTGGACTCTGAGGACCCACAGACAGACGGACAAGACACAGCACAGAGGCTCAGAGCCCAAAGCGGGAAAGCAGCCAGACCCAGCTGCCCCCTCTTCCTCCCTCCAAATCTTGCTCGGTGTGCCATTGTGTGGGTTTGCCTGTCTGGGAGGTGCGTCTGGAATGTTACAGTGCGTATGCGGCCGCGGGGGTGCTGATGGCGAGTGTGGTTGTGTTCTAGAGGCCGTGTCTGAATCTCTAAGGAGGCAGTGTGGATGTAGATTGCAGAGGTTTGTGTCTGCGACTTGGGGCTCTGCAGAGAGAGTACGGGGGACTGGAGTTTGTGTAGCTGCCATTCATCCCTGCAGAGCCTCCCCCTGCAGAGCCTCTCCCGCAGCCCCTCTGGCTCGGAGACCCCCCACAGCGAGGGCCCCATCTGCTGGAGGCTCGGTGACCTGTGTCAAATGAGCAGGCGCTCGGTCACACTCCAGAGCCCGGAGGAGGCTGCGCCACTCTGGGAAAGCCCAGGCAGCTCCTGGCCTGGGGGCGGGCTGGGCAGGGGCCCCGCTGGGGAGGGAGGCCCAGGAGCCCCTGAGACTGGCGGCGGCCTGACTGGGAGCTGCCCTCCACAGACAAGGAGAGTGAAAAAAAATATGAAAAGAAAGGGCTTTTCTGCTTCCTTGGGACTAGCGCTGCTGCCAACCACATGGACCAAACTCTGGGCTGGGCACGGCCCCCTCCCCTGCTTTCTGATCCCTTGTGCAGATGTGTTAGTTCCTACAGGGTCTGGGTGTATATGTGTGTGTCTATGTGATGTGTGGGGTGGGCCTCTTTGTATCTGTGCATTGGGTGGCAGACTGTGCGTGGCTGGCTCTGTGTGCTTGTGTGTGAACATGAGGGTGTGCCTATTTGTGTGAAATAGCATGCCAGCTGAGAACCTCCACGCCTGTGACTTCAAGGGCCACTGGAGGTCTCATGTATTTCTGTGTCACTGAAGGAATGCCTACTTGAACCTATTTCAGCCTCCATGTGGGTTCCACGTATGTCCCATTTAGACACATGCCTGTATTTATCACTGTGTGTTGATTTCTGTGACCATGAATATCCGACCTAATGGTGGGAGTCCATGCATTCCTATCATGAATCTGTACGTTTGTCCCTGGGCCAAACTGCACGTGTGTATCGGAGTGTTCACATACGTGTGTGTGTGAATGCCTAAACTATTCGGTGTCTGCGTGGGTCAGGTGGGTGTCTGACGTCCGTATTCCAAGCTCTCCCCAGGGTCTGTGAAGGTAGGGCTCCTGGAGAGAGGGACTGTTCTGCAGCAGGTGTCTCTGTCGGTGGCCGTGTCACAGCCCTCAGCGTCCCACACAGAATCTCTGGGAGCAAGAGCAAAGAAGGTGTCAAGGCTTCCTGGGGAAAACTTAACTCTCAAATAAAAGGAAATTTTGACTCAAGACCAAACCCATATCATTGTAGAGGGTCCATAACCTCCAAAGCAGAGAAAGGAACATTATCCTTTCCTAGTTCACACTGCTGCTCACCCCGGGGCAGCATCTAGCATTAAGAAGGCATCTAAATTACATGCTTTGTTTCCTCCTTGGAGCTTCAGAGGAATCCTGAGAAGCAGGCATTCCTGTCTCCACTTTAAGATGCAGAAACTGAGGCTCCAGTAGGCAAAGCAACTAGCACCAAGTCACAGGGCTGCTAACGGGGACGACGGGATTGGGACTGAGGTTTGCTTGCTGATGAACCGCTAACCCAGGAGCCTGGCTTTGCTGCCGACACCGCTCAATTCAGCACAGACCTGGGAACTCAGCTTCAGGAGCACCAGCTGGCCCTGGCCTACCCTCAGAGAGCTATCAGAGAGAGAGCAGCGGGCTCTCTCTGCTGTGACAGCCAAAGCCGCTGCCTGCACAGACATCCTTCCCCATTCCACAGCAATGGGAAGAATAAGGAGCAGTGGGGCCTTCACGGGTTCTGCATCCTCAGACAAGCCTCAGCTCCTTCATCTACACGCTAGGGGTAACAATCTCATTGCTCTCTCACAGGGCCGAGAGGTGCAGGTAAAATGATGAATGAAAAGCACTTGGTAAAGCACCCGTGGGTCTTCATTCTTCAAGTCTCAGTGACAATCCCAAAGACTGGACATCACACCTGTCCACTGTCCAGACATTTCCCTTCCTCCAACAGAAACTGAGACAGATTCATAGAATCACAGAGCTGGAAGGGCCTGAAAGGTCACCTGGTTCAAATCTCCACAACTCGACAGATGAGGAAGCTGAGATTTAGTTAGAGAGGGGGAATAACTTGCCCATTCACTGGGCACTAACGACAGAAACAACCAGAGTAAAATGCCTTTCTGCGAGCTTTTCACCTCTATTGTCCCTCATCACCCTCTGACTTAGTAAGACAGGTGGGCTGCCTATGATACTGTTATTTCCCATTTATAGGTAAGAAAACCAAGAGCTGGAGACATGGGATCAGAGTTACTCTTGCCCAGGAAGATAGTGGCAGGTCAGGTTGGCAGCCCCAAGCTTCAGTGTCATGCAGGCCTTGTTAGGGCTGCCATGAGAGGAGCCTTCACTACAGGATTCCCAGCCTTGGTCCTACTTCCTGGGCCTGGGGGAGGGGCGAGGAAGGCAGGTGGACCAGGAGATCCTGGGCTACCTCAAAGTGACCACTTCCCGGGCCAGAGTCCAGGAAAGCCCAGCATCCCTAGCTAGATTCAGACACAGGGCTCCATCACAGCTCCCACAGCGAGGGTGGTACCTAAGGAGCCTGCTCAAGACTGTGGCCAATGGCCAGATGAGGACCCTGCCCCATCCTACTCCATCCTTTGGGGCTAGCCAGAGGCTGGTCCTAACGTGTTCAGGGCCTGGAGGAGCACAGTCTGTTCCCAGGATGACCCTTGTCACTGTCGACTCTACCCCAGCCACCCTTGGGACCATCCCACTGCTGCTGCCACCTGAGTCCCCATCACTGTTCTTCGCACACTGAGGCTGTCTTCTGCAGTCTTGACTTGCCCAGTAGGACCCTAGCTGGGTCCCCAGCTCCGTCCTGTGATCTGGGACCCCAGGGCCCTGGAATCTATGACTCCATTGGAGGCAAGATCAGGGGGAGAAAAGAGGTGGGCTGACAGCTGGAAGACTCCCTGGGTGGGGAAGAGTGGAGGCTGCAATTCACTCTGCTCAGCTTCCAGCCCAATGTGGGGTAGAGGCACAGAAGAGCTGCTGCTGGGGTCCCAGTCCACTCAGAATCCTTCAGGGAGTCCTCAAAGAGAGAGAGGGTGAGGAGGTACCCGAATTGCACACCTCTTCTTTCCAACAAGGCCTCCTCAATCTCAGTTTCCTTTTCAGTAGCCCCGGGCAAGTGGGGTTAAACTCCAGCCCAGGACTCCACGCCAAGCTGGACAGCTCCCGGCCTGCACGCTGGATTTCTAAAGGGCCAGCCACCCTTCCCCAAGTCCATGCCACTCCTCACCCACAGCAACTTTCTCCGGGCCATGACCCGGGCCAATGAGCCCTTCGGACAGCGAAGTGAAGGAGCGAGAAGGCGGCGGTGGCCCGGGACAGACACCTGTGGGCCCAGCGTGTCCACCACCCCTGTCGGTGGCGTTTTCCCCGGAGCCGCCTCCACCTCAAGGTTCTCTCTCTGGAACCCGAGCTCCCGACTCCCTGCAGCGTCACTGCGGCCGGCCGTGCGGGCCCCGAGCCGCCCGCGCGGTACTCACCTGGGCGCGGTGCCCGGGAGGGGAGCCTGCGCGAGGCGTGAAGCGGGGTCCGACTCTGCCCGCGCCCGACGCGCTCTCGGGGCCGCGGAGGTCGGCAGAGTTGCGGCGCTGGGTCTGGCGGGAGAAGAGGGAAAACGAGACGGGCCGGGGAGGCGCGCAGCGGAGAGCTCCGTGCCCGCTGGAAGCCGCGGGAGGCGAGGCGGCCGAGGTGAGCAGCGGCGCCGGAACCGAGCTGGGGACCCGCGCCGCCTCTCGCTCGCAGCCGCCCGAGACCTGCGGAAATCCCGGCCCGCCGGCAGCGGCACTGCGGAGGGAGGAGCGCGGGGCTGAGCTGCTTCTCGGAGCCCGAGCGCCTCCCGGAGCCCGCCATCCTCGCCGCCGCCTCCGGCCGCGCCTGCAGAAGACGAGCGGGAATTCAGCTCGCGTGGAGTGTGGGACCCGCCGGGCTCGGAGTCTCCACCGCGGGGGAGCAGCGGTGCCCACGCAGCCAGGACGAGAGGGGGTGCGGTCCCAGTGCCACCCCCGCGCCACTCCCCACGTGGCGGCCGCGCCCCCGGGGCGTGAGTGTGTACGCGGGCGGTAGGGGGGCCGTGAATGAAGCCCCAGCGGCCAATCGGCACAGCCGGCGCGCGGGACCCCGGGAGCGAGGCCCAATGGCGAGCTCCGGGCGGCCCGGGCGGGCGGCAGGCGGACGCGGGGGGCGGGGGCCGGGGCCGGGGGGCGGGAGGCGGCTCCGCGGGCAGCCAATGGGCGGCGGGCGGGGTGGGGCTCCGGAGCGCTGAGCGGGTCCCGGCTTTAAGCCGGCGGAGCGCGGCGGCTGGGCCCGCAGACGGAGCGGAGCGGCGGCGGCGGCGGCGCGGCGTAGGGCGCGGGGCGGCATGGCCACCACCGCGCAGTACCTGCCGCGGGGTCCCGGCGGCGGAGCTGGGGGCACGGGACCGCTTATGCACCCGGACGCCGCGGCGGCGGCGGCGGCGGCGGCGGCCGCCGAGCGGCTGCACGCGGGGGCCGCGTACCGCGAAGTGCAAAAGCTGATGCACCACGAGTGGCTGGGCGCGGGCGCGGGCCACCCCGTGGGCCTAGCGCACCCCCAGTGGCTACCCACGGGAGGAGGCGGAGGCGGCGACTGGGCCGGCGGCCCGCACCTGGAACACGGCAAGGCGGGCGGCGGCGGCACTGGCCGAGCTGACGACGGCGGCGGCGGCGGCGGTTTCCACGCTCGCCTGGTGCACCAGGGGGCCGCCCACGCGGGCGCGGCATGGGCGCAGGGCGGCACGGCGCACCACTTGGGCCCGGCCATGTCGCCGTCGCCGGGGGCCGGCGGGGGCCACCAGCCGCAACCGCTCGGGCTGTACGCGCAGGCGGCCTACCCGGGGGGCGGCGGCGGCGGCCTGGCCGGGATGCTGGCGGCGGGCGGCGGCGGCGCGGGGCCGGGCCTGCACCACGCGCTGCACGAGGACGGCCACGAGGCGCAGCTGGAGCCGTCGCCTCCGCCTCACCTGGGCGCCCACGGACACGCACACGGACACGCACACGCGGGCGGCCTGCACGCGGCAGCGGCGCACCTGCACCCGGGCGCGGGCGGCGGTGGCTCGTCGGTGGGCGAGCACTCGGACGAGGACGCGCCCAGCTCGGACGACCTGGAGCAGTTCGCCAAGCAGTTCAAGCAGCGGCGCATCAAGCTGGGCTTCACGCAGGCGGACGTGGGGCTGGCGCTGGGCACGCTGTACGGTAACGTGTTCTCGCAGACCACCATCTGCCGCTTCGAGGCCCTGCAGCTAAGCTTCAAGAACATGTGCAAGCTCAAGCCGCTGCTCAACAAGTGGCTGGAGGAGACCGACTCGTCCAGCGGCAGCCCCACCAACCTGGACAAGATCGCAGCACAGGGCCGCAAGCGCAAGAAGCGCACGTCCATCGAGGTGGGAGTCAAAGGCGCGCTCGAGAGCCACTTTCTCAAGTGCCCCAAGCCCTCGGCGCACGAGATCACGGGCCTGGCCGACAGCCTGCAGCTGGAGAAGGAGGTGGTGCGCGTCTGGTTTTGCAACCGGCGGCAGAAGGAGAAGCGCATGACCCCGGCGGCGGGAGCCGGCCACCCGCCCATGGACGACGTTTACGCACCGGGCGAGCTGGGGCCGGGCGGGGGCGGTGCGTCGCCGCCCTCGGCGCCCCCGCCGCCCCCACCGGCCGCACTGCACCACCATCACCACCACACACTGCCCGGCTCGGTGCAGTGACCCCGCGGGCCGGGCCCCCGCCGGCGCGCGGCGAGACGCCGCGCGGCCTGAACTCTTTTTGTTCGGTTGCTTTGGATTTTACAAAAAGCCCAGAAACTTTCGAACAAAACCAAACACCCGGACGACCCTCTCCGGCGATTGGCGAAGACGACCGATAGGCCGCGTTGCCCGAGCCCCAGGAGAGAGGAGCGAAGATCCGGACCGCGCCAATTCACCCCGGGCGTCCTGCCCGCCGCCTGCTCCCTGCCCTCATCCCCTCGACGACACCCGCCCCTGCCCTTCCCCGGGCTGTTCGGGGCCGGATCCCGGCAGCGGCCTCCCCACAGCGACAGGTAACGCGATACGGGGTTAGGGATTCCCGGGGAGAGAGGACGAAGAGAGGAGGGTTCCCCATCCCTCTCCCCGGTGCGGACTCCCGAGCCTGCTGGTCGAGGGTGGGGGACTGTCACTTTATTCGCTCCACGCCTCTTCTCTCCCTTAAGGATGCGCCCCATCTCCCTTACCCTTCCTCCGGGCTTGGTTTTTTACGGTTTTTATTTATTCATGGAGCCTCTCGGTTCCTGGGGTCCTTCTAACTCCGCCCGCGCCCTTAATTTAAATCGCTGTATACTGTATTTATCGGGGCCCCGGAGGGGAGGCCGCGAGAGCCACGTCTGTGTATAAAGCAGGAAATAGCCAAAGCTTTAATCTAGCCTAATTTATTTTCTCCCTTTACCTTCCCCTAACCTACCCCAAAAAAGCAAAACAAAAGAAAACTAACAAAAAAAATTCGAGTGTTCATTTTTCGTTTCGTTTTATCCGAGCTCCGGCTCGGTTCCCGGCCACACCGGAGGGCTCTGCGCTCCCACACACGCCCGGATGGGAAGGGGCTTCTGTCCGGCTGCAGACTGACCGCCGCACAGCAGGGCCCCCCGCTCCCTGCCCCTCGAGGCCCTGCCCCTCTGGCCACAAACAAACGAAACTTGGAAAAGTTGGAAATATTTTTTAACCAGCTGTAGAAATAAGCCGTTCCCTAAGAACCTTCTGCCTGCTCCCTGCAGCTTTCGTCTGCTCCTTTCCAGCCCCCGGGGATGCGGGATGCAGGGGGGAGGCCTGGAGAGAAATTCCCCAAGTTTGGGGTGAGGTGGGAACGATGTAAATATGTGAGATATGTACACACTGGCGGGGAGAAGAAACATTTTGTGCTTGGCTTTTATTTTTGGTTTTCCGGGTTGCCCTCCCTCCCCATCCTAAAGGATTTTGTACACCGACTAATCCGAAAAAGATATTTTAATATGATTTCCAGATTTCTGATCCATCTCTATTTATTTTCTGGATGTGTTTGGAGCTTCCCCCTTCTCCATTTCTTGTTCTGTTTGTTACAGTTTGAATTTAAATTTTGTTATTTTATTTTTGTTATTTTTTGGAACAATGTTTTGATGCATTCTCTTTGTATCTTTACTGCAAAAAAAAATGTAGACTGGGAAGTTCCCCTTTATATTTATGTTATAGTAAATATTTTATTACTCACATAAACATGTACCCCAGGGCTGTGTCCTGTCCTCTTTACTACCAGGGCTGGGGTGGTCTGTGGGTGCAGTGATGGGATATCCTGGTTTATTCCCCCTACTGGCCTCACTGTCTTGGAGGAAAGTGACCACACAGACCTTCTTCCAGGCCAGTATCAGGACCGCCTGTTACTTAGGCAACAGTTGGGCCCCCGCTTTAGGTGAGTGAGGTTAGGGAAGATGAAGCTGCCTCGCGTCCCCTCCCGTAAACAGACTATCCTGAGAGCAGACCAGAGCCCAGACACCCTCACCGAACTGGGTCTGCCATTCCTCAGGCACAACTCAACTGCTCTTCTCGGCCAAGGAAGAAGCCTGCTTCCACCTGGACCACCAGCCTGGCATCTTTGTATCCCCTGCCTGGCACCCCAACTCCTGACTTTGGTTTCACTTTGTACTCCATGTGTGGGGTCCAGGCCGACTTCATCGTTCTGGGTTCTGGGGCAGCTGGAAGCTGAATCAGGCCCCACCAGCCCACCCCAGCTGGTCCCTCCACCTGCAATCAAATGGTACCCGAACCTCTGTGGATCCACTGGGAGTTCTAACAGCTTAGACAGTGGTCCTGCAGGAGTTGAGTGGGCCTGGGGAGGGAGCCCTGCCTGTCTGTTTGGGCAAAGCCAGTCCTACTTCTTCTTTGCAAACAAACCACTGCCCCAACTTCTTTTGTGGAGGAGGAGGCGCAACTGCGAAAGCCTCAGCATCTCCTCTCAGGGCTGGGTACCCACAGGACCCTCCCCCCAGGAGTGATGCATATGCCTATGGGACGACTCCAGGGCTGTGCAATCACGAGCTGCGGAGGACACAGACATTCTCAGATATCCCCTTCTCAGGCCTTCAGCAGCAGCATCCCCCACTCCAGAGTCAGGATGGCGGAGGCAGGTCTGGATTCTAGGGCCAAAGCCCAAGACCACCTGTGTCCCAGTCGAGAACTTCCTTGTCCTTTAAAACAGCTCTTCCTGTTTCCTCTGTAGATGCAGTCCTTGTCCCTTCTCGGGAGAAATCACATGAGGTTTCTCTTACTCTCCGTGGAGACAAAGCTTGAAGGCACAGTCACTTGACTGGGGAGAAAGTTGTGTCCCTAGGGAGGGGTAGATGTGTGGCCTCCTTCCACCAGGGAACCTCCCCAAATCCAGGCCAGTGACAGGCCTTGGCTCCAGCCGATGGCATCTTGGGCGACCAGAGAGGTGTTCCCAAGCCGCGAGTTGGCTGTCCCTGGCCAGGCTGCGGCCTCAGGATGACTGTGCCGTGCTGAGAGTTCCTCTTGACTTTCTGGGCTCTGCCCCTTCACCTCGGGGGGAATTATTTCTACAAGTACAAAACCAGCCACGGTGTTCAAAGACTCACTCACCGCTCCTTTTTTTTTTCACCCCTCCTTCAGTCCAGCCTAGTGAGCGATTAGCCCTATAATTGGCACCCGTGTCCCAGCCATTCCCCACACTGGCAGCCCAGTGAACCTCCTCATGCTTCTTAAAAAGGAGGCCGAGAACTTACCAGCTGGCCAAGTGATAGCATGGCTGGCAGCTGCCGGCCACCCTACCTTAGCCTCCCATTTCCTGCTCCACTAAGTTCAGCACTTCGAAGCAATCCTGCACTCCCCCGCACTCCCTCCTTGTTTCTCTGTTCCTGGACCTGTCCCAGCCTCGGGGCCCTGAAATGAAAGCAAATGAAGCTCTGAGCTCCCTGCCTCCAGCCGCCCTCAGCCTCAGCAGGTTTGGAGGTTGGAAAGGGCGGCCGGGAAGACCAGGCCTTTCCCTGGCCTCTGTCTGCAGCTGACATCAACTGATTGATTGATTTCCCAATTGTCTGCTTAATCCTGTACAAGAGGGTGGATTTATTATTTAAGCGAGTCAACTCAGAAACAGCAAAACAATGTGGCCTCCCAAGAACCCACAACAGCTGAGTAGAACAAAAAAAAAATGAAAAGTGGAAAAGGGACAGAAGAACATCTTCCCCTTTGCGAGGATTTTGCTTAATGAGACACCAGCCTGGGACAGCCACCCAGTGACCAACCCCTTGGTCACAGAAGGCCCCAGGGCTCCTTCCCCCAGTTTCCAGCCTGGGATGATGGTAGGAACCACAGCACATTTGTCAGCGTATGAGGAGAAGCCATAGGGAGAGAAATATTTTGCCCTGGAGTCTTACTCCCTGGAGAGAATACAATTCAGGAAAGACACAGTCAGCTGTGAACTTGACCACGGTTTCTCCCTCCCATGTGTACGTGGATACACCTGCTCGCTCCGGACAGCCTCAGACTTCCTTTCATTCAGGAGAGACAGATGTCTCTAGCATCGACCTCCAAGAAAGCCCAAGCTTTCCCTAACAGATTTGGAATTTTCTGATTCCATCTCCCTCCCCTTCTCATTTAAACAAAATTATTTTTTATGATCATGCGGCCATGGATTCTGATAGCTAGAGAGAGCTTCACTTTCCCCATGTGAACCTCTGTGAACTGGTGTATGAATTTGTGTGTGTGCCACTGTGCCTGCAAATCCCTAGCTGCTCCCAGGGATAGGAGGGGGGAAAGGAAGTCCATGCTACACTGCTCATGCTTTGAGCTGGGAGGACATTTGCAGAGTGGGGGTAGGCCAACACAGGAAGAAGGAAGGTGGCCATTGTCATCTGTGGTCATCAACACAAACGCAGAAGGTACCCTGCCGTGAAACTGAAGGACACTAGTATTCTCTCCCATCTCCTTCCCCAGGAAGTTGCACTAGCTTATATGTTGCGTGGCTTAGGTCCTGTGCAATCATCCCTTGACCCAGGACTCATCTGGCATCCACAGGACTAGCTGACCCCCCACCACAGCGCCCACTTAGAGCTGTTCAGAATCGAGTCTCCTCTGGAGAGACTCTGGGCCTGCATGTGAGACGGTCAAGCCCTTAATGACGCACCAGGGCCCACGCCTCCCCAGCAGGGCTTGAGCTCCAGAAAGGAGACCCACCTGAGCAGGGGAGGAGCAAGAGGAGGTTGGTTATGTGGCCCAGCTGCTCCCCCTAAGCTCAGGGAAGAGGATTCACCAGGGACCTCCTGCTTAGTGACCAAAGTCGGAGGAGCCATCAATCTTGTCCCTGCCTGGCATATTTGAAGGCACTGGAGTTAGTGTTTGGCCGGCCGTTCAGGGCTCCCCTTGTCGCCTCTGAGGCCTCCGTGTGGGAGGACTGCCCTCTATTGGTTCCTGAGCTGGGACATGGCAGCAGCCACCAGGGCCACCTCACAGCTGAGCATCTCCCCAAAAAGTCAGCTTCAAGTTGGCTACTCTGCGGGGGGTGCCTGGTAGAGCAGAGACAACTGTCACCTCCAAGGAAGCAATCCCGCTTCACACACACAGGCTTGCCCATGATCCTTCCTTCTCCATCTACCGCCCCACCCGTTCCCACAGCCATTCTCGGAAATTCGCCAGCACAGCTACCTCCTCTGTCTCTCTCCCACTCACACCCATCCCCATCACTCCTCCTCTCAGCCAGCTAAAACCCCAGTGCACGCTCTCCCCAGCTTGCTCACTCACACACATGCTAACTCACTCGTGGTCACACCCGTACCACTGTTTGGCTATCCAACACGAGCTTTGTGGTCTTTGGCACGGAACACTCCAGAGTCGCTGGGTACCTAGCACCTGTAATATCTGACTTAACACGCACAACCATCCTTGGCAGCATTAGACAGGGTCCCTTTCTCTAGGATTTCCAATCACTTACCCCACAAACCGCTTTCCAAACACATCCCTGCCCATCATTGTTCTCAGCTCCTCCCAGATCTCTCCTGCTCCCTTCAGATAATTAAAGTGAGGCTGTGTGTTTGTATGTATGTGTGATCTTATTTTTTAAACACACACCCCCACACGTACATATGCGTGTATATATACAAACACACACAGCAATTAGATCTACCCGTTTCTCGTGCAGTGAAACCTCAGCTACGCACATGTCCCCACGTCGTCACCCGATGAACTCAGCATCACCTTGTCACAGGCTCCTGATGTCCCAGACACACACTGGTACTTTCACACAGTTACACCCACCCCCAGCTCCCTGGTGTTTCTCCAGGGGCACGACCACCCTCCCACCCACCTCTGGGGCATCTGAACAGGTTCCCCTCAGATGAGCTAACTACCATAAGGGCCCTTCTCTAGCGTCCTCCACACACAGTGGACACGACTCTGGCTGAGCCTGACCAGGGTGGCTCTGGGTATTATTAGGCTGCAGAGACAGCACGGAGGCATATGGTCTCGTACACAAGAAATAATGTTCATGTTAAATCAGACCTCATGCATAATGCATGGTGCCTGATCTCACATTATTTTGGGTGTTCGTCAAAATCAGTGTTCTTTCTTGTGAGGGCTTCTGAAAAGAAGGAGAAAAGGCGTTTGCTAATTGCACCCGCAGCCTGGACCCAGGGAGCCAAGAGTGCCTGGGGAGGCTCCCTCTGGCCCCACTTCACCCTCCAGTGGGTCTCGTCCCTCTGTCCCCTCTGTCTTTTTACATGGAAGGAGGGGCCGACTCAGGTTTGTAGCAGGCGTAAGGCCCTGTGTTATTTTTATTTCTTTTCTCTCGGCTCTCTGTCCCCGGAGGGTTATGGGGAATAGCAGTGGCTCTGTCATTCTCACACCCGATTCATTTGCCGTTTTATGAACTCCTCGTTGATTCATCGCCTCCCTAAGTCAATGATTCACTCCTGATGGCTTTTCAGAAATCCTTCTTCAAAGGCTCCAGATTATTCAGCTCTGAACAGGAGCAGACCTGGACCCTGCAATGCTACTGCTTTCCTTGCTTAGGGTGGGAAATCGTCATAGTCCTTGGCCTTTCCCTGGGGCTGGCTGGCCTAGGGAGGAGGGAGTGCTCCCCCCACACAGAAGCTGCTAGAGCTGACCCGAGCAGCTCATGGACAGATCTGGCCCTCTGGCAAGGCCCCCTCCGGCCGCTGAGGGTCACCTGCCTTCTCCCATCATCATCAAAGTCCCTGGGGAAGCTCTCCGTGTCTCCGGGGAGGCAGAGATCAGAATGGTCAAGCACAGAGGCTGTGAGACCAGACAGACCTGGATATAAATCCTGGCTCTACCTCTTATTAGCTGTGTTATTTTAGGCCAGGTACTTACCCTTTCTGTGCCTCAGTTTCCTGATACAGAGACTATGGCAGTTCCCACATCATTGAGCTATTTCGAGAATTAAGTGGGATGATGTACATAGAGCACTTAGCATAAGTAGGTGATGAATGAATGAAAGCTGTTTTATTGTGGGGCCCAGGCAGGGCATTGTACAAAAACAAGTGAATGAGGAAGAAAACCAAAATGTAATGAACTTTTACTACGGACCCCACTCTGTCCAAGGCACTCTGACATAATAGTTATCTAGCACTTACTTTGTGCTTTATCTCACATTAATTATTCCTATTTTGCAGATGAGGAAACTGGTGCCCAGAGAGTTTTAGTGACCTGTCCAAGGCAGCAAGACTAGTTAATGATAGAACCTAGGACAAAACTCATTTTATCTGTCACCCGAGTCCTCGTTATTTTTACATTCCCTGCTGGGGTAAACAACAGTGTCCAGTGCTTGGAATATGTGCCCAAAGCAGAGGGGGTTCCAGAACTCAGGACTGGGCCAGGGAGAGAAGTGGAGACCAAGGGTATTGGAGCTAATTGGCTAGGATCTGCCTCCCTCTCCACCACCCAGCAAACAGGTAAATCCCATGAGGCTCAAGGAAGTTGGAGGAGTTCCCTAGAATCAACGAGGTCAGGAAGCTCTCCTGATGCATCCATTCAGAGCACTGTGTACTGAGCAGCCACACATAGTGACTAAGAATGCGAGCTCTGGCGTCTGCTTAGCTTTCACCCTGGCTGCACTACCTACTACCCGCGCACACTTAGGCAAGATGCTTACAGTCTCCACCTCAGTTTCCTCATCTGTCAAAAGAAGATAATGATAGTTCCTGCCTGGTTGGATTGCTGTGAGGATTAGATGAGAGATGGTGTATGTAAACACTTAGAAGAGAGCCTGGCATATTCTAAAGTGCACATTAAATGTTAGCTATAAAATTAATTTCATATGTACAATATATATTATTATATTATCGCTGGGCTGAAGCAGTGCAGAAAAATAATGCATAGTGCTTTTTCCCCCCAGAATTACTTCTCTTCATTTTCAAAACCATTCTGGAAAGAAAAGTTCAAGCTGTCCAAGGAGATGGAGGCCCAAGGATGTTGAGGGACTCACCCAACATGACCTGGAAAATTAGTGGCAGGTGCAGTCTCCCAACCTATTCCCCATTTCCGCCTCTTTGTGGCAACCCCCTGCCCCCAACAGTGTGCACTGAGCCCCTTCCAAGTACTAAGGCTCTGTGCTGGGTTCTGGGGAGACAGCACCCAGAGGATCAGGGAAGGCCTCGTAGAGGGTGGTACCATTAAGTTGGGCCATGAAAAATGAGTGGGGGTTTGCCTTGGGAGCTTCTGGCTCAAGACCTGATCCCAAGGAGGCAAAGCCACTCAGCCCCAGTGCCCTGAGACCCCACTCATTCCCCCTTCCTGAACCTTCATGCCTCTTCCTGCCCTGCTCAGGACCCTTTCACCAGTGGTCTCCTACCCCTGCACTTTGACCCCAGCACAGAAGATTCAACTCAGGGTCAACGCCCCTAGGCTGCATGGAGCCACCTACCGTGAGACACATTTGACTATAGATTCCTTCAGGTCCCAACTCCTGGTTCTACTGCAACCCTGCCCAGAGGCTGACCACCAAACCATGCCACAGGGCATCCCAGTCTCAAAGGTGGGGCCCAGGTATCTGGCTCCATGTCTCACTCCACTGTTCATCCTTAATATGACCCAAGTTGAGGCATCTGTCATCCCTGGACCTCAATATATGAAATGGTCATTCCCTCATTTATCCATACATCGTTCCTACAACCATGGACCCATCCATTCATCAACCCACCCACCCATCCATGCAACCATTCATTCATCCATCTACCCACCCCTCCGCTCATCCATTCATCCATGCAACTCTCAACTACTCTTCCAACACCCATCCATCCATCTACCCAACCACCCACCACCCATCCACTCTTCCATCATCCGACTTAACAATCAGGCCCTACATTGAGCAGCGGTAACACAGAGATAAATAAGAGCAGTCCACCGTCCTTAAAACACTCCTGGATTAGCCTCTTCTCTTCCTACCTCTCATGTAGGGTAGGCATGTGAAAGCCCAAGTGAGGTCACCATTTGGGAGGAAACAATGAATTCTATTGTTACATCTATAAATCTTGTGTGTGAGAGCACTGGGAACCTCCATGCCCCACTCATTTCTTCAGGGCCCTACAGAAGATGTAGTCAGTATGGCCTCTGCCTGGCCCCAGGACTCCCCTCAGCACTAATTTCTCATTCCAGGTATGCCAAGTGCTGACCTAAACTAGAGGGATTTCAAAGGAGGTGGGGGGAGAGGAAGGAGCTTATGAACATAACCTCTGCCAAGGCTGACAATCACCAATGGGATTCAGTTTTTCTACCAGAAATGGCAGCAGCATCTGAGCACCAGGGAAGTATGGGGAATGTTCTGGACCCAGGCTTGTCACCACCTAGCTGTGTGGTCTTGAGCAAGTCCCTGCTGTTGTCTGGACCTCAATTTCCCCACTAGTGCAGTATGAGGGGTGGTCTATGGGTCCTCCCAGCTCTGAGGTGGCCCCTCTCAATTCTTGCTTCCCTTCCAGCCTGGGTGGGCCTGCCCCTCTGACAATGGGGCCTCTCTCACCGGCCCACACATGAGGAGGGGTAGGAGATGACGTGGTTGGTGTCCACAGCCCTGAGTCCTCTGGCTATTCCACCCACCCCTCCCCTGACACAAACAATCCTCAGTCGCCTCCCCCTCCCACTCCCCAGAATCTGGGCACAGCTGGGGCTTGCTATGCCCTGGCCACCCCATGAATCACCCCTCTATGGTCCCCGGGGGAGTGGTCCAGGGAGCATCCTACGCCCCACGTGGGGTGAGGGCCAGAATGGAGGCCCTGAAGCAGGCAGTGTCCACAGGAACAATGGGGGCCTGTGGCTGACAGCCGGAATGCAGCCATTGTCCTGCCCTGGCCCCCAACCCCAAGGCCGCAGGTCCCCAGGCCAGGCAGGCTGGCGTGGGTCGGTGCGTCAGGCGCTCGTGTGCCAGGGCCAGGACACATGGCCTGCCACTTCCCCTCTCTGGGCAGGCGGGCGGGTGGGCCGATGGGCCAGGCCCCACCTCCACACCCTAGCCTCACAAAGGATCCCATGCACAGGATGAGGAGAAGCAAGACAGGACCCAAGGAAGCCAAGCCAGCCTCCACCCCACCCATCCCCGGGGTACTTGGAGCAGACTCAGAGAAGGGGCCTCCAGGCTCTGAGACCCAAGCTATACATCACAGTGGGGAGGGGGACCACATTAGAATAATGCAGGATTAGAATGGGGTTGCTATAGCGACGTATTAGGGCAATACATCTAGGGAGCCCCGGCCCCTTGGTGATGTATGACTCTGCTCAGCTGAGGGGAGCAGGGGGAGGGGACCTGTCCCACCCCTCCGAGGGGAGAGCAGACACCAAACATTCTCTTCATGGGGGAGAACATCTGCCTTGGACTCCAAAAATAGGCTTCTCAGAATCCTGTCAAGGCTGAAAGAGACACCCAGCCAACCCAACCTCCAACAACGTCACTTTAGTCCACGCCAACTCAGCTGCAACTTCAAATCCCAGCTCCAACCTCAGCCCAGCCTCCTTCCCAGGTTCTGTCCCTCCACCCCATCCCCTCCAGGCTCCATCCTTTCTGCTTCAGTGCTAAGGCCCATTTCTGTATTATATCCCCCAGCATCCAATAGGATTAATAGGACTAAATCGGGGTTGGGGAGGGCAAAGAAGAAACAGCAGGAGGGAGGGAGGAGTGTCCAGAAACACTCCTGGGCCAAACAGCTCAAAGCTGTTAATTTGGGAGATGTCCAGAGAATAAGTGAGGGGCATGCTGTCCCCTTCACACCCACAGCCCTCCCAGCCCTCCCTATACCAGCATCCGGGACCCCACTCCCATCTAATCCCAGTCTGGAACTTAACTTCCCTCCACATCCTCCCAGGACCACCAAGGAGGTATTGGGGTGGACTAGCCTAGTGAAAAAATTGGATGGGGCTCCCAACAAAGGAGGCCACCTTAAAAAATCTTCATGTCATATTTGTAATGTTATGTGACAAAGTCAGGCTGTAGGTTCCCTTTTAAACTGCTGTATCAAGTCATTTGTACTGGCTTGCCCCATCTCAGAGGCCCTGACCCGCAACCCCCCTAAAAATTCTCGAGATAACCCCCTTTGCTACCACCACCTTAGCATCTTGGTGAGGAAGAGGAGGACAGAAATATCCCCGTCTCTCTGTATCTTGGCTTTCCCTCTGTGTACACTTGTCTCTGTGTAACTCTCATTGTGTGTGTATGTGTGTGTGTCTGTGCACATGCATGCCTTGCCTTCTCACTGAATGGTAATTTTTAGTTAATTCAATTAATTACAATAATTAACACAATCCCCCAAAAAGTCCTCCTTTTTCCCCTTGAAAGTGATACTCTGGCCCTGTGCCAGAGAGGGGTGGTGTGGCTCCAGTCTGAGCTGGAAGAAGCTGACCATAGAAGTCACCCCCTCCCACCAGAAGAGGACATAGGTCATAGGACAAAGTGGGGTAGGAGGCATTGCCCTCTACGTGCACATACGTGTCCACCCATGCCCGTGAACATACATGCATAGACACACACCCACACACACACACACACATTTTGGCCTTACCCTGATGTTGTCCCCACAATGGAAGAAACCAGGTTCATCCTTGATTGGAAAGAACCCATAAGGGGGTTTCTTCTCTCACTGTCCCTCTTCTGAGTGTCTCCTTGCTCACACTCACACAGACATACACTCTCACGTACAATATACACACACATAGTGGAGCAAAGAGAAAGGCTAAAAGAAGAAGGTAGGTGAAGACAGAGTGCGTGGGCCCAGAGGACGGTCCCTGGGATGGGGGTGGCAGGGTGCCCAGGGCACTGAGTGGGCAGGAGAGCTTCACGGCTTCCTCTCTTCCCTAGCCAGCAACCAAAGGTCAGCCCAGGCGGCTCAGCCACGTGCGGCCCATCCACCCCCGTCGGGTCATGTGAGACCAGGACGAAAGCCTCATCAACACGCCATCGTCCTACAGAGCCCAGCCTCGGGTTGAACTGGACAAGCCCCCTCCAGCCCAAGACTAGTCAGTGTCCCCCCAGAACCTGGGGTCCCCTCCTGAGAGGACTCTCTGAGGGAGTGTCTCAACCCCCACCTAGAGGACAAGCTAGGTGATGCTCAGCCCAACTCCATCCCTCTTTGGGACTTTCCATTTCCTTCTGAGAAATGGGAAGGAGCCGGCTTTCCTTTTGCACTGAGAGTGCCTGGGTGGGCATGGCGAGCAGGGGAGGAAGGGCCCTCTTTCTCATGTTCCCTCTGAGGGGCACATATACCACCCCATGCCACCCCGCTCCCTGCCCACTCCCCAGATGCTCTGGAGGGGAAAGAGAGTGAAGCAGAGAGGGCTGAAGAGTTGCCCTGAAGGTCATGTTGCACGTCAGCACTGGGATGGGACCCAGAGCCCCTTGCGCCCTGGCTTCTAGCCTGGACCACAACACAGGCTCCATTGACTCCTGGGTACCCTCTTTTCCAAGATGCACGCAAAACTGTGGGCTCGTGGTTCCTGCCCACAGGCCCCTGAGCCCACAAGGCTCCACTGGGCCTGGCCCCACAGGACCCACCCAGGGAAAGAGGCCAGAGCTGGCTGGCTGGACAGCTGTGGGTGGACACAGCTCCCAAGGGGCTGGCAGAAGGCAGGAAGAAGGAAGGGATGGCTACTACTGCACCTACACAAGAATCTCCTGGATCTGGGCTAGAGGCCCTCATGGCCAACCTCTAGACCCCTGTCCTACGCAGCCTGGAATGGAGCCAAAGATCTTGGGGACCCAAATAGGACAGATTCTCTGCCAGCACCACCTCTACCCACCCCTAATCCCTACTTACTCCTTGCAAAAACAAGGACCCCCGCCCCCGCCACTGAGACTAAACCTGGGGCAAAGCCATTGTGGCCCACCCTCTGTCTCCTACAAGGGAAGTCAGGTTGGGGAAGATGGTTGTCTGGGGGAGGGGACTGGAGGAGAGCTGGGACTCCAGTAAGGGGAGGGCTGCCCCAGCAGGATGACAGAGAGATGATTAAACCCACAGAGAAGATTGATAAGGGAACTAAACAGCTGCAGCTCTGCAAGGTGGGCTGGAGACAAATCTCATCTTGTCCTGGCGGCACTCAGAGCACTGGGGGGCTGGGCCAGCCTGGCTGAGCTCATGACCGACACAGGCTCTGAGCAGGGTGGGGGTCGGGGGAGGGCTGCTCCCTCCTTCTTCCCCCCAAGGCCTCTGACAGTGGCTTCCAGAGCCCAGCCCCCATTCCTGCCAGCCCAGAACTCCCTCCCCGCTTGACACCCCTCTGCACCTGGGCAGTGTGCCCCTTCTCACCAGTGCCCCCTTCACCCACAGCATCTTTGCCACAGCTCTCACTCTCGTTATTATTAGATGTGATTTACAGCGGAAACGCTGAGTCAGACAAACCGAGACTCCCCAGAAAGAGGCAGTGGGAGAGGAGGACAGTCCAGGGGAGGTGGCCCTCTCCGGGCAGGGTCCTCAGAAGAGAGAGAGGAAATGGGGCTCCAGGATGAGCTGGAGGTCCTTCTCTCCTCTTCTCCTATCTGCTCCAGGCCCAGGATCCTCACCTGGGTCTGTTGGACATTCAGACCCCTCTTCTGACCCCCACCCAACCTTTCAGCTAATCCTGTCAGTCTCGCATCTTCCTTGGCAAGTTTGAGAGAACAGCCCAGGGATCCAGATGTCTTGAAATTGAGGTGGTTCTGCTGAGCCGTGTCCTCAGACCAGGGCTTGTAGTTCAGAAGGCAGCCCCTGATTCCCAGCGATGGTGAGAGGCAGGAAAAGCGCGATGCTGGGGTCCCAGCCCCCGACTCTGCAAGCAGAAAACACGAGCATTGTGCATTCACGTGGGCATCCAGAGGCGCAAGAACTTGTGGGGAGCACACCTTCCTGCTTCCACCTTTCACAGAAGAGCCAGGTGGGCAGGTCTGTCCCTGCTCCCTGGGTCTCTGACTCCCTGGCAGGGAGGAACTGGGCATTGTTGCCAAAAATAAACGTTCCCTCTCCCGCTCCCTGGCTCCTGGCTCCCGCTCATTAGGATGCGTGGCGTTTGGCTACGGTCCCACACCTTGCAGCTCATTATAAATATGCAGTCGCTGCTGGCGCTACCCCAATCATCTCTGCAATCAGAGCTTTTAATTAGGTTAATTAAATTGTATCAAATCTCGCAGGGACGCAGTTCACTGATGCTGATGAGGCAGCCAAAACAGACCCCAGCTCCTCCGCTAATGAAGGCCGCTGCCTGCCTGCGCAGTGAGGGAGCCTGCACGCATAATAAATGGGCGCATCCTCTGGGAGGAGCCGCTGCCCAGGCCCTGAGCTCTGGGGACCTGATAGGGGGTCTGCATCAAGCCCACCAGGCTCCAGCGGCAGCAGAGACTCCTACCCCAGGGACCATCCCCTTCACTGGAGAACTAACCAGGCAACTTTGGGAGCCCGGGCAGGTAGGCAGGGCCCTGAGCAACTGCCCCCCCTACATGGTGAACTTAGGCATGCCCCCAGATCCACTGACTCCATCTGGGGTTCCTTCTTTACTTCTCCTCCAGAACGGCCCAACAAGGCCAGGACTCCGTCTCCTGTGTACACACACACACACACTCATAGCCCTGTCACTGCCCCTCTGGATTGTCTTATTAGCCAGGGAGGCCAGGCTGAGACTAGAAAGCTCATCCAGCCACTGCTGGCCTAGTATCCATCTGCCATGGAGGCCATCTGCCCCTGACGGGGGGTGGGGGTGGTTTATAATGCTACCAGCTAGTAACAGGACCGGGTGGCACCCCCCAGTCTCCATGTGCCAGATGGATCCTGCATCTTCCCACCTACCACTCCACCTAAAAAGCCCTCACTGAGGGAGGGCGCTTGCCCCCAACCTCCTGGGATCAACTTAGCTAGAGATGCAAAACGGGGGCTTCCTTCCCTGGCCCCTGCCCATCCTGAGCTGACTGTCCCAGTCCTCTGGCAATTCACTGCTGGCCACTGGAGACCACAGGCTCCAGAAGGAGAGGGCCCTGCAAAGTCCTCCCCTGCGGGGCTGGGTTAAGTTTGCACGGTCCGCTTTGGTGGCCCAGGGTTTGTGGGTTTGGATCCTGGGCGCGGACCTGCTCACCACTCATCAAGCCATGCTGAGGCGGCGTCCCACATAGAAGAACTAGAAGGGCCTACAACTAGGATATACCACTATGTACTGGGGCTTTGGGGAGAAAAGAGAAAAAGAGGAAGATTGCAACAGATGTTAGCTCAGGGCCAATCTTCCTTAAAAAAGAAAAAACAGTCCTCCCCTGCCTTCAAGCAGGAAGGCAAGTGCTGCCACCTCCAGAGGGGCTGCCCCGACACTCTCCTCAGCCTGGCTCCAACCCCCTCCTCTTAACCCCTCCGTCTCTGGTCTCTGTGCTCAGCAGCTGAGGAGAGACGATGGGGAAATTTTCAGTGCTCTCGGGACACATTGTTTCTGCTGTAGAAGCTGCTTTTTTGGTTTGGAAAGGTTTTTTTTTCCACCCAGTAATGTGAAAACATGAAACCTGAAACCAACCCCCCACATTTGTCACCTCAGAGAGAAGCCTTTGGGGTAACTGGGAGAAAGCTGTAAATGAGTCAGGCTGATTCAGGGCGGGGGGGGGGGGGCAGCCCAGCTGCCTCTGGGGGCACCACAGTTTCATTAACACTTATGATCTGAGCATGGCCATCAGGTGACAGACGACAGGAGGAAAGGGCTTCCTTCCCACCCTCAACCTCAAACACAGCAGTCCCCAGATAAACTCCTGTTGCCTAGAAATAGCTAGGTCCTTGTCTCTGTTCTGGACCGGCCCCTGTCACCACCCCGGCAAAGCAGAGGGCTCAGGACAGTACCCTGCCTCGGCACCAAGCAATCTGCTCCCCTCACAGGAGAGGAAACGGCCATTGCCATTACTAGGGCCATCCAGTGAGGCAGACAAGACTGGACAGAGACAACTAGGTACAAACTGGTTAGGAGAAAGACAGATGAGACAGTGCTTCCCAACGTGATGATGATGGACCCAGGAATAAGGAACAAGGAGATTCCTTACAGGGAGTCTGAAGAAGCAGGAGAGACTTTTTTCCTCTGACCAGAGCGGCTTAGAAAAGGAGAACAAGCAGAAGCATAACCTGGGCAGCCACTTGAGCCTCCCACCTCTAAGTGGTGGCCTTGGAAAAGGCGACCCCGCCCCTGATAGGTGTTTCATAGCTTTTCTCTGATCCTTTCCTGCACTTTCTGCTGAGACAGACCCATGGAGCTGGGTGGGAGCCCTGCCAGCAGGGAGGCCCCGTGACCTGGCTGGCCAGAGAGAGTGCACCCTCTGACCCCAGAAGGCAGCTGCACAAGCCCAAGAATCCCCAAGTCGGTATTTCAGGTCCGCCCCCAACTCCTCCACTTACCTGGGGCGCTGGGCCAGGACTCCCACCCAAGCTTCGGCCCGCCCTTCCCCAACACCCTCTGCATGAGGCTCTGTGAACCAACACGCTGGGAGAGCTTGAGAAAGAGGCCAGCACCATACACCCACTTGCCTCACTCAAGTCCCAACAAGCCCTGGCCTCACCGGCCTCCACAGGTAGGCAGAGCAAGTCTGCATCTGCTGGCTGCCTTCCCTGGAGGGTGCGCAGCTCTGCTGTTCACTGTCCCACAGCCAGCAGCACGGGGAGAGACAGCAGGCTATAAACACTCAACACCGCACGCGCGGAGCCCCCTACATGTCCACCTTCTGGAAATCCTGGAACTCCCAAGATATGCTTCCTCCATGGTCCTCACTAGAAACGTGAGGAGAAAGTCCTTTTCTGCAGTCCTTGTCTTGCGGCCACACTAACCTCAAGCTGGGGGAGTGGGGATGACAAAAATCTTTTTTCACAAGAGTTCTCCCCTATGTATTAAATCCAATAAACAAATACCTACAAAGCACCTGCGGAGTACGGGTTGCTGAGGACAGGATGCTTTCGGCAGAAGCGAAGCATGCTAAGTGGGTGGACACCAGCACCTAGAACTAACCCCAGCGAAGGGGCAGCAGCTCCACCTACTGGGCCCTTTCCCACCCTGTCGCCACGAATCAGTTCCCTTTGGAGTCAAAAGATTTTATTCAAGAATAAAGCTAGGGCTTGACACTCTCCTGCTTTGGTCAGAAGGGCCCTAACAGGTGGCAATGGACTATGACTGCGCCGGGCTGGTGGGTTCTCTGCTGGAGAGACCTGGGGGCTCCACGTCATCCATGTAGCTGCTGCTTTAGAGTACTGGTCTGTACGAGGGAACAGAACCACACGAGTTCTGACTCAGAGAAATGCCCTACCTCCATAGGCTGCCCACATTCCCCTTGGCACAGCCAGAGCAGGCCGCCACCAAAAGCCCAAACCACCTACTAGGCCTGGAGGGGTGGACCCTAAGGAAGCAATAGTCTGTCCCCTTCCCGAGCAATGAGCCAGGAGCCAGAGGCCCCATTGAGCACCGAAGGGTCAAAGGCCTGGCCTATTTTCAGGATCTAGGAGGGTGTAGCCCGTCTTCGGTTAATCACAAAGGGAAGCCAATCTCCTCCCTTAGAATCCTTAGGCCTCAGAGACAGCCCTCAGTTTAACAGCAATTCAAGACACCTGGTTGTACCCCTCTAGTTCTCTGATTACCTCCAGCCTGGAACTTTCGGCACTCCAAGAGGATGGGCTTTCCTGCTCCACACGGCCTACACACAAGCCTCTTCAAGCATCACTGCGTACCTATATATCGTGTGAGGACTCGTGTGGCTCTCATCTGTGTATGTGAAACCCTGGTGGTGTGCGTGTGTACCAGAGGGTATGTGGACGTGCACGCACCTGTGTTTGTGAGGCCTGAGGGGTAGGTGCCGTGTGCATCTACTGATGTGGGAGCCCGTGAAGTGTGTGCACCTTGGTGTGGGCGTGTGCTTCAGGAAAAGGCATTTAGGTGTACTCCCTGCCCTCCTCCCACCTTCCCACCCAGCAGTGGCAAGCAAGCGAGTCAGAGCAGCATCAGCTGTTCTGTCCCTGGAACAGACTGCTGCTTTACCTGTTCACTTCTCTGTCCAACACCCACATGATGAGTCCCTTCCCTGGCTTGGGACTCAAGTCCCCAGACGCCTGTGTCATAAGACTATCAACATTTACTCAGCTCAGCCCCTCCTCAGAAGGGAATTCACACAGACTGGGAAACACTTCCTGCCTGAAAGCAAAACTGCTGGCTTCTAGTCCTCTGGCCTTTCTTCCTAATTTCCAGGGCCCCCAGATCTGAATCCCACCGGGCACACCCTGACGAAACAGGCTTTCACTTTAGGCTTTGTACAGGAACCTAGCAGTCATGGGAACTTATTAAGTTTTAACGATGACTTTTTTTTTTAAATCTTTAAAATCCATGCACAGCTGTTCCCCCTCCAGGGGGTGAGGTGTCAGCAAGCCTCCAGAAAGCTGCTCCTCCTATATCTGCTCTGGGCATGTTCGGTCCTGCCCTGACCGGCCCCAGCCTACCATCCCTATATGGGCAGGGAAGGGAAGGGGGAGACTCTGGGAAGAGAAGGAAGCTGCCGCACACACGCTGAGGTCCGCATCTCCCGGGTGAGGGCCTGAACCAAGCCATTTACAGCCTTGGAATCAGGAACTGGCCAGGAGCGCAGACAGCAGGAACAGCCAGCCAGGTCTGTTTTGCTTTGAGCTTCATCAATAAATAGTTGCCCCTGTGGGTTCCTAGGTCCAAAGGTTTCTATCTGCAGCTGTGAAGTATAAAAGAAAAAAATTCCTCCGCAAACTTATGAAGCCACCTGAATATCCAATAAATGAAGAACGAATGAGGGTAGAATCAGTCTACCTGCTGGATAAAACATTATGCCAACATTAAAAATAATATTTAATTTTTATTATGAGCATATATTTTTTAAAAATCTAATGCTGTAACAAAATGGAAAAGAGCTAATGATTTAATAGTAGGTGAAAAAAGTAGGCTATAAAATTGTTACTATAATTACAACTACAGAACACAAAAACCGGTGCATCCCTTCACGAAACAGAGGAGACAAACCAGACGCTCAGTTGTTCACTCCACTGCCCTGGCTCCTGGCAGTGTAAGCACACGATCATTATCTGTTGTTCTTGAGTAAGTATTGGGATTAGGGATGAACTCGTTTATTTTCCAAATTTGCTGAATAAGATTATATAACTTTCCTAATGAAAGAACTTTATATAAAAATAAGACTGATTTCACAACCCAAAAGTGGTAGACGGGGGAAGGGGCTTTACTGTTGTTCGTATCAAATGTCAGACCTACAATAAACTATGGTTACAAACAGGAAAACCAAGTCATCTAGACCAATGGAATCTGAAGTTACTGGAAAAAAACCAGAATTCTTTTCTGTGTGGAAAGACAAGGCTTATCTACGACACTTCAACGTTTTCGACGACTCTCGAATTTGTAAATAGCTGGGGAGTTCACTGTTTCTTTCTTCACCTTTACCTTCCGAGTTTTATCCTACAAAAGAGTAAAAAGGTTACCAGTAAAGAGCAGGAGGGGGTTTTGTAAAATAGGAAGGTTAAGCAACTACCTTTCTGAAAGCCCCAAATTCAGCCCTTCCCAAAGTTCACAAGAGGCAAAGCCCTACTGCCCGAAGGCAACCCTGATGCAACGAATCAACTTCTCCCTGGGCGTCTAGAATGGTACTCTCTGTGTAGAGGTTCTGGGGAAAACCGAGAAGTATTCAATTCATTTTTTGGCTTATTCGCTCATGGAACCCCAGTTGAGAAAGGCAGACCTAAATGGTCTGTGAGGCTGAAAAGTTTGACATTTAGATGAATGATAATAATATGAAAGGGGCATCTTATATTCCTTAGCTCTGCTATTTAACTACACAATGTTGTCTATTTTTAAACACCGAGTGACACGCACTGTTTTGTTAACCTGTTTAAATGTTACAGATAGCTGCTCATAAGCTATAAAGTTCATATGCTACCCGATCCTACCCTTTGCTGTTCCAAAGCACTGACTAATAAGCCCCTTATTACCTTCTTAATCAAGGAACATTTCAACACTGTCAGAGTAACAGACACTGGCTCAAACCACTGCCCCTGAGGAGCAGACATTTTCACGGGGGTTGATTTACACACAGATGAAATCCAGGCTCAGTTAAGACCTTTACAAGGAAAAGAAAAAAACGAAGGCCTACGGCTCTCTCTCCTCACCAGAAGATCTTTGCGTGTTTGAATTTTCTGTGCAATAACGAACAATTTCCTCTCGCGCTCAATCCGCTGTGTCAGGCAGTTATACTGCTTCTGCCTCTCTTTAGCTATCCGCTGCAGAAGAAACATACATTTTCAATAAAACAACAGGATAAAAATGAGTAAGAAACTGTTTCTTAATCCACTTAAGCCCAGATGCATAAATAGTTTCATCAACTCCCTCCTTACTCCAGAATCAATGTAACGAGATACTAGAAAGTTGTCTGTTTTAGGAACACCACATTCTAGAGCTGAACGGAACCTTGGAGACTTGCCCAGGGACACATGGTTCAACTGGAGCAAAGTCAGGACTGTCCCGAGAGGCGCACGGATCCCAGGAATCTTTCCACGACGACATTAAGCTGCTTCAACCTTTGTGTGAGCGTCCCGGTTACCTAAGGTGACGCAGGGGTGAACCAGTACTGGAAACCCCACACGAAGTGAGTCAAGAAGAAAAGAAGGGCCACCACATGACGTGCTGGTGTCTGAGAACTGCAGAACTCAAGAGAGCAGGACTTTTTCAGCAGAAGCTGACCTGAGAATTCTCACTGCTGGTGACTCCTCAAAGACCAGTGGTCCTTAAACTTTGGGGCATCATAAACCTCTGAGAAATGGATAAAAGCTTTGAATTCTTTTTTGAAATAAATGTACATATGTGTTTGCACAAATTTGTAAACACATATATACCCATTTGCACAAAATTTCAGCGTGAGAAGAGGGTATTCACAGACTTCCTAAAGCCCATTCGTGGATTGCCCCACCACCAGGTTACAGACTAAAAATTCCCTTGCAATCCACCCACCAGCACTCTCTTAATAAAAATAATTTTGCTTTAAACAAAACGATCGAAAGAAACAACACTAGACAAAAATGGCAAGATCCCAACCTTCCCAATTCCTCAAAAGGTGTGGTGAACTACTCTACACAGGAGTTTGGAACACCAATCTCTTTAGAGATTACCACAATACTTGAGAAGTGTCAGTGACATAGCTAATTGAAAATACAACTAATTGGCAAACAGGGTTATCACGAGAACACTAGTCAGCCGGCTCCTCAGCTGGAAGTGTTATCTACATGGAGGGACTATAACTGGGTCTCAGACTGAAACAATTCACCACTTCTAGCACAGTCTCACAGCAGTGGCTTCAGACAGCTTTTGTTTTCACTTTATTGCACAGACTGTCAAATTTATGGGATTACCCAATATAGTCAAACTAATTAGGGGTATTTATATTACTAAAGCAAGTTTAGCTGCCTCTGAGCTAGAGAAACTGCTGTGAAATTAAACATTGGAAGCAAAGCTGATGCGGTGTAAATGATTCAAATCAAAACAGAACAGCTGTCTGCTTGAAACACATTGACAGCATTTTTTTAAATGAATCAGTCAGAAGTGAGAGTTCAACTCCAGAAGGCTTTGAGAAAAAGCGTGTCTCCTGCACAAACCCAGTTACAGTTATGGAAAGCACCATAAGGGAAAGTCAATACAAAATTTAGGGTACAAATGCACAATATGAAAGACTTTTTGATATCAAAGGATACCACATCCCTTCATCTTCAGTTTCCCCTCCTTTCTCTGCATTTTAAAACTGCTGGCATCCCTTCAAGCATTCAAAGCATGAAGCCCAGGGTCAGAGCTGGGATTCAAAGGCAGATCTAAAGGCCAGAACCTTAGCTCCCGACCACTGTGCCACACGGCTTCCAATCTTAGAAACCAAGGAATCCTCCTCCTCCATCCCTATCATCAAAGCCTCCTTCCACTTTTCTAAGAGAACTTAAAGAGTTTTCCACAAAGAACTATATTAAATACAGAGGCCAAAAAAAGGAACCTCGATTCCCCTAAACTCAGACCTGAAGAGAAATGGAGAAAATTACCTTAAGTCGAGTCTGATGCGTAACTCCTTTCACTTTCTCCTTCTGCAAGGTCTCTATCGTGGGTCTATTAAAGACTCTGTCAACTAATTCCGGGGCTGTTCGCAGGTGAGTTGCAATATCAAACTGTTCAACTAAAAGTCAAGACAATCCTTAAGGCACTGTCTCAAACACCAAACAACACAGACCAATATGCTAGACTGTCCCAGAAACCTTCAAACATTTCATACCTTCCTTTTTGGTGTCAAAAAAGAACACATGTTTATTATGTTGCTTTCCCTGGAAATCCAGCAGATGGAGCTCTGATTTTAGTCTTTCAATTTTCTAGAATACAGAAGACAGTCTCATTTTATATTGGGTTCTTCTAGGCTACCAGAAATAAATGTGCAGACGTGTAAACCGTTTCACATCGTTCTCACCAGCCAGCAAAGAATTTGCTTCATTCTTTCAAAGGAAACGACCACTAAAATTTATCGAACACCAACCACACGTCGGGTAGTGGGGGAGGCATTCCACAAAACTCACTTAATCCTTACAACAATCCCATGGGATAGAAATGAGGATAAAGCCTCAGAGAAGTTAATTTGTCCATAATCATGGGGCTAATAATGGCAAAGCCAGAATTCCAAGTCTGTCTCATTCCCAAACTTGAACTCTTTCCACTCCACCATACTGACTACACTTCTAAATCATTATCACGATTAAGCATCTTTTAAGATTGTAAATGCCAGAAAAAATCTACAACTTGAGATCGGTGGATTTTTATTTCTCCTCTTAACCAACACAAATACATCAGAACAAAGCGTTTCAGTTGTTACCTTAGCTTCTGCCACCCTTTTCATTTCTATATATTTGACATCCTGAGTTCTCATCAGTTTCAGCTGTTCTGGAGTTACCTCTTCCTTAGTCTCCTTAATAACATGAACTCCATCCTAAAATCCAAATTTAAAAGATACATTCCCTGTTAGATTAAAATTATTAGTAAGTTGACGGCATAGTTCGTGGCTGCAACAAAGACAACCAAATGCTTTATGCAACAGCAATCCAATGCACTAGGCCCCCAAGGTGCATGTTCAGTTTAGCACCTCCCGTTGTCCACTCAGAGCAGCTCCAGGTATAAGACAACTCAGATTCGGGGCAGAAATGCATGCTGCTCATGAAGGGGCAGTTTTGCCTTTGATACTGACCAAGAGCAGGTGGACCAAGTGGAGAAGAGCTAAAGGCCAAGGATCCGCTCTCTCCATCTCCTCCCCTATCCTTCTCTTCCTTATTAAGCTGGAGCTCAAAACACCAACTGATCCATTAGGCACCCACCTGGAGTTTAACCCGAGTCATTTTATAGTAGAATTCATCTGGATTTTTTTCAAGAGCCTTCTTCCGGAGAGTTCTGAGGTATTCTTGCTTTTTCCGGTAGTCACTAAAAAGCAGGGGAAACAAGGTTCATAGCAAAAAAGAAGAAAAAAAAAAATCTCACAACAAGTCAACTTTACAAGCATCTAGAGTTCACACAAAACGAAACTCAAAAAAGCCAAACCAATGACGAGATTTGCTCCACACTCCACTGTCACTGATGTTGAGCCCATGTCTCGGTAGGTCCTCTCTTATCCTAATCCCACCTGAAAGTAACTGTCCCCATCTCACATATGTTTTAGTGCCATTTATATCATTACAGGAAGAGACCAAACAAAGCACAAATTAACACTTCTTAGACAGGGTTCTGATGCAAGCCTGGGCACCAAGTGACCACATAACATTCAGAAGCTACACAGTGCAGTACAGCACAGTGACTAGAATCGTGAACCCTGGAGCCAGACTGTCTGGGTTCAAACCTTGACTCTGCCACTTCTGGCTGAGTAATCTTGGATAAGTTAGTTAACCACTCTGTATCCCAATTTCATCTGTAAAATGGGTATGATAATAACAGCATCCCAGAAGCTTGTTGGGAGGAATAAATGAGTGTAAAAATTGTTAATCTCCTAGAGCACTGCCTGGCCCAATAACAGCACTCAGTTATTATTAGCTTAAAAACTCTGGGACTCAGAGCAATCCACTTAATCCATCACCCTCTGTTCCAGGAGCATAAAAAGGACCTCAGCTGACATGCATGGCTAACAAATAATTATAAAGTATTTTGCAAATAAAGTGCTAAAGAAGAAGAAGAATGGGGATAATTGTTTTATAAAATGTTTTCAGAGGTCATTATCACCCACGCTCGGTCTCATGAATCCATCTTTCACATCTCTTCATTCCACACCACACACATGGTGATGTAAGAGACTCAACAGGAATTTTAGATATCATGCACTTCAAGCAAAGGGAGAGAAAAAAGATCCAGCTTTTGGCTCAAACACCAAGGCAGGGGCAAATCAAAGACACTGGGAGAAAATGATCTGGACCAACATAATAAAAAAAATTCACAATGCAACTACAGTTACATAAATAACGCTCTGCCTAAACAAAGACAGAAGCTTAGGGTCACAGAAAAGTGTATGACAGGCCGCCAGAGCTCTGGCCTCTTATCAATGGCAGGAAATTATCCCCTGGTGGACACTCAGACAATTCAGCGGTAATGCAGGGAGGTTGTGAGCTTTCCTGGTAGCCCCTCTACCAGAAAGACTGAACTCACTCTGCACGAAGTTTGTAATCTTTCTTTTTCTCCAGCAGGCCCAGATGTTTTCGAAAGCCGGGCTAGAAGACAAAAGAGAAAAAAAAGTGCTTAGTTTCCCCAGCAAACACATACCCAAATCAACATGACACCTGACTTGGGAAGGGAGTCTCTGGACTGCTCAGCAAATCCGTGTCCTTGGAGCCAACTTGCTACCCTGTTCCCTCCCCTCCCCCAACCGGGCTCTGTCCCCGAGGATCAGTGGGACCACGTAGGCGCCAGAGAGGTCACAAGCGCGGCCATAGTAGGTTTCTTGGCCTATTAAGGACAGAGAGAGGCAACAATGACTCGGCAGTAAGCAAGCAGTTGCCAGTTGTACTAAAATTACTACAGACTTAATCCAAGGGTTTATAAAATACTATGGAGGGAAAATATAGTAACAGGGAGGCAACTGTGGTAAGGGAGCTAAATTTAGAGTCTGGAGAACTGGGTTCAAATCCAAGCTTTACCTCTTAACAGTCTGTGACCTTGGGCAAGTCACTTACTTCTCTGAGCTGCTGCTTCCTAACTGTAAAATGAGAATAAGGTGCCTACTTCGCATGGTTATCGTGAGGATTAAATGCGCCTCTGTAAGTGGTGGTGGCTGCACACAGCCTGGCACATAGCAAGTGGCCAGCGTATGTTTACCGTTATTATTGTGCCCTTGGTACAAAGTATGAGAGAACACCAAGCACAACAGAAAATACTTTCTCTCACACAGAACTTGGATAACATGGGAGGTACAAGGATTAAATCTTGGTATTATCCTCCTACAAGCTATGATGTGTTGTGCACTTAATATATGTCAGGGTCAGATGCTTTTGCCTACATCATCATAATAGTCCACATTTATCAGACACTTATTCTGTTAAAAGCAATCTGCTATGCTCACTACACACAATCTCACTTAATCCCAACAACAATCATGGAAAGTAGGTAAAGCAGACACTATTGTTACCCCCATTTTCCAGAAGACGAATGAGGTTTAGAGAATGACGTGCCCAAGAACACAGAACTCGTAAGTGGCACAGCCAGAACTAGAACCCATTCTATCTAGGGCCACAGTCTGTGCTCTTCTCCATCCCACTAGACTGCATCCTCTTCTCTGAATAATCTCCATGTTTAAGGAAGTACACACACTTCTCTACTGTTTAAACTTCTAAAATAACTTGGGTGAGATTTTTTTTTTTTTTTTTTTGGTGAGGAATATTAGCCCTGAGTTAACATCTGTTACCAATCCTCCTCTTTTTGCTGAGGAAGATTGGCCCTGGGCTAACATCTGTGCCCATCTTCCTCTACTTTATATGGGACACCGCCACAGCATGGCTTGATAAGTGGTGTGTAGGTCCACGCCTGGGATCTGAACCTGCGAACCCCAGGCCGCTTAAGAGGAGTGCATGAACTCCACTACGCCACCGGGCCAGCCCCTTGAGTGGAATTTTTAACAGTCACCTTTCTCATCTTTTATCCTGTGATAAAATAATGTGATGCAATAAATAACTCAATATTTCAAATAACACCCAAAACCTCTCCTGATAATTTTTATTTCAATTATAGCAGACAAAGGGAGGTTGACAGAGTGGAGAAAGAAAACTCAAGGATCCAAAGAGCAACAATATGAGGCAGAAATCTTGAAATCTGTCATGTCCCTTTGAATGCACATCTGCATTATAGAAGGAATCCTGGCACTGCATCTGAAATAGTTCACATAATCACACACACACCCTCCACATAAAATATCTTCAGTAGCCCCCCACTGCCTCAGTGAAGGACCTACAGGATAAAGTTCAAACTTTACCCAAAGAGGGAACACTCTTATCAATGTGTTTACCCACCTTTCCAGCATGGCCTTCTCCTCACCTCTCCCACAAAGATTCCTACTCAGACACGCCCATGTCGGGCTCACGGCCAGCCTTGAAAGCCCTCTCTCTTCTCTGCTAATCCAACCTCAACTACTTACAACCGTGACCTTGGACACATTAGTCAATCTCTTTAAGCATCAGATTCCTCATTTGTAAAAATGAGGATCACATCCACCTCACAGGGATGCTATAGGATTATATGATACAATCCTTGCAAAGCACGTAGGGCTGTGCCTAGCATATAGCAAGTGCTCAAAACATGACAGCTATTATCATCGCTTTCTAAATCTAACAAGTTTCACCGTAACATTTTCTCCCATCATCTCTACTCTTCACACACAAATTCCTCATTTGGCATTTTCATTGTGCCGCCCCTTATAAAGTTGCCTCTTTATTCATCTTTTAGTAGCCTCTACATTAAAAACATTTGGTGTGATTCTTGCCTTTGCCACCTGCCAGCTATAGCACCTGTATGTCTTTGGGCAATTTACTTAACCTATCTGCGCCTTAGTTTCCCCACTTGCAAATGTGAGAAAATAATAGCACCGACTTCCACACACTGTTGCGAGTTAAATGAGACAATGAGAGTAAAGCATTTTGCACTTTGGCTCTGGCACACAGTAACCACTTCTAGGTATTGTTACTTTTCAATAGGTCCAAACATAGTCTCCCAAACCAGGTGGTGTATTACACTGTTGCTCCCAGCACACCACGGAGCACACAGCAAGTGCACAACAAATGTCTGATAAATGCCATGAAGCAGGAAGACTGAACTGTGGTTAAGAGGCCTTAGTCCTATCCCATCCGTCCGTGACACAACTTCAGACACATCCTTCTCCCCCTTCCCCATCTGCAAAATGAAGTTGGACCAGATATCTCTAAGGGCCTTTCTGGATTGGATATTATGTGATTCCTGAGAGAGGCGGAATGGATAAACCGATTCTGCATATATGAAACGAATTTCTACTCAACCTCCCCACCAGACACACTTTCCATAGAAATCCTACAACTGTTTATTCTGCCTGAATTTGCTGTTTTTGACTGGGCAAGTCACTTTTGCTCTCTGGACCTCAGTTTACCCATCTGTATAATGGGGAAACAAAATCCCAACACTACAGGGCGAGACACAAACAAGCATATGTGGTAGATCTTCACGGACTACAAAGCCCACACGTGTTGATGACACCACGTTAATAACACCAATCTCTTCGCTCACAGCCACTATACGCAGGAGGCAGAGCTGAGCATCATTCCCTCCAATTCCCTGGGTTCCACTGCCAGCCGAGGCACTTACTGGCTGTGTGAGCTTTGACCTCAACTTCCTTAGAGAAGACCAAGCACTCTACACACAACATCTCATGTAATTACATCTCTGAAACCTTCCAAGAGAGCTTTGATTATCCCCAAGGAATGGGGAGCAGCCCGTGCTCTGTCTAGAGAAAACCCCCTCCTCCCCGCGCCGCGAGGCTCCGCCCCAGCCACGCCGGCGTCATTAGCATACATTTCCCCTTATTTGCATGCAGCATCTACCTAGGGGAGAAACCAGGACCCGAAGGCGGCGAGGGGTTGGGGCGAGAGCAGTACACGGGGTCACCGGCCAGCGCTCGGGGGCCTGTGCGGTCCTACCTGGCTTCTCTCTCGGTGTTCCCGCTGCCGGGACTTAGCTGCCTTCCGAAAAGCCGCCGCCATGTCTGCTCACGCCTGGACAAGCTCAGCGTACAACGCCGGTTGCGCACCGTCTCAGCCGCCGCGTCCGCTGATCCTACCGGAAACAGGCCAAGCCGCCAGAGGCTTAGAACCGCCCACTTCCTCGCCACAGCCTATCCGGCGCCTGCTCCTCCGGAAATACGTCCTCTAGAAAAGGAGGCCATCACCGACTGCTTCTGGGAAATGTAGTTCCCTAAGTGTAGTCCCGTGACTCTGCAGGAGCCGGGCCTTATTCGCCAGAGCTTGTCCACGTGTATCGAGATCTCGCCTTCGCTCTCGGCTCTGCGCTGGCACCTTGGAACACGTGGCTGGCGCTGCTCTCGGGCTGAGCTGGGATTGGCATGTGCGCATGCGCAGTCACCTACGGCGCGGTTGCGCTTGCCGCTTTTACGTGGTGCGTTTAAACCCAAGAGCCATGTGAATTTTACAGTGTACCGGAAAGAGCACCCTGTAGAGAGGCAACAGACCTTAAAATCTTATCTGGCTCTGCCAATTACTGGCTGTGTGACTTTTGACAGGTCGCTTGACTTTAATGAGCATCGCTTTTCTCATCCATAAAAAGGAGAATAATAGCGTGCAGTGCTTGCCTCCTGGGGCCATCAAGGGGCCCCACGGTTGAATCGAGGGCTCATATCATGACATACATCTCTGAACTTATAAAGTTCTGACTCTCTCGCACCCTCAAGAGAATGGCTGGCTAGCACAATGCGTGTCAGAGACAGTACAATGGAATGATTAGGACCAAGAAACATGGAGGTATGTTACCATCCTAACCACTACCAGCCAAGGCAGTGAGCGTCGCTGAGTCTTGGTCTCCCCATCTGTAAAATGGAGGTAATAATAATACTGTACCCACAGGATTGTTGTGAGGATTAAATGAAATAATATATTTGAATTGCCTAATGCTGTGTTCACCCCTTAGCGAGTTCACAATCAGTTGGAGCTATCATTTTTATTATTACTAAACGCACCTCTAAGGATAGAGAGAAGTATTGGGCACAGCAGAGCATTCCAGAGGCATTTGGTTTCTTTTCCACCACGTGAAACTAACCTTCAGCAAGTTCTGCAATTGCACGCATTTTTTATGATAGGACTCACCCCTCCAGCTAATAAGCTCTGGGGAAATTCTTTCCTCGTTCCCCAGAGGTGCCAATCCAGTAGACCAGTAGGCATGAAAGTAGCTGAGATCTGCCATGTGGAAAGGTTTTCCCCTGCTTCTGAGTCTGAGCCCTGCCCAACTAGGGCCACATGCATTAACAAAATTCCATCTCATTTGTGATCTGGCCCATGCTCACCTTTCCAGCCTCATCTGGATTAAGAAGCCCAGCCATCAGGCAGAGTGACCAGGTGGCAGCCCCAGTCACTCCCGCCACTTCCCTGAAGAAAGCATTGAGTGAGGGCATACCCAGGAGAAGGCAGCTCTGCACACTGGAGGGCCGGACCCGGAAGTCAGCCCTGGATTTGAATTTCACACCCACCCACTATCAGCTTGTAATCTGTGGCCACATTGTCAAACTCTCTGAGCCTTGTGTCCTACTCTGTAAAATGGTGATAATAATAACCACCACCTCATCTGGCTTTTGTGAGGACTGAAAGAGGTAATGACTAACACGTAGCACGGTGCCCTACATGTAGTTGGCTTTTAAGCACACGTGAGTTCTCCTTCTACCCTCCCCACTCACGCTCTGTAGAAGTCACTCATTTCATCCTCTGCTCCCACAGACCCATTCCCAGACTCGGGATCATGACAAAAGTGTTTCTGGGCAATCTGAAAGAGGAGGTCTGCTAAGCCATGAGGCCTGCAGGGGCTCTAGGCAGCCCAACAGGTAACAGCGAGCAATACACCCAGAGAAGGAAGGAAGTTTTCCCACCAGGGGAAGGAGGGCTTGTGGTTACAAGCATCAGAGTGATTCAGCACCCAGAGGAAACCATGAGAGGCCTGTCGGTTGTCACCCAGGGCCTCCTTTTGAAAACGCTTTCAAGTGAGAGAACAGCTGGAAGCCCCCTTCCACCACAAGCTAAGGAAGGGTACATGGGGACCTCCTGGTGGGTGAAGGGACAACCAGATCCCACTCACCCAAGGCCAGTCGTCCAGCACTCAGGCTTTGCTTCCAGCCCCGGCTCAAACACACCTGTTCCTGGAGAGGGGGGAGGATTGACGGGGAACAGGAACAGGGAGTCCATGTAGCTGATCCCTAGACCTCCCTGGGGCACGTCCTCTTGAGTGAACGGAAATAGAGCAAGGAGGGAAATGTGAGCCCACTGGGGAGCTAGAAATGGGGAGGAGAAAAGACACAGGCCCGGCCCTACACCAGTCTCCCTCCCCCAGGCTGGGCCAAGTCAGAAATCTCCTGACTTTCTCTGGGCTTCAGACTCCCAAGTCCAATAGCAGAAGCTTGACACTTGACCCTGAAAGGGGGACGTGGGGAGGGAGAGTCCCACATATTGATACCTACTGTGTGCTCTCATCAATCCTCACAAGAGTGCTGGGAGACAAGGAGTCAACGGCTCTTTTTTTTTTTTAATTGTCCTCACTTCTGTTCACTTTGATTCTTTTCTTTTTTTTTTTTTTTTTTGCGCTAAGGAAGATTCGCCCTGAGCTAACATCTGTTGCCAGTCTTCCTCTTTTTGTATGTAGGTCACCACCACAGCATGGCCACTGACAGACGAGTGGTGTAGGTCCACACCCAGGAACCGAACCTGGGCCATGGAAGAAGAGTGTGCCAAACTTAACCACTAGGCCACCAGGGCTGGCCCAAGGAGTCAACCACTCTTAACAGATTCAGAGACTGAGGCTTAAAGAGGTGAAATGACTACAGAAGCTGTAGAGCAGAATGGTTAAACTCTTTTTTTGGCCTAAGGAGCTTTGACCTTTGTTTGTCTGGATTTGAATCTAGGCTTTGCCATTATTAGCTGTCACCCTTGGCAGGTTACTTACGCTCTGTTTGACTCCATTTTCTCATCCTTAAAATGGGGATAAAAATAGGTATTTCATAAAGTTGTTGGATAATCAGCTGCATTAACATATGTCAAGTGCTTAGACAGGGACTGGTGCAAAGTAAGAACTCAGAAAATAATTGGCTCTTACGAAGGCTGTTCAGCAGAGATTCTAGCTGTGAGTAAAAACCAGAGACCCCAACTCTGCCTTTTTTCCAGCACCTTCCTTACTCACTCACAACCCCTCTCTTTCTGAAGGCTGCTCACCTTGGCCCTCCCCTTGCCCCAGAGCAGAGCCCTTCTTGCCATCTATTCTAACCAGGCAGAGTCTTCCCTGCACTTCCCAGGGCTAGGAATCCCCAGAGAAAGGGCCCATCCACAGGCTGGCTGCTCACTCCCTGGACTCCAGAGAGCAGGTGCCTGTGGCCCAAACTGGGGAGGTGGGGATCCAAATTGAAGTAGTGTCTGTCATTCATTCATTCATCAGATATTTATTATGTACCAGACACTGGAGTAGGTACTGGGAATGTGGTGATGAACAAGAAGGAGCCAGTCCCTGCCCTCATGGCACTTATAGTTTAAGGAGCAGCAGCAGCAATTATAAACAAGCAATTAATTAATTTTGAAAGGAAACTTGGCCTCTAGGGTGACTTGGGACCCAGGAAGGCAGCATGTGATTCTGAGATGGGAGGAGGGTATTCAGGAGTTCCAGCCTGGGATAGGCTGAGTCTCTGCTCTGAGAGCTTGGCGAGACCCAGTCTGGGGAATGGGAGGGCCTCTGTGGGCACCTGAATCTCTGCTCTAGACGCTGAGGTTATTTCCAGGGTTGGTTTGTTGTCTCTTGTTTTGCAAACAGCACAGCAGAGCCGCCTCCTCCCTCCCCCACCCTTCCAGATCAAGGCTATTTATTCCTAGTGACAAGCCTGAGGATCCCAAGGGGGGTGGCCTTAAGGACCTGGAGGGGCCTGTGTCCCTGGCAGGCGCCAGTCCTCCCTCCCAGGCACAGAGAGGAAGCCAGAGGGTTGGAAAATGTAGAGGTGGGGGAGGAGGGGTTCCCTCCACTTCCCTCCCCCACCCCTGCAGCACCCCATGCTACACACTCCTCACACCCCTCCCTAAGAAGCCCAGAAATCATGGGGCCAAGGATTAGGGTGTCCCCTGGGCCTTAAAGGTCAAAACTATTCCTGGGCACGGTGGAAACCAAGGCAGGACTTCTCCCTCCAAGGATGCAGCTGGAGGTGAGAAGGTGGTTATTTCTGTGTTTGCCACTCAGAATTGTGGAATAAAGCTCTTTGAAGGTCAAGGCCCTATTGTGTGTGGGGGGGGGGGCGGTCCTCACTTCACTCTGTTTCCAGAGAACACCTTGGTCCCCATGGCGGGGCTATGACAGCAGAGTCAAAATCACCCCCTCCTCCAGGCTGGATTAATGCCTCCTTTACAAACTCCGGCCGTGTGTGACCACTGGGGGTAGACTGAGGGGGCGGCGGGCACAAAGAGGGCAGGAGGACCCTTGGTTCTCAAATGGCCCTTGGTCGGCTGGGTCCTGTACCCCTTGCCTGAGATGAACACAGCAGTCTCCCGCTTGCAGCTGGGGGGGAAGGGGGAGGGGGAGGGAGAGAGGTCCGCAAAAGCTGAGGGAGGGAACAGGGGCGGGGTCCTGGCCGCCCAGGAAGGTTGGGAGAGCCAGGTTAGGCTGGACCGGAGTGGGGGTGCTGGGGCGGGCTCCAGTCTAAACGGGAGGTGGGGGCGGGGTCTGGCCCCCGCCTCCGGGATGGGGGGCCGGGGGCGGGGTCCGCACCCTGCGGGCAGGGGCGGCCGGGGGCGGGGTCCGGGCGGGGCGGGCCCCCGCGCTCACTTCCTCGGGGAGGGGTTGGGGCCGCGCTCCCACTCGCCCGCAGAGCCCGTGTGCAGCCGGCGGCCTCGCTGGCAGCTCGTCCGGCCCCCGCTTGGCCCGGCCCGCAGGTAGGAGCCGCCCGGGGACGCGGCCCCGGGGTCCCCGCCCCACCCGCGCGAGCGCCGCGCCCCGCTCCTGCCGCCCGCGTCGAGGTGAGCTCCCCGCCGACCCCGGCTCCGGGTCCCAGCTCCCGCCCTCGGGCCGGGGAGGGAGCGGCGGGGAGCACGCTGAGCCCCGGAGGGAGACCCCCGGACCGCACCGCTCCGGCCCGCCCGGCGGGGCGGGGGCTGCTGCGGGAGTGGGGCGGGGGAGGGGGCCAAGTTTGAAATGGAAAAGCCAGAGTCGAGAGAGACACCGAGAGGATTCGAGAAACTGAGGCTCCCAGAAAGCCCGGAGGAGCGAGAGACCGAGACAGGGACAGGAGCGACGACAGGCTTAGAGTGGAAGCTGCGGAGATCACCGAAACGGGGACAGAAACTTGGTCCTAGCCTAACGGAGACGCAGACCCGAGGCATAGGGACGGACCCAGGTTTGGGGGAGCATTTTAAGCAAAAGCATACAGTGACCTCTGAACACGTCGTAGGATGCTTCCCAGGGCCTTGGAGGGTCCTGGACAAGTGAGGGGCCGTGAAGCCTAAGTTTCCTTTGCCTCGTGGTGAGCCAGCCTCTGTGAGGCCTATGGAGACACTCAGAGACTGGAGACGAGACACTCGGGCATACAGAGCTGCTAAGGGGTAGAGAAGCGGGGGTGGGGACCAAGACCTTCTGCCCCATAGAGACATGAGAGGCCAGACTTGGGTGTTCAGAGGTAGAAATCCAGAGGCGGGCTGTTGGGAGATAGCCAATCAGAGACACAGAGACACCCACAAGGTAGAGACAGCTGCTGAAGTGTGGGGGACCCAGAGACGTGCTGGGGGCAGAGCTAGACACCAAAGGCTGAGATTAATGGAGGCGCGCTGACAGCTTCCAAGACGGACCCTGAGACTCGGGCCGGAAGAGTGGGAAGCAAGGATGTGGGGAAATGGAAACTCTGGGCCCACTGAGCCCCCATGAGGAGGAGACCTGAGATAGTAAGATTGCAATCTAGAAGGAGCCCCACGGGTGCACCAAGACAACCCCGACTTATTTTTAAACTCAAATCTTGGACGCACTGCGTCAGCCGTGGGGGACCCAGGGTGAATGAACTGTTCCTCTCCTGTCCCCAGAGCAGCTGCTGGATCCTGCTTCCCACCCGCCTTCCCCTAAACTGCTCCAACTCCCAGGCCCCATGGGGGGAGGGGAGAGGAGAGTGGAGAGTTTGGGGTTGGTGCCTTGTAGCAGGCGGTGGGGGTAGAGGGAGTAGGATTTCTCCCCCTAAGTCTCCTGTCAACTCCTGGGACCTGGGGGAGGGGTCTGATCTGATCCTGCCTCACAGCTGTGGGGCCTGCCCAGGGTCCTCCTGGACAGTGGGGAGTGGAGGGGGGCAAAAGAGTTGAGCGGTTGGCATGGGTAATTGGAAAGGCTTCTGGGTGTCTTCCAATCGCAGGGCTGGCAGCTGGGTAGAAGAGCCAGGCTCCTGTGCTAGTGATGTCACCCAGCATCTCCTTCCCCCTGCCCGTAAATGCTGACCACCCCCTCCACCACCACTGCAGCATTTCTAGGGAAAGAGAGACAGGAAAGGGCTCCAGGCTGGGAAGCACGGAACCTGGGCTCTCTGTACCTGCGTGACCTTGGGCACGCCCCTGCCCTGTCCCTAGCCTCTGCTCACCTGTACGATGGAGATGATATACTGTCCTGCCTGCCTTTCGTGAGATCTGATGAGACGGTGGGTAGGATGCACTTTGTGAGAGGCAAAGCAGCATGCAGGTGTGTACACCTGTGTACCTGTGGGAGGGGTCTCAAAGTTATGCTCACTGAAGTCAGGCTGGCCCTACTGGTCTCAGCAAGCCACGTGGCCTGGGCCTCTTCAGTACCCCCAGCAGAACTGGGGTGTCCCTCTTTGTTCTCTCCCTGGCCCTACGTTGAGAATGTCCATGTCAAGTCCCAGGGCAGCTCCCTGACCCAGGCCTGCCTGAGAAACTCTTGTCTGACCCCAGTATGAGTGAGGGGCTGATAGTAAAAACATCAATAGCTACTATTTACTGACAACTTACTTTCTGCCAAGTGCTTTCCAAGTATCATCACATTTAAGCCTGACAATGACCCTAGGAGGTAGGAGGTAGTATTAGGTGGGAAAATAGGCTCAGAGAGCTTAAGTGACTTGCCCAAGATCACCCAGCTTTATATTTCACAGCTCAAGCCTCTACACACTACATGCCCACAGCCACTGCCGCTATTCTGAGCTCTGGGAGGTTCACTGGGAGGTGCCAAATGTGTGTGTCTAGGTCAGGTGTAGGAGTGTGTGTATGTGTGTGTGTGTTGGTGGGGGTAGGGGCTGGGAGCTGTCTGCCAGACTGAGCAGTCTCCCCTCACCCACCACCAGCCATGAAGGAATACAAGACTGTCTCCCTGCAGTTCCCCAGCCCTGCCAACGAAAGGGGGAGGGGCGGGGATGGGCAGAGACAGGTGGGCCTTGACAGTGCCCTTCACTCTGTCCTCACTAGAGCCCAGCTGGACAGACTAAGGGACTAAGGGATTCTGGGAAGGAAACAAGCCACGCCCATACCCTATTTGGGGTGCCCCTGTCTCAGAGTGTTGACTGCCTCCCAGGGGGCGGACCCAGGGCTAGCCTGGGCCTGGGAAGGTGGCGGCTGCTTTGGGCCAAGCCAGGAAGGAAGGAAAAGGCCCAGGGCACTCCCGGATGGACACATGGCCACACTCCACCTGTGCGGCCCCCTGCTGCCCAGTGGCTGACAGCCCAGGCGATCCTCAGATGTTGGGCCAGAGGAAACCCGGGCCTGAGTGGCAGGGAGCAGACTGAGAAGGAGGGGTACTCTCTACTCTACAGCATAGCCACCCCAGAAGTCCCTGCACTGAAGACCCCAGCTCCTGGGGTCTCATGCCCTGGCCTGGGGTATGAACTGAGTGTCCTCCCGTTGTACAGAAGGGCAGCTGCGAGCTTGCGAGCCATCCCTTCAGAAGAGCCAGGCCCTCCCGGCTTGGGGCGTCTGCTGGCGCCTGGAGTCTGAACTCCAAGCCAGAGCAATGCTTTTTGGCGAGAATTTCTCACTGGGGGGTGCTGAAACATGGAGAGCTTTTCCTTCAACTTGAGCCAGGGCAGGCTCTGGGGACTGCCATTACTGGGTTCTAACGCAGGGGGAGTGGGTTGGTGGGCTCCTTTGTGCTCCCCGGGCTCATCTGCAGCTGGGAGAACATCCCTTTCCTTTAGGTCCTGGTGGTTCCTGTCCACCTACTGCAGGATCCCAGTCTCAGAGAGCAGGCTTCATGATGGAGGAAGCTGGGGATGGGGAGCTCTGAATTGGGGGCTAGAGACTAGAATCAGGGGCGGCAGAAGGGACTAGGAACCCCACTTCCCTACCCCCCCACTCCCCACGCTCCTGTTCCAGAGGCAGCTGTGTGGATGACCTCATCCCACAAACATGCTTTGTTCCTGAGAAAATGGAAAGTGTCTGAGGTTTGGTGGGGGGCTGGGTGTCCACAGCAGCAGCAGCTCTCAGGGCTCCCCCTTGCCTGACTCCCCACCCAAGAGGGGGCCTGACTGGGGAGAAAATGTCTTCAGTGGCTCCCATTCTCTCACTCTTCGCTCCCCCTGCCCCAAACCCTTAGAAATCCAGAAAAGCTGGGGAGAAGCTGTCTCTCCCAGAGGCAGGAGGAAGGAAATAATGACCCAGGGGATGGAAAGATCCCGGGGCTTTGGCAGTCGCTGCCAGGAGTGATGCTGAGCAGGAGATGGCAGGGGGGCACACTGCATCATCTCCAGTTCCCCTCTCCCTCCCCAAGCATCTCATTTCCCTTTTTTTCCCCCTGTTGCTGGCAAAACCTGACATCTGGCCATCTGTGCTGCCACAGCTGCTGCAGATGTTGCAAGCCAAGGCTGCCCAGGCTGGTGTGATCGGAGACCTGGCGGGGGGTAGAGGGGGATGAGAGCAGAGGGTCCAGCTGGGGAAGCTTGGCTGTGTCCAGCTTGCAGGATTTCCTTCCTGCTTAAACTTAGTCTGAGCCTCTGAAGTCCTTGTTGCTGGACCAATTGTCCTGGGAGGGGAGGCCCGATTCTCCCATCAGGCCTCTTCCACCTCTACTGGTCATGGGCCCAACGTCCCTCTAACATTCCTCTGTTTCCTGGATCAGGAGGGGGGCAAGAGCAGCCCATTCGCATCCCTAAGCTCCCCACTCCAGAGCTCTGGGTACATCCTGAGGGTCCCCTCCCAGGAGTCAGGAGAGGGTGGGAGTGCTGTTCATGTGAGATGGGGGGGTGGCTCCCTGCCCTCTGCTCTTGCCCCCTTGGGGACAGTAAGGCACAGTAGAGGCTAAACTCAGACTGGAGCAGGAAATGAGTCACTGACCCAGGAAAAGCCCCCTCCCCCTAGATCTGCCAGGGCCCAGATAAGAAAACAACTTCTGCTTCCTGATTTTTTTCCTGACCCCCTCCCACCCCCACTGTGAAAAACAGAAATGAACATGCGGGACTCCTGGGTTCCTAGAGCACCCCTTCCCCATAGCCACCTGCCCTGACCTGGCATTTCCTATGCCTGGTCTCTTACGTTTTTTAATGCAGAGGGCTATGCCACAGCCCCTTTGGGTGACAACCGCCCCACCTTGTGCCCCTAACAGGGCTCCCTCACAGCCACCATGAGTGAGGCCTTCGACTGTGCAAAATGCAGCGAGTCCCTATATGGCCGCAAATACATCCAGACGGACAATGGCCCCTACTGCGTGCCCTGCTATGACAACACCTTCGCCAACACCTGCGCGGAGTGCCAGCAGCTTATTGGGCATGACTCGAGGGTAAGGACTGGACCAGACAAGACAGGGAGGGGTGGAGGCTGGTGGGAGGGGTAAAGATGCCAGTGCCCCTGCTGTCCTCCCCGCAGGAGCTGTTCTACGAAGACCGCCACTTCCACGAGGGCTGCTTCCGCTGCTGCCGCTGCCAGCGCTCCCTAGCCGATGAGCCCTTCACCTGCCAGGACAGCGAGCTGCTCTGCAATGACTGTTACTGCAGTGCCTTCTCCTCACAGTGCTCTGCCTGTGGGGAGACCGTCATGCCTGGTACGTGCCCAGGAGCTCATTGTGTGCGGGACTGGCACACCGGGCATCTGTGTAGCGTTCTTGCATGTATGAGCGACTGGCACGTCTGTCTGATACATACATGGAGGCTTGGTATAGTAAAGACCTACACACACAGCATGCTCCTGGAAATTTAGTGTATGCAGGATCTGTTGTGGCTGAATGCTCTTGGGAGCGTAGCATGCACATGAAAGCTTAGCATGTATAGGAACTGACAAGTTTGGTACATTCCTGAGGGTTTAGAGTGTGCTGGACTAGTAGGCCTGGTTTATACCGTGGGCTTGCCATGTACAGGCAGACCGACACACTTGATACACACTTGGGGCTTAGCATGTATGAAGACCTGCATGTTTGGTACATGTTGGACCTGAGAGTCTGCTGAGGCTGTCGTGCTTGGTGCACTGGGGCTTGGTATGTGCAGACAGAGGGCTTAACATGTGTGGCAACCTGCATGCCTAGTAGATATATGAGGATTTAGACCATGTGAATGGCATGATTAGGGTATGTGAGGGCTTAGCAGCCACTGAATCTATCACGTCCAGGGCATTAGAACTTTGTGTGGGCGGAGTCTTGCTTGCGCAGTGTATGCGGGGTCTTTGTATGTGTGCTGAAACCATTAGGTCTGGTGTATAAAGGCTTTGCAAATACTGAGACACCATGCCTGTGACACGGAGGCCTGGTGTGTGCTGAGATAGTCCTCTCTGGTACATATGGGGACTTGACATTTGCCAAACCCTCATGTCTAGTTTATGGGGGCCTAGCACATCCTCAGCCAGCATGTCCAGTGTTGGGGGCGGTTAGCATGTGCAATCTATGTGCCGGGGGTCCTGCTGTATGTGCATGGACACCACCCTGCTCAGGCTATGGGAGCAGCGGGGGCTGTCCTTGGAGAGGACAGAGGGTGGCACTTGGGAGGTTGGGACACAGCCTGATTGGGACCCCTGTTCTCCACAGGGTCCCGGAAGCTGGAGTACGGAGGCCAGACGTGGCATGAGCACTGCTTCCTGTGCAGCGGCTGTGAGCAGCCGCTGGGCTCCCGTTCCTTTGTGCCCGACAAGGGTGCTCACTACTGCGTGCCCTGCTATGAGAACAAGTTTGCTCCTCGCTGCGCCCGCTGCAGCAAGGTGGGGCTGGGCCAGCGGGCGGGGGCGCTGATCTCCACTGCAGTCATAGGTGGAGGCAAGCAAGGCTCTGTTGTGGGGTGGGAATCCCCACTCCCCCCTACTGACAGACGCTGCCCCCACAGACGCTGACACAGGGTGGCGTGACATACCGTGACCAGCCCTGGCATCGAGAGTGCCTGGTCTGCACTGGGTGCCAGACACCCCTGGCAGGGCAGCAGTTCACCTCCCGGGATGATGATCCCTACTGTGTGGCCTGTTTTGGAGAACTCTTTGCACCCAAGTGCAGCAGCTGCAAGCGCCCCATCACAGGTGGGACAAGGGTCCAAGAACTGAGTGGCTGGGGTGCAGGCAAGGGTGTGGGATCTGGTATTGGGTGAGGCTGAGGGGCAGGACCGCCCTCTAGGTCTGCAGAGCTAACCTCCAGCCTCCCTCCAGGACTCGGCGGAGGCAAGTATGTGTCCTTTGAAGACCGCCACTGGCACCACAGCTGCTTCTCCTGTGCCCGCTGTTCCACCTCCCTGGTGGGCCAAGGCTTCGTGCCGGATGGAGACCAAGTGCTGTGCCAGGGCTGCAGCCAGGCAGGGCCCTGAGCCTGGGCCCCAGGCCCTCCCAAACCAGGGCTCCAGGACTAAGGCTCCTTTTCCAAACCATCTCTGGGACCCAGGCCCTCCCCAGATTGGGGCTCCCCCTGGGCTCCAGGATTCAGCCTTTCTATTCCAACATCCCTGAACTGGTACTCCCTGAGCCAGGGCCCCCAAACCTGGGCTGCTATGGAGCCTCCATGATTCAAATCCCCTCCCCAAGCCTGGACTCCAGAACTCAGCCCTCTCCTCTACAGTCTGGGTTCCCAGACCAAGCTCCCTCCCCAGATCAGGACTTTAGACCTCCCAGCCCTCCAAACCTGGACTCTGGGACCCAGGCCCCCTTCAATCTAGACTTCTCTCCAAAGACTGTATGTCTCCTTTGGGTGCCTGAGCAGTCCTGCAAGGTGGACTATCCTCAGGCTTGACTCCCCACCCCATCCCACCTCTATCCCTAGGGCTGGGGCTGTCTGGACAGCAGACAGGGGTTCACTGGTTAGGGGGTCCTAGGATACAGGGTTTTGCCCAGCCCGTGTCCGATGAGTGTTTTCTCATTTCATTTCAGCTTCATTTTGCCCAGAGATGGGCAGAGGGGTGGCATCGGCTCACCCCCTTCCAGATTCTGCAATAAAGCAGTGTGAGGAAGTGAAGGCCTGTGTGTGTTTGTCTGGGGCTGGAGGGGGAAGGAAGGTTTCTTCGCAAACCGAGGGACTCTGAAGCTCTTCCAGACCTCCTCTGTGGAGGGCAGAGGGGGAAGCTGCCGGACCATGGGGTGGGAAATCTCTCCCGAGAAAGGGGATCCCCACCGCTGCTACCGTCCCTCTCAGGCTTAGCCTGCCTCCCGCCTGCTGGCAAAGGGCTTTTTCCTCCATGTGGGGAAGGGAGGGGTTTGAGGGAGGTTCTGGACGGGAGCGGGGGTGGCGGTGGGTTCCCCCATCTGGTACAAATCGCCCCGCTCCCCTCACAGCCCTTCGCAAATCCCGCAGAGCACCCGGTGCGAATCCCCAGCCTGGGCCCAGACCCTCGGCCCCCTTCCCCCTCTTCCCGAGGATTAGCGGAGGCGGCCCAGGATCCGCTCGTGGCCGCACGTTTTTTGCCAAAAAAGGCAAGGATGCAGCTGCACGCGCCGCGGGAACATCTGGATCCGATTCCCGGCATGAATGGGTCATGGCCCCGCCCCCCCGTGATTCAAGGGCGGGGGCGGGAATGAGCGAGGGGAGCCGTCCCCCAAAGTGGGGCGATGGGGCGGAGCGCTGCTCCCCTCACCCGGCGTCCGACACCCCCTGCCCCCTCCGCGGCCTGCGGTCTGCGCTCCGCGGGGGGACCGTCAGAGCCCCCTCGTGCGCACACTCGGTACGCGCGGGCTGCGGCGTTCACCGTCCTGCCCCTAGCCTCCGGGGTGGGGGCCCGCGCCGCGGGGTGGGCGGGCCCTCGGGTCCGGGGGAACCGCGTGATTGTATGTATCTCATATTAAGTCCTCCCAGAAATGCGATGGGGCGGGCATTTTTCCATTTCATGGAGGCGGAGACTCCGCTTGTCAGTTCCCCAAAGTCACATAGGTAGTCACTGGTAGGTCTGGGATTCTAATCCATTTCACTCTGCCTCCCCCGTCTAATCTGAATTCTAAACTTTCTGAGGCCCTGGTTGACACTTCCAACAAACCTTTACCAATACCCACCATGTGTGTTTATGATTAATAATTAGATATTTACATTTTTGTCTCTTTCTCCCACCAGCCACTTGGAGGATCGGGCTCGCGCCTGCCATGCTAGCCCCTCCATCCTCAGCTCCCGGCACTTACTACATGTTCAATAAATACTTGTTGAGGAGAAGGAGTCCAAGCATAGAAAACAGCTGGTGCAAAGGCCTGGGGGTGCTTTGGGGAAGCAGCAAGTAATTTCATTTGGAGGAAGTGCCAAGAGACTAAAACCGCAGGCAGAGGCCAGGTCAGGAAAAGCCAAATGCCAAGTTAAACAGACCTCACCCTGCGGGTAAAACAGCCAGTGGAAATGTTTAAGCAGGGGTGAGGTGATCACTCTGGCTGCATCATGAATAATGGATTGGAGGGTAAGATGAGCAGGCTGGTTAGGAGGCTAGTGCAGTGGTCCAGGTGAGAGATAATGAGGCAGGTGGCAGCAGGAGTGGAAAAGACAGGACTTGGTGACTGGTTTGATGGAGTGAGGAAGGAAGGCATCAAGTAAATAGCGTTGCTTAGGTGGTCCAACCACCTAAGAGGAAGAAATTTGCAGGTACAAAAACTTGTCATTGATTTCAAGGTAAACATTTTTTAGATTTAACATCTCAGAAGCCCAGATGCATTGTATAATCATATAATTGTATAGTAATTATATAATCAACATAGTTTAATTGACAATTTTTTTTTCTTTCTTAGCGGAACGTGGTGGGGTTAACATTTGGTGTCTCATATTCAATGAAATATGGTAGATCCCAAACCTTACCACCCAAAAAGGTACACAACACTCTTTATCTCTCTGATCCTGAAAGGAAATTTCTTACTTTTTTTCCTCATGGTGCAGGAAAAGCCTCTGGTGAGGAGTTGTGTCTGGAGTCCTCTCCCCAAGATTAAGGTCTTGCTTAAATTTTTAGACATAAAGTACCCTCACAACACCCCATGAGCAGGCAAAGCAAGAGTCATTAACCCTGTTATTTTTTAAATTAAAAAACAATGTATGCTTATTGTGGAAAAATTGGAGAACTCCAAAAAGTAAAGGGAACAAAACAGCATCACCAACTCCTTGATATAGTATAGCCTCCTAGCTCTTTTTAAAGTATGCATGCTCATATATGTATTTTCATTTTTAGTTTTAAGTTTATTTTTAAATTGAAAAAGTTATACACGTATATGTTAAGAAAAAAACTTTTTATGCTCTCCTTTGGGTATATACAAAGAAAAATTTCCTTCCTGTACCAGATCTTCCAGGCTGTCTCCTCATAAACAACCATCGTTTACTGTTAGTTGGTTATCCTTACAGAAATAATCTCTTTGTGCATCTATTTTTATACACACCCTTGTGCATCTAGCTTTCTTCACTTTGTGTGGCCATCTTTCCATGAGTTCATACCAGTTTTTTTAACAGCTCTATTGAGGTATAAGTTACATACTATAAAATTCACCCATTTTGAGTGTACAATTCAATTAATTTTAGCAAATTTAATACAGTTGTGCAACTATCATCACAATCCAACTTTAGAACATTTCTGTCACCCACAAAAAGATTTCTTATGCACATTTGCAGTCACTTCCGTTTTTACCTCCAGCCACAGGCAACCACTCATCTACTTTCTGTCTCTGTTGATTTGCCTTTCGGGACACTTCATCTGGATGTACAGAATATCATCCTTTGTGTACGGCTTCTTTCACTTAGCATGATGTTTTCATGGCTCATCGATATCGTAGCATTCATTTATTGCTGAGTAATATTTCATTGTATGGATAGACCACCTTTTGTTTATCCATCCACAGTGAATGGATTTGGGGGTTGCGTCCTGTTTTTGTAGATTATAAATGACAGTGCTATGAACGTCTGAACATATGAACATATGTTTTCATTTCTCCATCTAGAAGTGGACATATAGACTGGCTTCATTCTTCTTTTGTTTTACAGCTGTATAGCATTTCAATGCTTCGATGTACCATATTTTATTTAACCAGTCCCCTGCTGACAGACAATTAGGTTGCTTCTGCATGTGAATTTCTTTTTAAAAAAAACAATAAAACCCGATTTTACTGACAAGGACACTGAGATCCAGAGAAGGGAAAAACGTTGTCAGAGTTCACACTGAGAGTTAGGGGTTCAAGTTCCGGTCCCCCAACTCCCATCCGCGCTCTTCAACTACTCCTCCGTCCACAGTGTCCCTGTCTGTTCGGCCAGCAAGCCGCGGGAAGCCGGCCCTTCTCAGGTTCCTGGATTGCTGTATGCCCTCTAGAGGCACCTGCAGAGCGCTCGGCGTCGCGCCATCACACCTCCGGCCAGCAGGGGGCACTGCTGCCATCTCGATAGCCCAGACGGGCTCTCCTTTCGGTGCTCACTTTTCCTCGAGTCCTCCCGGCATTTCCGGTACTCGCGGAACTTTGGTGCGGACGGACGCGCAGCGTGGGGACGCGGGCGCGCAGGCGGCAGGAGTTGGTTCCGGCCGTGTCGGTGGTCTGGGTTGAGGTTCGGCGGCGGCGGCGGCGGGAAGATGGAGACCATTCTGGAGCAGCAGCGGCGGTATCATGAAGAGAAGGAACGGCTCATGGACGTCATGGCCAAAGAGATGCTCACTAAGAAGTCCACGGTGAGTGGGGCCTGGCCGGGGGCTGCCTCTGAGGCCGGGCCCCGTCCCAGAGTTGACCCTCCGAGAGCTTCCTTTGGCCCGCTGACCCTCCGCGCCCCGCCTCCTCCCGGGCTCCCGCCTTGGTTCCCTCCCGGCGCCGCGGAGGCCTCTCTGCCGCGGCCGATGGGACTGAGCGGGGCGGCCTTCCCAACTCCAGAGCTCCGACTAACGGCGCCGTGTCCCCGTTTGCCTCCCTTCAGCTCCGGGACCAGATCAATTCTGACCACCGCACCCGGGCCATGCAGGATGTGAGTGCCCCGCTATCCGCGTCTCTCTGGATCGGTGTGAGCTGGGACAGAGGGGAGGCGGGGTGCGGGGTCTCAGCATGAGCGTGGCCGAAGGTAACCGGATTGGCCAGTTGTCTGTCTGCCTGGAGATGACCACGCGGCTGCCAATCCTGAGGTTGCTTAACTGCCCTTTCTCGCGTCTCTGAATGGGGAACTCGCTCGTTCTTCATTACGCGGACAGCCGCCCATTCTTATAGCATCCTGCATCCCATGGGTGTGCAGAGAGTGGTTATGAGAAGTCAGTGACTCAGGCAGAGAAAGGACTACCCCCTTTCCCTCAAAGAGAATACTGTATATTATTAGTGTTTTTATCCCAGAACACTGATTTGAAGTATTTTTGCCTACCAAACTGCTTTTGCCTGGTAATGGTTCAATTTCTTACTTTTAGAAAACCAAATCAAAATCAAAATGTTGTTACTTATTAAAGTTAAGTGACAGGTAAATGGAGGTTCATATACTGTACTCTCTACTCTTTATGTTTGAGATCTGTTTAGAAAGGAATGACAGACCTAATCGGAGTTTCTGATTTGCAGGAGATAATTAATATTATAAGCCTCTAGTTCCTTATCTAAATTTCCAAATCCAAAATACTCTGAAAACAAAGGGGTTTTGGGGGTGGGGGGTAATTAATTGGTGGCAAAATCTCATTTGGCAGCAAAACCTGATCTAAACAGATGAGAAGCTTTTTATGGTCTTTATCATACTTAGTAAATAATGCATAAGTTTCACTGCAGAACTTAATACGTGTTCCAGATTCTGATAGGGATATCAGATATATATCTGATAGGGATATATTATGTTATATATAGTATTTTTCTGAACTTAAAAATTCCAAATTCTGAAGCAAATCTGGTCCCAAAAGTTTTGGAGAAGGAATTATGTACCTATACCATCCTGAGTTTGAATCCAAAGGAAGCTGTATGACGTTTTATTTAGCCTGTACATTCCTCGATCAAACTTTTTGAAGTAGTGAAAATCATCTTGGACCATCCTTTTATCTTTGAGGGTCTTAGGTGGGAACTGCTGTTTAGCAAAGAGTGACTGTCTTATATGGCTGTCTTTTATGACTCTTCTAGGGAAAGTTAATCATCAGTAATATGTAAAGATAGGAACTCGCTGCCACCCCTCAAGTCACATCACTTAGGTAATCGTCAGATTGACCTGTTTTAAAAACTAACCAGGAACCAGTGCTGTTAAAGGTACCAGAAAGCACAGGAACGCTTAACACCACTTTTCTCCCAAGACTTGGACTAAAGAGCCCTTGTCGGTTGCTTAGCTCTATAGTTGTGCAGATTGCTTCCTTCTGATGGATTTGTGTTTGCCTTTCAGAGGTACATGGAAGTCAGTGGGAACCTGAGGGATTTGTATGACGATAAGGATGGGTAAGTGACAGTCAGCCAATCCAAGAGTTAGTGCTTCTGAGAAGCCATGGTTAAAGGACTGATCTTGTGTCCTGTGTTCTTTGGATTTTTCCTGAAATTGCAGGTTACGAAAGGAGGAGCTCAATGCCATTTCAGGACCCAATGAGTTTGCTGAATTCTATAATAGACTCAAGCAAATAAAGGAATTCCACCGGAAGCACCCAAATGAGGTATGGCCTAAGAAACTGTTTTCTCCAAACCTGCCCAAATTGCATACTGGAGGAAAGGTGTGAGGAAAATGGAGACGTGCCACTCAGATGTCCCTTCAGAAAAGAACTTGCCATTTAGCTGCATGGAGCGTAGTTAGCTGACATCCTACAACTCCATTGCTTTCCGGATCCCCCTCTGCTTTAAGCCAAGGGCATTCTCCTCCTGGGCCTCCCCAAGCCAGTGACTGAGCACAGTGGGGGTACTATGGCCTGGCTATTTCTGCCAAATGTGAGACTCTTCAAATGAGTAATCTTTGTTCCAGAGCTCCCAGTTGGGTTGATCAAGATTTTGTCCTATGTACATCATGGCCTAGGCTCTCCCTGCCCAATTCTGCTCTCTCCTGTTTATCTTTCACAGGTATTACCCTCCAATAAACTGCTTGTGCCCCTAACTCTGTCTTGAAATCTGCTACCTAGAGGATCCAGCTAACACAAAGATACAACTAACACTAAAACTCACTTCTGGGAATCATACACCTTAAGATTCAGCCCAGAGCCCAGCTCTTTCATGAAATATCTTTCCTAGTCTACTCCCCCAATTAATCTTTCATTTCCTTATGATCCTTTCATATTTTATGACAGTGAATGTCTGCCCCCACTATATTATAAGATTATAAGGAGCAGGGATTATGTCTCAATTATTTAGAACTCGTAAAGCATCTTGCACAGCTGACCAAAGGAATTCTAGGGGAATGGGGCTTAAGGCATGCTGTAGAAGTGGAGAGGGTCAGTGATTACTCTGAGCTTTCATGGTTGTATAACTGGGAAGTTGTTTGTTCCTTTGATAGAAGTAAGGAAGAAAGAGATAACCCATTTGCAGTGAAAATAGAATTTTTATATATATAGATTTTTAGGTGATGTTATATCTAAGTAGAAGTGTCCCATGAGCATTTGAAGTTAGATGACTGGGGCTCAGGAAAGAACTAAAGACTCATGATTTAGATTTGAGAGTTATCACATGGACGTTATGGTTGAAGCCATGAATCATGGTGTTCTGGGAGAGAGACAGACAGTGTAAAGGGAGACTGTCAGAGCTTCTCTTTGTGCCTTGAGGCACACTCACAATAAGGGTCTCAACTGAAAGGAGCTTAGGAAGACTTCCCTCTCGGAGGTCAAATGACAGCTCCAGGAAATGTCTTACTAAAGCTAAGTAAGGGACTTTCAGAAAGGAAGTCACTGGTATCAGCTGTCGATTGGTAACTGCCAGGATTGCTGCTTCACTGAAGTAGTGGGAATGGAAGTCTGGTCACGGGTGAAGGTGGGTAATGGAGATAGTCGTTTGGAGTGTGGAGTGTGCATTTGAAAGACTGGCAGAAGAAGAAGAGACACGAGGATCGTAGGAAGATAGGGAAGACGTGCGTATTTAAGGGAGCAGTTGGAAGCAGGAAGAGACTGCAAACACCAGAAAGGAGAGGCTGTTTATTGAAGTTAAGTGGAGGTAGATGAAGGTGCTCTCACACCTACGTCTGTCTCCCCACCCTGGAGAGTAGGATGTGACGTCTTTTGCTAACCAAGAGAGAAGACATGAGCACCATTCTGGTGTGTTCACCTCATTCCAGCCCTAGTAGAAAAGTGTCAGGAATAAATGGCTAAATACATGATTGGAAGGATGCCCAAGATATACTAAGTGAAAAAAAATGAGTCCGACTTGTGAAAAAATAATAACCTTGTATTTGCTTCTATGTTCTTGTACAGATATATATATTTAAGTACATAGAGCAGTGGTTTCCAAATTTTGCTGCATATTTGAATCACCTGGGGATCTTTAAAAACTGACATCTGCCTTTTTCTAATTTTAATTGGTACCAGGTGCATCAGGATGTTTTTGACTCTCCCAGGTGATTCTAATGTGCAGCAAAGTTGGGAATGGCTGGCATAAGAAAAAGGTCTGTTAACAGTAGTTACCTGTTTGGAGGGGAATTCATAAAAGGGGACTTGGATTTTTCATTTTGTCTTCTGTGTTATTCAAGTCTCTGTGAGCATGATACTTTAGCAATGTTTAGTCAAACAATACAAAAAAGGACAAGAAAAAAGCACGGTAATTGCAAAACAGCAGTAGGCTCCTAATGAAAAATCAAGGCCAAATCAAGTGTCAGAAGTCCAACTTGCTGTACAGCCCATTTCTGTGATAACTGCATCTTTTATGTTGAAAAATCCACTTGAGGTTTTTCTCTTTTTTCATCAGATCTGTGTGCCAATGTCAGTGGAATTTGAGGAGCTCCTGAAGGCTCGAGAGAATCCAAGTGAAGAGGCACAAAGTAAGTAGGGTTAACATTTCCATCCAGCACCAGCAGAAGTACAGGTAGCCCAGATTTGCCCTCCAAGCCCTGGAAAACAAGGCTCCAGAGAAATTTATAGCCAAGTTCTCTCACTGGTTTTCTCTCTGCTGCTTTCTGTGCTAGGCTGACATCCTAAATTGGCCTTGGGCAAAATATTTATTCTTTGCCAGCCCAGCTCAGACTCACTGGCCTGGAAAGCTGGAGTCTATTCACTTTGTGAGCACAGGCAGGACATTTGGGTGAAGGGCTGCTTCATGAAACAAGGAGCTAGCAGTCCATTTGAAAAGCCAAGTCCAAGAAAGTGGTCTTCAGTGTCTGAATCACTGATATCTCTGATTGCTTCAGATTTGGTGGAGTTTACTGATGAAGAGGGATATGGTCGTTACCTCGATCTCCACGATTGTTACCTCAAATATATTAACCTGAAGGCCTCTGAGGTAAGACCCAGGAGAGGGAGAATGGTTCTGACGCTGGGGCTGAGTCAGGACACTGGGCTGGGCCTTCTAGACGTGAAGCAATGTCTAGGAAGCATGTTTTCTTTGTGTTTTGTAACTTACGTAAATACTAAAGAGGTGATATACCTTCTTCGAATGAAACTATTCAAAATGAAAGTCAGGTTCCACTGTGAGTACAGTAAGCATATTTTATTAATAACTTTTTTTATTAATACAAGTATATTTTTTTGTGTGAAAATAAAACTTAAAGCTTGCAAATACATATTGAGCTCCTGTGTTAGTCACACATAGTACTAGGTACATGGAAGACACAAAAACATAATCTCTGCCAGCAAAGGGCTATTGAATGTCTTTTTTAAAAGACATTAAAAAATAACTTATCACGAGATGAGATTTAATGTAACAGTCTCAGAAGGGTCCCAAGGAAGTATGTGATTAAGTTCCTCTTAGAGTTGTGAGGAAACGTCCCAAAAGTTGAGTGACTAAGTTTTAAGCTCCATGAGGGCAGGTCCCATGTCTGTCTTGTTCTCATCTGTCTCCATGTTCTTGGTCCAAAGATGCTCAATAAGTGATGGAATGAGTGAACAAATGGCACCTTCCAGGACCTTATTTTAGGATGTGGTGGGTGTCAGATTCTTTAACCAAGTGCGTACATGTAGTAAGTCTTTGACAAATGTTTCTTTTAGTTTACTATTTATTAACTTGATCTTTATTTTGCAGCTAATTATGTGTCTAATATTGTACTCAGTCCAGTGGAATCAGCACCCCAGTTAGTATAGGAATTAAATGATGGAAAAGAAAAAGACCAAGAATAAGCTGGGCCTTGTTATTTTGTTAGGCAACATTCAACTTTGATCTCATTTATTGGAGATTATATTGTAACTTTGTGCAGGCACCTAACTCAGTCTCTTGTCATTTCTTTTCTCTTTCCAGAAGCTAGATTATATCACATACCTGTCCATCTTTGACCAGTTATTTGACATTCCTAAAGAAAGGAAGAATGCGGAGTACAAGAGGTAGGCATTACTAGCTTCTAGGCCTCTACTGGATTTAATTAGAAGATTATTTAACATGAAGATTTGGGGGCAGAGTTCTGAATTTTACAGCCTGAAAGGCACACATGAATGACTTCCAGGATTATTGGAGGATAGGGGTTTTTTTTAGTTTTTAATTTTTAGTGATGTCTTAATAGTTTATAACATTGTGGGGTTTTAGTTGTACATCAGTATTTGTCCGTCACCATATGGATGCATCCTTTCACCCCTTGTGCTCACCCCCCACTCCCCTTCCCCCTGATAACTGTCTTTTTTTATGGCTGAGTAGTATTCCATTGTATACATATACCACATCTTCTTTATCCAGTCATCAGTCGAGGGACACTTGGGCTGCTTCCACTTCTTGGCTATAGTGAATAATGCTGCAATGAACATAGGGATGCATAAGTCTCTTGGGATGGTTGATTTCAGGTCCGTTGGGTAGATGCCCAAGAGTGGGATTGCTGGATCATAAGGTATTTCTATTATTAGTTTTTTGAGGATCTCCATACTGTTTTCCATAGAGGCTGCACCAGTTTGCATTCCCACCAGCAGTGAATTAGGGTTCCCATTTCTCCACAACCTCTCCAACATTTGTTTTTTGTCTTGGTGATTATAGCCATTCTAACAGGTGTGAGGTGATATGTTAGTGTAGTTTTGATTTGCATTTCCCTGATGCTTAGTGATATTTTCATGTGTCTGTTGGCCATCTGTATATCTTCCTTGGAAAATGTCTGTTCATATCCTCTGCCCATTTTTTGATCGGGTTGTTTGTTTTTTTGTTGTTCAGTTGTATGAGTTCTTTATATATTACGGAGATTAATCCCTTGTCAGATATACGATTTACGAATATTTTCTCCCAGCTGGTAGTTTGTCTATTCATTTTGATCCTGGTTTCATTTGCCTTGTAGAAGCTCTGTAGTCTGCTGAAGTCCCACTTGTTTATTTTTTCTTTTATTTCCCTTGTCCGAGTAGACAAGGAATCCGAAAGGATCCCTTTATGACTGATGTCAGTTAGCGTACTGCCTATATTTTCTTCCAGGAGTTTTATAGTTTCAGGTCTCACTTTCAGGTCCTTAATCCATTTTGAGTTGATTTTTGTGTATGGCGATAGAAGATGGTCTACTTTCATTCTTTTGCATGTGGCTGTCCAATTTTCCCAGCACCATTTATTGAAGAGATTTCCCTTTCTCCATTGTATGTTCTTCACTCCTGTATCAAAGATGAGCTGTCCATAGGTGTGTGGTTTTGTTTCTGGGCTTTCAATTCTGTTCCATTGATCTGTGTGTCTCTTTTTGTACCAGTACCATGCTGTTTTGATTACTATAGCTCTGTAGTATATTTTGAAATCAGGGATTGTGATGCCTCCAGCTTTTTTTTTCAGGATTGCTTTAGCTATTCAGGGTCTTTCGTTGCCCCATATAAATTTCAGTATTTTTTGTTCTATTTCCGTGAAGAATGTCATTGGGATTCTGATAGAGATTGCATGGAATCTGTAGATTGCTTTAGGTAGTATGGACATTTTAACAGGATAGGAGTTTTGAATGACACGGTTTTAAAACATTTGTAATACTCTGGCTCTGGAAGAATGTCTGTGGGCACATTTGCCAGCTTATGCTCCTACTGTTCTTAATTTTGTCTCATTGTAGAAGAAAGTCTCCCATCCAGGGACCTCTGTGTCTTTGAAGTTTAATGGGAAGAAATTAAACTTTCTCAGATTGCAACTGAAGTGAGGTGCCTCAATCTGATGTATAGAGGTTAAGTTTTTGTGTTATGCCCCTGGTTAGTGATCTGCACTCCTAACTTCCTTTCTTTTTCTCAATTTTCTTTTTACTTGAAATCTTCTATGTGTGGGTTGAGACTTGAGTATTTGGAATTGTATCATGAGGATGAAAGAAGATAGGAAAGGTCAGAATCAAGATGACATGTTAGGGAAGAAGTCAATTGTAAGCTCATTTTAAAAAGTAGTATTACTAGAATTGTATTTTATAGGGCATAACGATATATTAATAATAGAAACTCTCTTTGCTTTCTCTCTATTACTTATTCCTCTATAGATACTTGGAGATGCTGCTTGAGTACCTTCAGGATTACACAGATAGAGTGAAGCCCCTCCAAGATCAGAATGAACTTTTTGGGAAGATTCAGAATGAGTTTGAGAAGAAATGGGAGAATGGTACCTTTCCTGGATGGCCGGTGAGCTTCAGTAGGGGTGTGGGTGGAGGACATGCCTGGGAATTGAACTATTTTACTTTTTAGTCTTAAGCCTTTCTTTTAGGGCATTAGATGCTGATCTCTTGGGGTCAGTTGTGGCCATGAGGTGTTCTCTGCCAAGTATGCTAGGTTTTCTCTGTGTACTTTGGAAGGAGATTTGTTAGAGCCCTCTTGCCTTTGGTGGAGCCCAGGATTTTCACCATGTCATTACTGCCATGTGGTTCCTGACCAAAAACTGATAAAATTATGTGCTAGAAATCTCTACTATATATTTTTACTCTTGGGGATAAACTTGAGTTTTCCTGAACTCTCAGGGAAAGAATGGACCATCTGCTTTTTTTGCTCTGCTCTTGGACTTTGGTTCTTATTCATACATGTGTGTAAGAAAGGAGCCAGCCAGCACCTGGTTAATTTAGATGGCTCACTTGCTGTCATTCTAAACTTAGATCTTAATAAGCATCATGTTGTTCTTCTTGCCAGAAAGAGACAAGCAGTGCCCTGACCCATGCTGGAGCCCATCTTGACCTCTCTGCATTCTCCTCCTGGGAGGTATGTTTTCTTTCTGTGCTTCAGGAACACCCACACATCAGCCTGCAAAGACCTAAGTTTGAGCATTTGTTGTTTCTCAGAATCTATTTATATAAAATTGTAACCTGTCTGTTTATATAGGAGTTGGCTTCCCTGGGTCTGGACAGATTGAAATCTGCACTCTTAGCTTTAGGCCTGAAGTGTGGAGGGTAAGAGACTGGTTTTTCTATCAGAACTGTCCTATCTACTATGTGTTTGCATGATCTTCTCACTGGCTCTGATCCCATTCTTTCTGTCATCCCACACTGCAGAAATAAGCAAGCCTGTATGGTAAAGTAATCCTGAAATCCTTTACCCCTCCTGTCTCCTTAGGACCCTGGAGGAGCGAGCCCAGAGGCTATTTAGCACCAAAGGAAAGTCCCTGGAGTCACTCGACACCTCCCTGTTTGCCAAAAATCCCAAGTCAAAGGGCACCAAGCGGTGAGTGGTTGGAGTGGCACCTCTGCTTACAGTTTTGAAATTTTATTCCCATGCAGAATTTTTACCATGACAGAGATTTTAAAGCCTGTTTTATCACCATTATTGATCCATAGAGATCTGTCTGCTCTTTTTCTCTGCTGGTGGCAGAGTGCTGTCATTTCACTGTAAGCCAAGGACACTCTATACTTGGGTGATGGAGAGTGAGTGAAGTGTCTAATGTTGAAACTGTGCTCCCTGTAGGTACCTTTTGTTACCTCAATAGGTTATGGAGGCTAAGTAGATTCATAAAATGTTTTTCTAAGTTTATTTTTGCTAATGACAGTTGCGTTTATTGAGCCACGTGCCTATACAGGGTATTTTTTTACATATGTTTTTTCTAATTCTCATAATAACCCTGAAAAGTAGTTGTTATCCTGATTTTTTGCAGATAATGACTCAGAAAAGTTATGGACTGTGTTCATTATCTCAAAGTCACTAAGTAGCGGGGTCAGGATTTGGGCCCAAGTCTGCCTGTCCTGGAGCCCGTCTCCTATACCACATTTCCTTTGTAGATTATAATGATAGAAATTTAAATATCTTGGTATGTCTCATCTCCTAGAATGAGGTCAAAGAGGAAGCGTCCATGCATTACAAGAAATAACCTTAGTACTTCCGTCAGCAAGTCCTGAGCTGAGCAGAGCATTTGCTTTCACAGCATGTTATTTCACATGTGCTTGTGATTTTTAATGCCCCCATGGAGTAGATATTCCCAGATACTAGAACAGGGCATTGGGTAAAAGACCCCTCAAGTGATACAGCTTGTTTCTTGTTCGCAGAGACACTGAGAGGAACAAAGACATTGCCTTCCTAGAAGCCCAGATCTACGAATACGTAGAGATTCTTGGGGTGAGTAACTGACTCTGCTGAGGGCTGTAAATGCTACAAGGTGTGGGAGAGAAGTATATCGTAGGATATTATTTTTAGGATCAGAAGAGGAAGAGAAGGTGTTAAACTAGTTCAACAGAAAATAGGGTGCTCTGAGGGTACTTGGCACTTCAGTGAGGTCCCGTTCTGTTCTCAAGTGTCTGTTGTCAGGTGTTATTCCCAAGGTTGCCCAATCCTTTGAGGCCAGGCAGAGAGAATAGACTTCTCTCTCAATATAGTATTCAGGATGCTGCAGATTCTTTGCCTGACCTCCAGAATATACCCAGGAGGTGACCTCAGAAGTAGACACTCAGAAGGCAAGTGAGGGAAAAGCTACTCACAGTAGCTCCTCATATAGGACTTATTGTGAAAAGGTATTACTTACATGTTCACAAAATTATGAGAACTCGTTAGGGCTAGAACGTTAGTAGTACAAAGCTGGCTGTGACCTGCTCCTTGAATATTCTTTCAAGAAGGAGCTGAAGTGTGGGTTGGGAGTGGCAAAAGGCCTAACCAGACCAGGATGCTTATCTCAGGGAGAAAGTCGGGGGAGGAGTAGGAGGAAGATAGCTCTCTTTCAGAGAAGAGAAGGTGGAAGAAAGGGCAGCCTCATCCGAGAAGATGGCCAGTGTCTTTGGGAGTCCTGTGGTAGACCAGCCTTTCTAATATTGTCTGCTTGGTGCAGTTTTCAACTGCTCTCAGAGCCTTTCCCTTAACAGATGCTCAGATGGTGTTTTGAGTGGGTGGCTCTGGCTCAGATAGCTTGTTTACGTATCTTTGTCAGTTGCCGTGGATGTTTTCTTCTGGCCTTGTTTGAGGACCACGCATATGATAGCCGTGAAACTAGAACCACCTGTTGGTTCCTCTATTACAGTAAAAGGCTAGCCAGACATTGGACACTGGGGACACTGATGTTATCCACAATGAACTTGGGCCGTGCTAGTGTGGGTAGCAATCTGAGTTGCCAGTCCTCTGAAGATGACTGGAGGCTAATTTGTGCCCTAAACGTAAGGTGTACCCGGTACTTTCTCCCTCCTTTGAGAGCATTTTGCTTTCCTTGCCAGGAGGTGGCACCCTTCTCTTTGGAATTCCAGCCAAAATAGTTTCCAGAAGTTGCTCTCACTATGTTCTGATACGATTTTTACCATTATTTCACCATTTATTGATATTTGTTCGTTTCCAGACATAGTGGTAAATCTTTGGATATAGTAGTGAATATGACACAGCCTCTTGCCCTTGAAAAACCTACTTTGTGGGTGGGGGAGACAAATAGCTGGAGTGTAATGTGATCCATGCTAGAATACTTTGAGGCTGAGTTCTCTAAGTAGAAAGAGGGAGAAAAATGTTCTCGGTAGAGGAATTGGCGAGCACGGAGGTAAATATTATGAAAGGAGATGAGATGTTCAGGAAGTAATGAGAAATTCAATGTGTGTAGAGTGTGCCTTGTGAGGGAGGGAGTGGTCAGAAAAATTTAGAGAGTTATGTTGGAATTTTGGACTTTGTCCTTTAAGTAGTAAAAGCCAATAAAAGTTCTTGAAGCAGAGTGTACCATTAGATTGGGTTTTTTTAAGCAGGCAAATTTGAGAACAAAATGGAAGCTGGACTGGAATGAGGAGATACTCAGGGCGAGTAAGAAGGTTGTCATTTTGGTGAGGGCAATAACAGTGGGAAGGAGAAGGAAGCACTGGTTCAGAGACAACTGGTTCTGTCTATTTTAGAGACAGAAGAGAAAGGACTTTGTTCTCTGTTGTTCTGTGATAGTCTGTGGCCTACATGAGTAATTTAGACAATGACATAAAACCTTTGACTTTTTCCTTCAGGATCAGGGAGGGCCTGCTGATAAGGATCTCTGATATGAAGGCAGGAATTTCCCTTTATTCTACAAGAAAGAAAGCCTTATCCTTGGAAGTGAGGGGTCAGCAAGGGTTATGGGAAAATGGGAAATTTCCTCTCTTGTTCTGCACTGCTTTTTTCTGACTTCTGTTTTCATTTATGGACCTGACTTAGGAACAGCGACATCTCACTCATGAAAATGTACAGCGCAAGCAGGCAAGGACGGGAGAAGAGCGGGAAGAGGAGGAGGAAGAGCAGATCAGTGAGAGTGAGAGTGAAGATGAAGAGAACGAGATCATCTACAACCCCAAAAACCTGCCCCTTGGCTGGGATGGCAAAGTCAGTCCCAGCACGACTGTCTTTCTCCCCATTTTCCTGTTGGAAGCAGATACAGACACTAGTCTAACGTTATTTGATTTCTTTTAGCCCATTCCCTACTGGTTGTATAAGCTTCACGGCCTGAATATCAACTACAACTGTGAGATTTGTGGAAACTACACCTACCGAGGTCCCAAGGCCTTCCAACGACACTTTGCTGTAAGGAGTTCAGACCATTTCTCCTGGAAATTCAAGTGTGAAACATGAGGCTTTTAGAGAAGAGGATAGTAACAGCCTGAGAGGACCATTAGTGTCCAGAGCTTAAGAGAATCAGAGGAGTGGGTCTCAAGTCGAGCCTATGGCATTTGGCCTTTGGCACTAGCCTTGAATCACACTTGAGAGGGTGCCTGGAGGCATTCTACCATTCTGCTGTTTGAGCCTCATTTCCATTTTCTCTTACTTGTTCTTGTACTTCTCTCTTTTTATCTTTCTGCCAGCATCTTAGACCAATCTCTGGCTCCTTGGTCTTTTCTCTACCCCATTGCTAGTGCACAGGACCAAAGAAGGGGCTGCCCGCCTCCTTTGGGTCTTAAATAGGCCTGTGCCTCTGTGGGAAAAAGAAACTAAGCGGGTAACATTTATCAAGCTATCCTTAAGACTAGGCGTTATCTGAGTGGTGCTCCAGTGAGTGGATTCACCCTTGTTTTATTTCTGCCTTCAGTTCCTAGTACTTAGGAGGAAATTTTACAGAATGGAAAAGAGTTGTTAGCCCAAGGATGGAGAATTTATACGAACTTCTTTCTCCCTCCCTCCGACGTACATATTACTAACTGATCCTGGCTCTTTTCTGCTGAGCCCCCGAGCAGTCTCTGAATCTTTCTCAATACTACCTCCAGTGAAGTGGAGTTGGCATCCAGGATAAAGCCCACTCGATTTGCCATCCCTGAGCCAGAACTGTCATTGTGTCAGTGTCTCTCCCTGCTGTCTTTCACATCCTTGCTTATACCTGATAAGCAGCCTTCTCCTTTACTTACAGAGGTGACCCTGACCTGCCATCACTAACGCTTACTCATGCAGGGGGATTGAGCAGAGGGGTGGGGTGAGTATGGGAGGTGACTGGTTGGTTAGAGTTGTTTTCCTGTGGTCTTGACACAGGTTTTATCGAGAAGACTAGTGATCTAGAATCTAGGTTTTATAAACCAGCCCAGTGAGACAGACAATGCAACGCTGCTTTGAAATAACTGCCTTTTGTGAGTCATAGTCAGCTGTTTATAAACATGAACCACAAAAGGAGTGCTGCCTTTGGGTGGAGTCTTTCACAAAGGGTCAGGTTAGGGTTGATGAGTAGAGTGGAGTTAGTGCTCTGTGTCCAGTTCTTCCCATTTCATGTCCTTTTGCTTCTCTCCTCCCAGGAATGGCGTCATGCTCATGGCATGAGGTGTCTGGGCATCCCAAACACTGCCCACTTTGCTAATGTGACACAGATTGAAGACGCTGTCTCCTGTAAGTAAGCTTTATTTATTGTTCCCTCGGCCAGACCGGGTGACCACTCCTACAACTCACTGCCCCAGTACCCTGGTGTATGCAGGCCTAAGAGCACCTTTTGGATATGTAAAAGCTACTAGAGTCATACAGTTGCATTTTTAGGGGCATGAGTTAGCAGTACTGCTTGTTTCCCTCTTGAGAAGAGCCCTATGCTGAGTCAAAACAGGGCTTTTAAACGAGGTCCGTGAACTCCCCTGTATGCGAGATTTTGAGTGAATGGATGTATGTGTATTTTTCTGAATTGATTCTAATGTGTTGAGAACTGCAGATACGAGGGGAAAAACAAATGGTCTCAGTAAGCTTGTTTCTGAGGCGAGAGGGCAGACACACCGAAACACGGCAACAAAATACCTCTTGGGGAAAGAGGGAAGTGGGATTCATGCCAGGGAGTGTGCTGTTACAGCACCAGAGACCACAGTCAGGCTTCCTGTGCTTGGTGCTGGTCACTTTTCCTGCCATAAGCATCTTTCTCGAAGGCTTTCTGTTTCCTTTCTAGTTTGTCTCTTCTTTGTCATGTTTTCACTTTCAGCTGATTAGACTGAGAGGAAAGGAATTTTACTACTTCGTTTTGTTAAATTTCAGGCATTCTCCTCTCAGTGTACGTATCACAGCATTCAGCTGCTTGATCAGCTGACTCTTTTGGCTCACAACTCTAAGGAGCTCCCTGATCCTGACATAGCCTGTGGATTCTGGGGACTCTTTCATTGAGTTGTTTGTGTGCAATCAGCTTTGGGCACTTCTTGCTTTCTCGTCTTTCTTTATTCATTTATGAGTCAGGCTCATACAATTTTTCCAACCAGAATGATAATGTATTATAATCAGATTATCCACTTACCCTCTTTACCTTTCATTTTTGCCCTTTACCTTTGGGGAGGAAATTAAAATAGTAATGAAATTTCATAGAATCACAATGCTGCATTTTGAATGCAGTCTCATTTATAGATATTTTTAGCTGTATACTACTAATGAATAGATCATGGTTCATTTTGTGTGTATTTTCTTATGTGCTGCAATTTGCCTGAGCTAATTTATTACTTCTGATACCTTGAGATTGATCTGTTTACATCGTTTTAGGCTTACAATCATGCCAACTGCAAAAACAAAACTGGTATTTTTATTAATTTTCTTCATGGATAGTTATCCTAAGCATTATCCCCAAGTCTTATGTTAAATAGAAGCAGGTGATAGATAGGGCATCCTTACCTGGATGCTATTTTTAAAGGGAATGATGCTTGTGCATCTACACTAATTTTAAGATTGGCTCATGATTTTATTATCACATTCCAAAAAAGAAAGTTTACATTTTTACCACTTTTTCTTTTATTAGGCATTGGATAAAACAGCATTCCTGGATTATTTCATACTGGGTGGCAGATATTCTTTTTTTTTTTTTTTTTTTTTGGTGAGGAAGACCAGCCCTGAGCTAACATCCGTTGCTAATCCTCCTCCTTTTGCTGAGGAAGACTGGCCCTGGGCTAACATCCGTGCCCATCTTCCTCCACTTTATATGGGACGCCGCCACGGCATGGCTGACAGGCAGTGCGTCGGCGGGCGCCCGGGATCCGAACCAGCGAACCCCGGGCTGCCAAGCGTGGACTAAACTGCTGCGCCACCGGGCCGGCCCCAGATATTCTTTTAATGCAATTATTTATCCTGTTAGAATTTGTTTAGAAGTTTCGTATTTATGTTCATAAATAAAAGATGTGCTTCTTGTTTTCTTTTGAGACATTTGTCAAGTTTAGGGATCAAAACCATATTTGTGACATAAATGCATGGAATTACATGCTACACTCTCTTTTGTCATTTGAAACTGTTTATATTTAAATAGAGATTACTTCTTCATACAAAGGGACCACTCTGAGAAGATTTAGTTAATAACCCATACAATTCCTTCATGTATTATGACAAAATAAGAAACCAAGTGCTTTATTTCTATTCTGAGTTTTATTATTTCCTTTTTCCTATTAATACTTTCTGTGATCTTGTATCTTTATTCCTTTCTTAAGTCCTTAGTCAAGAACTTTCTTCTCCTTGTTTCTTTATTCTTTCTAATACAGGCAGTTAGAACTAGATGTGATTCTGTTAGGAACCATTGGGAATATCCATTATTGACATGTTATAATTAAAGCTTTATTTATTAAAGGTGTTACTTCTGATTTTTAAAAAATAATTCAGAAATTATTTAAAAGAGTACTTTTAATTCAAAATGATTGAACATCTTTTAACTCTATTTTATTTATTCCTACTTTTCTTGGCCCATGCAGTAAGATACAGAATTTCTGCCTTTAGCACATATTGTATCTTTGTGTCCAAGTGTACAGTCAGTGATTCATTAAAGATTTCTGTACACCTGAAAAGAAGTGCTTCTCTCTACCTGTAGGCTGTCTAATCATCTTGCAGTGTTCAGGTCCTTAATTTCATACTTATATCTATTCATTTCAAATTCTGATAGGGACATGTTGACATTTTCAATTATAATTAAATTTTGTCTCTTGCATTTCTGCCAATTTTGTATGTATTTTGTGTTGTTTAAACCACATAAACTCAATATTGTATTGTAACCTTATTGATCACTCCCATTTTCTTTTTGAAATTCCCTTTATCTGATAGCTCGTTTGTTCTGTTGTGACAGACTTGACCATTTCCCCAGTTATCAAAATTTTGGCAGCAGACATGGGCTATTTTTTACCCCAGTCATCAATGCTCATCATTAGCTATGGGTATTAAGCCTTTTACTCTCAGTGTATTAAGGGATCTGTTTGTATTTAACTCCTTTGCTAGAAAAGTTATCGTGTTTTTTGTTAGATTCTCATTTACGTGGATTATATGGTACACTTGAATCTATTCCTTTTATTCGGGTATTTTTCTAATATTTCTGACTTTAATATTTCAACTAATAGTTTATTTCTGCTACTAATTTCTATTTATTAATATATATTTCATTGAATTATTTACAGGAGGTAAATATCTTGATGGTCTGAAACACTGTAAACTTTATACTTATTTCTTACTCAGGTTTTATTTTATGTCTTTAATCTTACCACGTCTGTCAAAGTTCTTACCACCTTGCTTGTAAAAAGCGGCATTTCTACTTTCAGATTCCCATCATCTCTTGCCATGATCTTTTACCCTAGGGCTTGGTTGATGGGTTCTGTCAGGTTCTTTACATTTTGGTATGTTCTGTTTCAAGGGTAAAGTTGGTGCAAAACCACATTCCTAATATAGTTCTGTGTGGTGGTTAGTGCAGGCTCTGGAGAGGCAACCTGTTGGGGTTCAAATCATGCCTCCACCACTTACTAGCTATGGGACCCTAGGCAAGTGACTTCTGTCAGTGCCTTGGTTTCCTTATCTATCAGTGTGGGTGGTCATACTATATCTGTTTCCGAGTGTCTAGAAGTGTAAATGAGATGATACAGGTAAAGTGCTACAGCCACGTCTGCCCACGTGTAGAATGTCCTCAGTGAGTGCACGTAAGCTGCCGTCTCCATCACCTTCGCTTGTGGGCTCTTCTGCAGCATCTAAGGAGTGAGATCCAAAGTCACCTTTATCTTTTCATTCGGAGTTTAGTGTTAATATTAGTAGCAGCCGTTTATCAAGTCCTTGCTTTGTGCCAGGTAAATGGGAGATGTTTTACCCTCATCTTCAGAACAACCAGTGAGGTAGTAGGGCACCCACATTTTCAGAAGAGGAAAATTAGGTAACTTTTTCAAGGTCACACAGCTTGTAAGTAGAAAAAAGCCAGGGATCAAACACGTGTGTGTGCTATAACAGTCTTTTCTCTTTCCACAATGCTATACTGCCTTCTTTTAAATCACCCTCGTCAAGTAGATTTTTTTTATTTTTATTTTTTATTTTTTTTTGTGGGGAAGACCAGCCCTGAGCTAACATCCGTCGCCAATCCTCCCCTTTTTGCTGAGGAAGACTGGCCCTGGGCTAACATCGTGCCCATCTTCCTCCACTTTATATGGGACGCCGCCACGGCATGGCTGACAGGCAGTGCGTCGGCGGGCGCCCGGGATCCGAACTCGCGAACCCCGGGCTGCCAAGCGCGGACTAAACCGCTGCGCCACCGGGCGGCCCCTCAAGTAGATTTTTTTTTTTGGTAAGGAAGACCAGCCCTGAGCTAACATCCGTTGCCAATCCTCCTCTTTTTGCTGAGGAAGACTGGCCCTGGGCTAACATCCGTGCCCATCTTCCCCACTTTATATGGGACGCCGCCACTGCATGGCTGACAGGCAGTGCGTCGGCGGGCGCCCGGGATCCGAACCAGCGAACCCCGGGCTGCCAAGCGCGGACTAAACCGCTGCGCCACCGGGCCGGCCCCTCAAGTAGATTTTTTTAAGAGTTGATTATTAAGGGTTATTCCAGAAAGAAACTTCATGCATTCTCTCAGTAGCCATACAGAGGTTTTTTAAGTAATTTTTATTTTTTTCTAGAATATTGTTGGCAGGTTCATGATTCTATTACCCATATTGTTTTCAGAATTTATCTCCTTACTCACATGTCTAGTTTAGTCATTTTCTCTCACATGCATGTTTTTATTATTGCAGCTTCTTTGATTTATTTTATCATTTCCATCCATCATGACTTCCCTTGACATTTTTAGGTTCTCTACGTAACATTTATAGTCTTCTATCTCAGTATCACTTTTTTCATTTTTTTCTCTACCCTCCATAGACCATTCGTAGGTTTACTACAAATTTATCATCACCTCCCCCCTCCTCTTGTTTTTTCCATGCATTATTCCTCCTTTTAAGTATCTTAGATTAACTCTCTGGCTTCCTTTCAGACTTTCAGTAACAGGTAGATATACATATTGACTCCTACAAGATCGTGACAGCTTTATCTCAGGTGTCTCACTGATAGTAAATATCAATTAATTATTGAATTGAAGTTTATTCTGTACAGTTTCTGCAATTTTCCTTCATTTCCTGTTGGTGGTATAATTCCTTTTTATTAAACCTAGATTATACTTTTTTTTAAAGCATCCAAATTAGATACCTTAGGGATTTTTGTTTATAAGGAAGAGAGCCTATTAAAACTAACTCCATGCCCTCCATCCTATTTGCAAGAATATGCTTATCTAGCTGTGCTTCTCTCTATATATATGCCTTCTCCACTTCCTTATGTCTCCTCTTTTTATTTATTCATTTTTTTCCGAGGAAGGTTAGCCCTGAGCTAACGTCTGTGCCAGTCTTCCTCTACTTTATATGTGGGTTGCCACCACAGCGTGCCTGACAAGTGGTGTAGGTCTGAGCCTGGGATCCAAACCCACGAACCCAGGTCGCTGAAGCATAATGCACCAAACTTAACCACTACGCCACATTGCCAGCCCCTGTGTCTTCTCTTTTAACCTTAGCTCAGAATGAAGGCAACTCTAGCCCTTGCTATGTATGACCTTTTCAGTTTTCAGAGCCTGCCATCACCCAGCTCATTCAGTCTCTCAGTGTCCCAATTTCTAATACCTGGGAAAGACAATAGGTAGGTGCAACTGGGTCAGATCCCATCTGTAGTCCAGTCAGCTCTATCTCCAGCAGCTGGTGGTGAAAGTAGTTACTTGTTAGATCAAACTGCTCCTTCCAGAACACGTCGGGAAGACATGTTCCCTCCTAAGGGAGTGGGAGTGGGCAGGGAAGTAACCATTGGCACAGCCGGCACACTGAATTTACTTGTCTTTGTTTTATTTTTTTATTTTTTTGTGTGTGTAAGGAAGATTAGCTCTGGGCTAACATCTGTTGCCAATCCTCCTCTTTTTGTTGAGGAAGATTGGCCCTGGGCTAACATCTTTGCCCGTCTTCCTCTATTTTATGTGGGACGCTGCTATAGCATGGCTTGACAAGCAGTGCGTCGGTCCGCACCCAGGATCCGAACCTGCGAACCCTGGGCCACCGAAGTAGAGCGTGTGAACTTGACCGCTACGCCACTGGGCCAGCCCCACTTGTCTTTGTTTTAGATCACTCAGTTGAAGTTTTTGTTTTGGAGTTTTTAGCCAGGAGGGAGGGATTCAGTACTGTCATTTAAGTTATTGTAGAATTTTTTTTTTTTACTTCATGAAGGATTTCACTTTTAAATTTATTATGGTAATTATTCCATTTTTCTGGACTTAGGGTCTTTTTAAAACGTTGAACAAAAGACAGCTAAGAAAGAGCCCCTTGGAATTGCCACCAGAGATCCCCATTTAGGTGGTTGGTCACATTTGACTGATAGTGGGTATAAATCGACCTAACTAATGAACTAATAGCATCAAGTTCAAATATCACCATCTTGTTTATAATAATAGGGTAAGAGATTTAAATGTTTTAATGAACTCTAGGGACATGGCCTATGAGAACAATTGCTTTGCTAAAACCCTGATGTCCTGTGTCAATGGCTTTTTATCGTGTCAGCTATCCCATCAAAAACAGAAAATTCAATTAGTTTGCTTTACTTATTCTTAGTGAACTCACGCTGGCACCCAGAGGTGATCCCATTCTTTTCTAATTGTTTTCAGATCCCTCTGAACAGTAACTTCTCCCTTACTGCTCCATAGTCTCCTACATCCATTTTTTTCTTTAAGAAAATCCTGACAGCATTTCAAGTCTCCAGTATTTTAGTACCACTGTGGGTTGGATTCCTGAATGGCCTGGACAAAGAATATGACAAGGCCCTGCCCTGGCACATAGTAGCACATGATAAATTCTCCATTCCTTCATGATGTGCATATTATCTGGGCTTGGAGACTTCAGCTAATTTAAAGCAATTAGCAAGGGAGGAAAAGATGATTATTGGGCATCTGTACAGCAGGCACAGAGCTAAGCACTTTTTCATATATTGTCTCATTTACTATGTCTTCCCCCATCTTAGACTTCAACTTTCTCTATATGATATTTCTTCTAGTCTTGTCAAGTTTAGAGGTTGTTCTGCTTGATGGGAAATGTGGAAGCATATAGGAATCAAGTAGTTGTGCCTTCTCACCTATTAATCTATTAATATTTTGTCATCTCTCTCTCAGCAGACCTGTCCTGTCTGTTCCACATAGCCCTTTGTTCTGAGAGTGCACCTTCCCGACACCATTCTCACAGATTTAAGTTGTTCTTTCCCTGGTGGTGTATCTGTCCTGTCTTGTGTACGGCTGATCACTCCCTCTGAAGATGTGGTGTTTGCAGATGTCTTCCCCTTTTCATCTTCATTGGGATGATTTGTTATTGAACTGTCAGGATTCTTGTTTTAATGTCTCCAGTGTTTGTTGAGCCATCTTACCTTTAGACTCTTTGGCCATGATGTTTCACCTTTTTCTTTTCTCTAAAGTTTTTGAAATATGCGTATCAGACTTTAAGCAAACATTTGAAAATGTCTAGTGTTCTCCTTCTCTTCTGTAATGAACTTTAAGATAATAAGGTCACTTTCTCCCATAATTCCCATTGGTTGTACCACATTAACTTCTTTTTTCAAGAGTATCAGTTCTCTTCTCAGAGGTCTTTGATTATATTTGATCCAACTTTTTTTTACAGCAAAGCAAAGATTATGGTAAATTTTGCAGTGGAAGGGGTTTTGTCTACAGGTGGTCCAGAACTAAAATTCCAGTTTGGGGCAGGCAAAAGTCTCAAAGGAAGGGTCGTCCAGTGGGATCCTGGTGGGGGGTGTGATGTAACACTGTGTACCCAGTGGATACTCAGTCAATCCTGATTGCTGCTCATTTCTCATCCTGCAGTGTGGGCTAAACTGAAACTGCAGAAGGCATCAGAACGATGGCAGCCTGACACTGAGGTGGGTGCTAATGTAGTGTTGATGATAGTGGCAAGTGACAGAGCTCCCTCACCATGTGGAAGGGAGGTGAAAGATGGTTCCTGGTTCACTGTACGTCATGCACCACATAATGATTTCAGCCAACAATGGACCACGTATAAGATGGTGGTCCCATAAGATTTGTACCATATAGCCTAAGTGTGTAGTAGGCTATACCATCTAGGTTTGTTTGGGTACACTTTGTGATGTTGGCACAACAGCAGAATTACCTAACAACAAATTTCTCAGACTGTATCCCTGTCATTAAGCAACCGTGGCCATAGTGGTGAGTATAATGTGACAATATCTATAAATTGGCTCTTGACATGTAAGCCTAACTTATTCATGATATTAAATGTGTCAGACTTTGAATCTGTGTCTTAAGACGGGTTATATTCTCCCATTGAAATTTTGAAGTGGCAAGCAGGAGTACCCAGTGTCTTGTCCTGCCGTGAGGATTCATAAGCTAAGAAGTTGAGAATTCGTATTGTATGTTAGATCTCCTTTGAGGAGAGCATCTAATGAGAGATGATCCTCTCGTGGCATGGGGAGGCATCCTTGTTGGTCTTGAGATGATTTCAGAGATGAGGAATGACACGTATGTGAGGAATGGTAGCAACTCCCTTTCCTTTGGTTCAGTGCTTTTCGGTATTCCTTTTTTAGCAGCAAAGTCCTTTTCAAACTGTAATGTAGAACTCTGATATATAAAATAAAGCAGAATTACTCTGGAAGTGGGGAAGCTCAGCCTTCTTGGCCTCGCTTTCAACCCCTGCAATGGCCTCTTGGGCAGAAACCTAGGATTCTTGGGAACCATTTGAAAACTGTTGTCTTAGGTCAGCCTTTCTCAACCAGGGTTCCTCATCTTAAACACAGAAAGTGATTTGAATGAACTATTTTCTCAGATATCCCAAGGATGGATCATAACATACCATTCTAGATGCCTAGGAGAGAAGTTAGTTCATTACACACAATGGATGCCTTCGGGCAGTAGGGTTTCATTCTCTTGCAGAACCCTAGTTGAGAAAGGTTGTCTTAGATGAGTGCCATGGAATCAAGCCAGGGTGAGTTCAGGTTGGTTCCAGACGTTTCTCCCAGGAGGCATAGCTAACAGTGTGCCCCTTTCCTTTTAGGAAGAGTATGAAGACTCCAGTGGGAATGTTGTGAATAAGAAGACATATGAGGATCTGAAAAGACAAGGACTGCTCTAGTGTCCAGGGATGTATCTCAGCTTTGGGGCTTGCCCAGGCTTCCCTAAGATCTGCTTTTTCTATTTCTCCCAACCAAATGCCCCTAAAGACTCTTTGCTACTTAGTCTTATGGTCTAGCATGCGTCTTGTAGAAACAAGGCATGCTGGCAGATTGCAGGGTTTCGATGTGTTTTATCTTTGTTTTATATTAAAAAAGATTCTCTCGGAAAATAAAACCAGCCCTTGTTCTGAATGTGTCTTGTTCTGAAGCCTAGGATTATGGATTCACTCAGTCCTGTAGTTCTTAATACCTCCCTACCTCTTTCTCATCAACCTCAGTAGCAACTCAGGTTTAATGAGCACCTGTTATGTTACATATATTATGTTAGGTAAATCTGACCTAACCTCTTTCCCCACCCTCATTTGCTCCCATTTCCCCAAATGAGCATCACCCCAGGATAAACCCTGCCCTTAGTTGAGTCAGCCATTCATGCACATACTGGGGAAAGATGGGGAGGGTGAGCTAGGACCTCTGCTTAGGACAAAGTTGTGGCACCAAGGTTTGTCTTCTTTATTTGCATAAGAAAGGAGTTGAGCTGTTTTGGAATGGGCCTGCAGCCCTGCCCCTTCCCCAGGCCTCGGTAGCCTGGCATACAATGGAACTAGGACCAGCAGTGACTTCACCTGCTTGCTATTTTCGAACAAGAGTCTTTGGTGACCCTGTCTGCCTGTTTGTTCTACAAGATTCCCGCTTAACTGAGAAGTGGCTAATATTCTTATGTTTCCCAAGCCCAAATAGTAAAGATTTGGTTGGAGTTGAGCAGCTGCCCCAGGATCTGAATCTGGTATCCCAAATGGAAGAAGCTAAGGGAGCCAAGGAGGCACTGATCTGCCCACAGGCACAGTCGACAAGGCCAGGGCCTGTTCCAGAATAGGATTTCTCCAGAGGCCTCCTTTGCCCCTTAGCATTCACACCTTCAGTTTGTTTGTTTCTAATGTATCTATTTGTAAAAATCCCAACTCTGGACCTGGCCCTCCCCTCACACTTATCTATTGCCCTAGTCATCTCAGTGACAGTAAGGTTTCACCGCCCCTGTCCCCTCGGCACTTCACTCTGGATTGGTATTTTCCTTCCTGGTTCAGCCCATCCCTTGGGCAACACCTCACATGTTTGTTTGTGCTTTGGCTCCTCCAGTTACTTAAAAGCCTGGTTGGACAACCTCTTCAGAGCCTGAGCAGTGAGTGGATAATGAAACCTAATTGAGCCAACTAGAAACACTGATTACTGAAAACTGGCCCAAAGTGCAAGGAGATTATCATTTGGGAAGAGTTAAAGCTTCAGAAGTGGGAAATGGGATGTCCCTCCGGCCTTCCTGTCAGAGCAGTAGCAGCATCGAGGTGCCCACAGAATGCACCTGCTGCTTTCCAGCTGTCACATTGCTCAGAGCCCCCTCTTCAGAAGTGGGTACCCGGCTGCAGGGTTAATGCAGTATCCTAAGAACCTGTTTTTCTTTTTACAGTGTGGAGGGGAGGTGGGACCAGGTTCTGAGGAGTCCTGCCATCACCCTTGCCCAGATAACTGCAGTCATCCTGTGAACTATGCACCAGAGCAGCTTTGGAGGAAACCTGGGGCTTCCCTATCTCAGCAAAGGATTCTTTTGTTGCTTTCATCCAAATATTTTTTCAGTGCCTTTCATGTGCCAGGCACAGCTAGGTTTGCAAACCTTGAGAACTAGGTGGAGATGAGATGGTGGGAGCAGAACCAGAGGTAAAGAGGATCAGTAACAACCTCCCGGGCAAGCAGAAAGAGCCACATCGCCAGCTCCACCCAGCCCCAAGGGGCGCAGAGCTATTAGGGAGGTGTCAGAAGTGGTTCTCTGGGGCTGGCAGGGTGGTTTAGCAATTAAGTTCTAAAATAGCGCTCTCTGCTTCGGTGGCACCGGGGTTCACAGGTTTGGATCCCAGGTGCCGACTGACATACTGCTTGTCAAGCCATGCTGTGGCGGCGTCCCATATAAAGTAGAGGAAGATGGGCACAGATGTTAGCCCAGAACCAGTCTTCCCCAGCAAAAAGAGGAGCATTGGCAACAGATGTTAGCTCAGGGCTAATCTTCCGCACACACACACAAAAAAGACGTGGTTCTCCCCAGAAGTGACTCCTTCAAGTCTGGACTTCAGGGGGTCTGCTACAGGGAAAACTATGTCAGCTGAGCCCCTTGACCAAGCCGGGCAAGAAGTAGAGGGTTGCTGTTTCTTGGCTTAGATCAGTCTAGGTCTTAATCTTTTCAGGATCATAGATTCCTTTGGAAATACAAAGATAACTGGATTTTCTCCCTAGGAAAATAATACAGGCATAGACATTTTTGCGCATAATTTTAGGAGTTCATGAGTCCGCAAAGTCCATCCTTGGTTCCTGAATCTTAGAATCTCTCCTTTAGACGTGGAGTCAGAACGTCTGCCACGGCGCTTCCTGCCAAGAACAGGTGATTCAACTCTCTCTGCTCGAAAGCTGGTCCAGCAGAGAAGCTCCAGGACTCCGTCTGCCCCTCCCAGGCCAGGCAGGAAGTGTCTGGGGAGCTGTTCCCGGGGCTGACTCCCAGGTTGGTGCTGCTGAACCCGGAGGCTGATCCTGGGATAAACCTCCCAGCAACAGGAGTCTCCTCACTCCCCACCTCTGAGGGGAAAATGAATAAGCCTGTGCCCAGCTGCAACTAGTCATCCCTTCCCTCTGCTCTCCCTCTGTCCCCTCCCCAGGGTCAGCTTGTGCCGGAAGGCTCTACGAGGGAGCACCCTGAAGGCACCAACATGCTGCAGAAGTGAGGGGCAAAGTTCTGAGATTGTTCTCCTCCCTCTGCATTTTCATTTTTTTCTCCTTGAGATGGTAGCTACCTCCCCCCTCATCTTGCAGGTCCTGCCGTCAGCCTCACCTCAAAGTTCTCATGGTGGGAATGGGCCTGCAACCTCTGCTCGCACACTACCCTTTCCACTATCAGCCAGCCAGAGTTCTGCCATTCCAGAGGGCCTCTGGAGGACACTGGCCTCCCCTCCCTCTGATCTCTTCCCAGAGCCCTAACCCCCTGCCAAGTTTCTTATCTACACAAATAAGGCACATCCCACCGGGACATTGGGATGGGGGTCCTTCGCTCTACCTAAGCTGCCATTTGGCTTTATTTTCTGCCCCCGGCTACAGTCGGAACATTAGCAGTACTTCCTTCTTTTGCCTGTGGCCCCTGTGTGTCCCCAGTGGCAGCAATGTCAGAGGGAATTCCCAGGGCTGACAAATGATTGGAGAGGAGGAGGGGCAGCCGCCAGCTTCCAGGGGCTGCACCTGCAGCCTCCTTACTCATGCACACACGCTTGCTGCCTCCGCACCTTCCGGTGTGCAGGTGAGTCTACAGCTGGGAGGGGTGGGGCACAGGGAATATTGGGAATATTCTCTTGGGCCATGGAGGTGGGCACAGACTAAAGTAGAGGGGCAAGGAGCCAGAACCAGTACAGACTAGGAGGTAACCATCCAGGTTTTGCCTGAGTGTCTGGCCCCCTCACACTCCTGAGCTGTCCCTTCACCCTCATGTACCCATACCAGGGAGGAGGAAAAGGGGCTTGTGTGGGAGGCCTGGCCCCTTCCTTTCACAAGGACACAGGAACCTGGGTGGAACCTTTGTGCCCTTCTCTTGACCCATGCGCCTTTGGGGACTGAGGTCGCCTTGGAGATGTGCTGACTGGATGAGAACTGCTTGAGTAGTGTTGGCAGCGAATAATGGGGGGGCTGAGGCTCCTGGTGGTAAGGAGGGGTGAAGGGGGAGCGAGAAGTGGCCCTTACTGCCAAGGTGTCCTGTCCTGCCTCCTCTCAGCACCCTGCATCCTGAGCACCACCCCATTCATGCAATAAAGACCACCGCCAGAAGGGGCCCAGCCCAGAGCAGGTCCTAGCTCCAGGCTTTCCCCGGCAGCTGTCACCTGAGAAGTGCTGATGGAGGGCGATAGCCATGAGGGCAGAGAAACATGCCCTGTTTGCCCTGGGAACACTGGGGGTGGGGTTGTGCTCAGCCTCCCAGGGTTGGGCAGGGAGATGAGAATAATGCCCCACTCTCGCATCTCAGCAGTTTACTGCCTTGCGTGGACAAACCTGAACCTGGGCTTCGCAGACCCTTACAGGTCTGATCTCAGTCCTGGGGGAGGCCGAGCCGAGATCCAGATATCCAGGGTCTGAGAGCTACCTCCTGCCCTGGGCTCAGCTCTGATTTAGGAACAGGGTGGGGCCTGAACCCTGAAGAGCCTGGACAAGGTGAGCCCTGACTTCTGACCCTCCCTGTGACCCACGGTTTCCCTGCCCTGAGTTCTGAGGAAGCCCATCACCCCCACCCCCAGCACCTTCTGATGTGGGAGGCAAATGAGGCCTGATCAGAGGCACCGGATGTCTACTTCCTGTCACTGCACCTGCTCCAGCTCTGTCTCCCCTCGGGCCTGGGATGCTGCTGTTGCCATGCCAACAACATTCACTCTCAGGGGGGCTGTTACCAGGCTGCAGGCCTTTTGTGCCTGCCTCAGTGTCACTCTGACAGTATGACTTGTGGGAAGCAAAAGCCCAGCCCCTGGGATCCCTTATTTCCTACAGATTGACCTCCCCTGTTCCCCAGCCTCAGTTTCTTCATCTGCCTAGTGCAATAGTGGGAATCTCTGTTTGCAGCCCCCACTGCCTGCCCAGGACGGGTCCTTCACTCTCTGGCTCCTGCAGCACCGCAACAAAAGACATCTGTGGCCAAAAGTAGGCATAGGGCTGCTTTGCTCAGGGATAACCGTCCTCAGCCCAGGGATCCCAGCCTTTTCCGGACTCTGACCAACCCTAACCCAGGACTATTGCAGGACCCTGGGACTGCCCCTTTTCCCTGATTTCATGACCTTTTCCACTTAACCACTGCATGACCTTTCCTTGACCTATGACCCTTGCACTGGTTACTCCCTGAATGGTCCCCTCTCTCCTTTTTCTCCTCTCAGTCCTCCTGTTGGTCTTACTGGTAGCCCAGAACCTGGTGAGAAGTCAGCTGACCCCTGTGCCAAGTAAGCAGTATATGAAGGAGGAAAGAGTCTCTTGAATGTCTCCCCCCATGGGAATGATTCAAACTCTTCCACAGATAGGCCACAGCTTCCACTGCTTCCACAGCACTCCTGTGCTGCCAGGAGGCAAAGTTCTCCAACCAAACGGCAGTGTGGGCCCAGGGAGCACCACTGCGAGGTGTGGGGTGGAGCTGCCGTGGGGCCCAGGTTGGGTGCTACCGTGAGGGGCTGCTCCAGGGGTTGGGAGCGGTACCATTGGGAGGGGTGCTGATGAGAGACACTGAAGTGTGACGGAGAGGAGTCAGTGTTTGGGATGCTGGGGGAAGTTAAGATCTGGCCCAGAACTGGCTGTCCCCACCAGCCTCCTGGGCTCCTCAGCATTCTTTTTTTGTTTGTTTGCTTTTTTGGTTTGTTTTGCTGAGGAAGATTCGCCCTCAGCTAACATCTGTTGACAATCTTCCTCTTTTTCCTTTTTTATGTGAGCATGGCCACTGACAGATGAGCGGTGTGGTTCTGCACCTGGGAACCGAACCCGGGTCGCTGAAGTGGAGCATGCCAAAATTTAACCATCAGGCCTGGCCACAAACTTTTTTTTTTTTTTTTTAAGCTGAGGAAGATTCCCCCTGAGCCAACATCCGCTGCCAATCTTCCTCTTTTTGTATGTGAACTGCCACCACAGCATGGCCACGGACAGACAAGTAGTGTAGGTCTGCACCCAGGAACTGAACCTGGGCCGCTGAAGCAGAGTGCGCCAAACTTAACTACCGGGCCACCGGGCCGGCCCCACAGCATTCTCTTTACTCAGCTGATTCAACTCATTGCTTCCCACCACACAGCCCGGTGCAGCCTCAGTTGTGAGGAGGGAAATGAAACCAGTCCCAGCCCTTGCCTGCTGCCCAACAACTCGGCCCCCAGCCCAGGACCCTGCTCTCTGCGGTGCTGCAGTGGTGGCCCACTGTGCCTGGCGCTCAATGAGTAGGCCTCAGGTGACACAGCCCCACCAGCCTGCAGACAGCCCCATGAGTCTGAACCCCTCCTCTGTTGCCCCCTACTCTGACTCCTGCTCTCATTGGCCCCATAAGCTCTGAGCCCCACTGTACCTCTCCCCATCCCTGAGCCTTGCCCACCCACTAACCCCCAACTCTGAACCCCACCCTTTGACAGGCCCTCAAATCTGAGCTCAGTTTTCACCAACCCCCCAACCTATATCAACCCCCTGACCTCTAAGCCTTATCAGGCTGACCCTTACCTTTGAGGTCTCCCTTCCTCATTGACTCCCCAAGTCTGAGCTTTCTACCTTCAGTGCCCCCATTCCAGACTCCCCTTCCCAACTCCCCGACCTGTCCCAGCCCAGCTTAGCCAGTGCTCCTCTCCTCCCAAGCTCCAAGGAAGCCAGAGCAAGCTCCTGTGCTTGTCCAGGGTGGCAGCAGAGGGGAGTTTCAGGTTGTGACTGCCCACACACAAGATGCCCTCCCTCAGGGCGGGGGCTGGGACTTTGCAGAGGAATTGTCCCCCAGCAGAGGTGTCATAGCACTTCCCCAGGCAGCCCTGCTCTGCTCCCAGACCTAGGCCACCTGACAAGCTCTGGTGACCCCTCCACACCTGGTGACCACCACCCTGCCAGCCCCCAAAAGAAACATGAATGTCTCATTCACACATGCCTGCTCTGGGAGGTGGAGGAAGCAATGACAGCGTGTGGTGGCTGGGGCCAGCGGGACAGGCAGGATGGGGCTCCAGCATCGCCTCTGTCCGGCATTCACTCCCTCTTTGGTCTAGACAGAGCTCTCCACTTTCTCTTCCAGGGGACAAGCTGTGCCACGTTTTCCTGCCAAGGCAGTGATTGCTTCAAAGGACAGAAAACTGTGACCATGTGCCCTGAGGGCTTGGACTTCTGTCAGGTGGGCCCCTGGAGTGCTCCAAGGTTGAGGTGCTGTCCTCCCTCAGCACTGCAGGCCTTTCTCTGCCTGGCTGGACAGAGTAAGTCAGCAGCCAAATCTGGCTGGAGCTACACCTGCTGGGAGCCAGGTTGCCTGGGGTCTAGCATGCTTGACCCTCTCAGCTCTGCATTATGCCAAATCCAGGTCAGCAGCGAGAATTTTCCAAGTCTCTATGACATGCCCCCTCATTTCTGATGATCCTGTATGTTCTCTGGGGACTGGCTGGCTGACCTCGTGGGGAGGGAGTGAGGAGTCCAGGGAGGTTCACTCAGCCCATGGCCCACTGAACACTTTCTACCTCCGTAAGTGGGGGAGAGGGGCAAGGGGAGGATGAATGGGCCCATGTCTTCTTGCAGCTGAAACAGTCCAGCTCGGGCTACACTGCAGGCTGCAGCCAGGCCTGCATGGCAGGAACCCCCAGGTGTCACGGGGCTGTGGCTCAGCCCTGCTACCAGGAGTGCTGCCAAGCCTCGGCCTCAGGCAGCTGCCTCCAGCTGGATGGGAACTTCCACTTCAACCGGACAGCCCCGGGGGCCACCAGCAGCCCCTGCACTGGGCCCTGACTGGGGCCATGCTGCTGTTCCTCCACTCTGCCCTGCTCCCATTCCTGCTCCCCTAGCTGGGCCCAGCAGAATCAGGAAACAGCAGCCAGGAAGACCCTGTAGGCCCTGCCGGCCCCCAGGCCTGCCCCCAGCTCTGATTCCTGTAGCTCTGTCTTTAGTGAAATGGATTTATCAAGTCCACAGCTCTAGGCCTAGGCCTGAACACAGTGCCCTCCAAGGGGCGGGGCCTTAGCCCCAATCCAGGGACAGGCTAGGTTTGTCTGGAAAAACAGAACAACCCCCTGTCTGACCCCCTTCAAGTGGGAGGACCCCAAAGTCCTGCAGGGACAGTTTCTTCATCCATAAAAAATGTCTAGCCCTGTGCATTTTTTCCAGACCCTCCTCCCTAGCCTTTGATATTAAGAGCGGCGCTGGAATTGGGGATCCCCCTGCTTTCCTACAGTGACTCCCAGCCCCTTTATCTCTAAGGATCTGAATCAATCTCCTTTCCCCTCACCCCACACACAACTTTGAAACCAAATTCAAATAAACTTGAGCTCCATCTGTGCTATGGATATTTCCAGGAAAAGGAGAAGATTGGGAAGAAGGTGACATTTGTTTCTGAAAGAGGTTTACATAGAGTTGGAATGGTCATTAGGGCGGCAACTCAGCTTAGGGAAAGAGGAGGGGGCACTGGTTAGAAGTCACAGTGGTCATTCCTTCCCTAGCACTGACCCTTTTGTTTGGGTCAAAGGTTGAGAGAAGGTGTATTCATTAAGATAATTCATTCATTAATTCACTGATTCAGTAAACACGCTCTGAGGGCCAACTGTGTGCCAGAAACTGTGCTGGGGTGATGAGAAGACACAGCCCCATCCTCAGGGGACTTACAGCTCTGTGAAATGGCCGAGGCTGTGAGAGACTGGTCCTGGACTCCCATATCTGAGCTGACCCTTTCGGCCCTTCTGGAGCAACTGACTTATCTTAGACGGGGAAATGGAGGCCCAAAAAGAGAAAGGCCTTGCCCAAGTGCACATGACCAGGTGAATCCAGGGAAGGGGCTTGAGAACAATAAAATGCACCCTTAGGCTGTCTTGAGAGCTGAGGGCCCCCTCCCACGGCCTCTGTCCTCCCCATGGAGAGAGGAGGAGAGAGGACTGGGTCTCAGCACAGGACTGCATACGAACAGTGTCACACTTTTACAAAGTGCATTCATCACATCCATTACCCTCAAACAGCCCCCCATGAGGCAGGGAGGACTGAGTGCTCCCCATCACACACATCATTCACACATCGTACACACACATGAGGCTGAGGGAGGAAATATGGCAGTGTGTGGCAGTGTCAAGACAGAATTTGGAGTCAGACTGTCAGCTGAGGCCCAGTTTTGCCACTTGCTAGCTGCAGGGCCTTGGTCAACTTGTATAACCTCTCTAAGCCTCGCCTTCTCCACCTGGAAAATGGGAGTAGTGGTTCTTCATAGTGTTGTTCTCCTTTAAGCTAGGACAGGGTCGTTATTTAAGGAGGAAGAGTTCCAGCAGAGGGCATAGTTGGCCCACCTAGAGTGAGAGGAGTTGGGGATGGAATTGAGGAGATAATAAAAATGCATTCTTTTTCCCCTGAAGGCAGATGTGACCATCTTCCTTACAGGCTCTGGGTGGGGAGCTCTGGCCCCATGACTTAGAGGGCCAGCGGGGGAAGTTAAGGCATTTGTTAGGAAAACCTTTCTGGAATAGGGAGCCCAGCATACCCCAGGACCCAAGGAGTTAACGGGAGCGGGGAGACCCCTATGATTGGTGCAGGCATGCTGGGACTTGCAGGCTGGCTGACCATCGTGCAGCGCAGGGGCTGCTGGGAAATGTAGTCACTGGCTGGCCCGGGGCCACAGTGTCCCGCGCACCCAACGGTGACAGCTCAGGAGGTAGGCGGCAATGGCAGGGGACTGGGAGCAGGTGCAGGGCAGGGAAGCCCAGGCAGGGCTGGGTGGGAGCAGGTGGGCAAACTGAGGGCTGGGACCCCTGGCCTGCGGCTGTCAGAACCGGACACCGCCCCCCCACCAGCTTCTGGCTGATGCAATGGGGCCTGCTGGGCGGGAATGAGGGCCAAGGAGCAACGCAACACTTTTCCTGTCTCCAGGGAAAGAGGAACAGGACTGGGGGCCTTGTCCAGGATAAGACCCTCCCTCCCTGAGAATAACAGGGTGTTCCCCCAACCCCATGCAGACACACACCACTGACACCTCCCAGAGAGATGCCAACAGGACTAATACGGCTCCCCCCAAAGTGAAGCAGAGCCCCATCCCAGGAGCAGTGGGACCATGTCTCTCTCTTCAGTAATGGGACCAGATGCCCCACTTCCAGTAAGCAGACTGGACCCCACTCAGGAACAACTGGTTTCCTTCCAGACAAAGGGCCGTACTGCAAGCTACATCCCACTGGGGGCAAAGGGACAGCCCTCTCCCTAGAAGCTAAAAGGCCCCTTGCAGGGAGGAGGAAGATCAGGCGTCCTCTGCTTTCTCCCTGCACAAAGACCCCTCCTCCCTGCCCCCCAGCCCTCTAAGGCAGCTCCATCACCTCCTGGGAAACTTGTTGACCTAAGGGGCTCCCATCTGCCCTCCCGCAGGGTGTGTCTGCCCAGCAGGAGCCAGCATGGACCAGTCTGTGGCGATCCAGGAGACCCTGGCGGAGGGGGAATACTGCATCATCATATCCTTTCCCGGTGCTGAGCTCCCAGCCCCAGGGCCTGCCCTGGCCTTGGGAAGTGGGATGGAAGGTGTCTATCTGCTCTCCTCCCTCTCTCTCTGCCATCAGGGGGAGAAGGAAACCAGTATTTACTAAGTATTTACTCAGTACTGGACTCTTTGCCACATGCTGAATACTCAGTTATCCTCCCAACCCCTGGTGAAGTTGGGGATTATTATCCCCATTACACAGATGAGGAAGGCTCAGAGAGGTGAAGCCACTTGCCCAAGGTCACACAGTGAATCTGTGTGGGCAGGGAAGGTGGGGCAGGCAGGGTTGGGGGAGGCCTGGCCTCTGGTTTCATTTTGGTTTCCCTTGACCCTGAGCAGCAGGCGGTGCAAGGTGTGCTGTGTGAGGGAGACAGCAGGCAGAGCCGCCTCCTGGGACTCGTGCGCTACCGCCTGGAACATGGGGGCCAGGAACACGCGTGAGTGGGGGGTTTGATCCTTGCCTGTCTGGGCCATGGGGTGGTTCTTCACTGTACCCTCCAGCTGGACTTCAGCCATCCCTCTGGGGCAGAGTCTTCTAGAATAATTATAACCATGATGGTTAATATTTTTTAAAGACTATATTCTAAGCCCTTCATATATATTAGCTCACATAACCCTCAAAATACGATGAGGGAGCTTCTGGAGAAGAAGCGGTTTAACACCCTGGCCCACGTCTTGAGCCTCGTGGCCTGACTGCCTGGGTTCAGCTCCAGGCTTTGTTACTTCCAAGCCATATGATCTTGAGCAAGTTTTTACACTCCTCTGTACCTGAATTTGTCCAGATTAAAGTGAGTTTTTGCATGTAAAGTGTTTAAAACACTGTGAAGCCCATAGAAAGTGCTCAATAAATGTTGCCTAGTAATGCCCACATATTACCCAGGAGCAGAGAGAGAATAAATAATACTTGTCAAAGGTCTCATAGCCAGAAAGTGAACCCCAGGGTCTCAGAGCTGGGACAGAAGGGAGGGCCTTAGACATTTTCTAATCCACCACCCTCACTTTACAGGTGGAGAAACTGAGGTTCAGGAAGGGAAAGGGGGTGGCTAAGGTTGCACTGTTCCTGTCACACACAGGGCTAGAATGCATGATGGATAGATCAAGCATGTGTTTTACTAACAAAGCAGGGGCTCCCCAAATGAGACAAGTTCAGCTTTGATGACCTATCCATAAAATTACAGTCTCTAATGGGCACGGTGAACAGAGAGGGCATGAGGAGTATGCATAGCTGGGTACCACCAGCCAGCCCTAGGGACCAAGGAGGGAGCATGAGCACACCAAGGCCTCCAACGATGGGCCTGAGGGACAGCCAACGGGCCCTGTCCTCACCTCTGCTTCCCGCCCTTAGTCTCTTCCTGTATACACACCGGAGGATGGCCATTACCGGGGACGACGTCTGTTTGGACCAGATAGTACCAATCTCGCGGGATTTTACACTGGAAGAAGGTGCCACAGGGGGCTGGGTGGTATGAGTCCCTCTCCTCTGCACCCCTAGGTCATTTCTGCCCTTTTGGGGGCGGGCATGAGAGCAAGGACAGTGCTGGGGCTAGGGTGCTCACTTGCTAAGGGCCTTTTTCTTTCCCTCCCCACAGTGTCCCCAGACGGTGAACTCTACATTCTTGGTGAGTGGTCTTTTCAGTCTGGGTCCCAGCTGGGGCAGGGGGTACGGCATCTGCGGAGAGGAGTGGTGTGAGGTCAGAGCACCTCCGATATCCTTACTGTGGCAAGCAAGACCGTGCAGGATCTGGCCTGGCCCCCTCTCCAGCCTCAGCTCCCTCTTTGCCTGCTGCACTTGGAATCCTCTGGATTGCTTCCACCACCTCAAACATGACCCTTTCTCACCACAGAGCCCCTGCACATGCTGCTCCCTCTTTCTGAAAGCCTTCACACCTCTTTCCACTTCACCAACCCATCCTTCAGGGCTTCAAGTCACACTGCACTTTTCCCAGGGAGCCTTTGTGAACTCCTGACATTGTGTCTCACGACACACATTTCTTTTTCTTATCCTTGCCAGCTCTCTGTCACTCACAGGGATGTAAACATTTACAGTGACCTATTTAATGTCTGTCTTCTTTGTTAGACTGTAGTAGTAGTAGTAATTAATACTAATAATAGAAGTGAATATTCAGTCGGTGATTATCTTGTGCCAGGCACTGTGCTGAGACCTTTACACACATCATATGGCGCTTTCCTCACAACTCTGTGAGGTCATCACTGTTTTCATCCCCATTTTATGGACAAGGTAACTAAGGACCAGAGAAATTCAGGACTTGAATAAGAGGTGGAACCCAGATTCAAACTCCGAATCCAGACTCTAGATCTCACATTCTTGACCACTCTGCCAGATGGCTCCTACCCCTTCATTAGCTCAGCACGTGTTCGTGGGTGCTAACCATGTGCCTGTGGGTGCTGGGATTACGTTCTGAACAAGACACTGTCCAGAGTCTAGCTCCCTGAAGACAGGCCCCGTCTGTTCTCCTCACCATGGTGTTTCCAGGGCCTAGCACGTGCCTGGCTCAGTCAGGTGGACTAACAGATGGACAGCCCCTCCCGTCAGCCTCTCTCTGTCTTTCACTCCACTTTGGGGGCTAGACTACAGGTCGGAGATCTTGTTCTCTTCCAGCAGCATCACGTGCTTCTGTGGCGAGGCTTACTGACCTTTTAGGGCCTTGGTCCACTTCCGCTGTGGAGTGAGGATGGTTAATTTGGAGCTGAGGGTACGAAGGGTTCCCTTATTGCCCCAGCAGCAGCTTAGTGAATTGCTTAAGGGGCTTTCGGAGCGTGGGCTGCTGACTCTCCATTCTGAGGACTCCAGCCTTAAGATGCAGCTAAGCGCTTCGCTCCTGGAGACCAAGGGCTCATTTCCTGCCTCCTCTGTGCAGGCTCAGATGTGACTGTCCAGCTGGACACAGCGAAGCTCAGCCTCATATTCCAGCTACCCTTTGGTTCACACACCAGGATGTTCCTCCAGGAAGTCGCCAGGGCCTGTCCAGGTAGGTAAGACCCGAGGCTCCCTGGGGGGGTTGGCTGGGCACTGATCTACCCACTACCAGTTGACTTCCCACATTTTGGACTCACACTCCACAATTTCTGTGCCCTCTCAAAGTTATGGCAAGAGGCCACAATGCCCCCAGGCCGCCAGCCAACTATGTGTTTGCTTTCCAGTTTTCCTGGTTCTGGACCTGAGTTGTAAGTCCAGCAGGACCCCTTTGCCCTCCTGGCTCTGGGCAGGGCTACACAGGGTGGGTTGTGATTCTGATGCAGAATCTCTTACAAGTTGGCAGGGGTCAGCAGCTTCTAGAGGCCCTTCTTCCCTCTCTCTGCCAACCACAGCCAGAACCAAGGGAAATCTATCAAATGGGCTCTCCTGCCCTGTCCCCACTGATGCTGAGAAAATGGCCTAGCTTTGGCCTAGCAGTGAGACGTTAGTAGCCTCTAGGGCAGAATTTGTTTAGATCAGAAGATCGGCCAGGTAGGTAAAAAGAGTTTGTACAGAGCAGAGGATCAGCCATAGAACATGCAAATTCAAGCCACCAGGTGCTGGGGCTTAGCTGTTGATCCAACACTACTACTTGTTTCCTTCCAAGCTAACATCTTGTCTCTTCGGAATCGGGGGTAGGCTTCCCATCTGTCATGGTCTCACCGTGGAGCCTGAACATAGGGGAAAGGAAGTAGAAACAAGATTATAGAGCCTTGAATGCCTGGTTAAGGGGTTTAAGGTTTATTCTACAAGCAGGGAGAAATTTATCTCCAAATCTTAAATTAATAAGAATAACTTCTTTTATGATTATTAGTAGTTGTTGTAGGAAGGGTAATAGTAATAATAGAAAAGAGCATGTACTTTGAAGCTACATAGCCCCTTGCATTTGAAAGTTATCTTTGCTGGACCCTAGCTGTGTGACTTTGGGCAAACCACCTCTCTTCTCTGAACCTTGGTTTTGTAGACTTCTTCTATATGTAAAAAAATCTTCCTCATGGAGTTGCGAGAATTAAATGAGATAACACATGTGAAAGTGCCCAGCACATAATAGGAACTCAGAAAGTTTCCTCCTTCTGTACAAGAGGGCCCATAACTTAGCTAACAGTCATTGCTGACTTATTGTGCTCGACACTGTTCTTTTCACACATTATCTCATTTTTCTTACCACAGCCTTATGAGACAGGTGTCATCAGTGTTTCCATTTCCTTCTCCCAAGACTCAGAGAGGTTAAGTCCCTTGTCCAGGTACATCGCTGGTAAACTACAGAGCCAGGATTAGACAAGATTAGAAAGTTTCCTCCAGGGCTGGCCCAGTGGTCTAAGTTCACGTGCTCTGCTTTGGTGGCCTGGGCTTCGTGAGTTCAAAGCCCAGGCGTGGACCTACACTGCTCATCAAGCCATACTGTGGTGGCATCCTATGTACAAAAAAAAGAGGAAGATTGGCACAAAAAGAGGAAGATTGGCAACAGATGTTAGCTCAGGGCCAATCTTCCTCACCAAAAAAAGAAAAAAGAAGGGGCCAGCTCAGTGGCGCAGCGGTTTAGTTCGCGCTTGGCAGCCCGGGGTTCGCCGGTTCGGATCCCGGGCGCCCGCCGACGCACCGCTTGTCAGCCATGCTGTGGCGGCGTCCCATATAAAGTGGAGGAAGATGGGCACGGATGTTAGCCCAGGGCCAGTCTTCCTCAGCAAAAAGAGGAGGATTGGCAATGGATGTTAGCTCAGGGCTGGTCTTCCTCACAAAAAAAAAAAGAAAAGAGAGTCTCCTCCAGAGCCTGAACTGTTGCGTTTTGCTCTAGTGCTTCCTGAATTCATGCCAACCCATCGCATATAAATGGCTCAGGGAAGGCTTCATGGAGGAGGTGATGTTTAAGCTGAGACTTGAAGAATGAATAGTTTTTTCCCAGGCAGACAGCAAGGGAAAAGGGCAGTCAGAGGGAAAAGCAGGTCATTTGGTGGGACTGAACTTGCTGTAGTAGGATAGTGTGGAAAGAGCTGAGCCAGGAGAGGCCAGCCAACAGCTCATCAAGGGTCTTAAATAACCAACAAAGAGTTCAGACTTTGCCCTGTAGCTTGTGGGGAGCTGTAGGAATTTTAAACCGAGGAATGACAAGGCAAATCCTTTTGCATGTTATAAAAGCTCCTCTGGCAAACGGGTGCGGAAGGGGAGAGCCTAGAGCAGGGAGATCAACAGGAGCGTATTGCAGTGGTTCAGGCATAAAAAAATGAGGCTTGGACCAGGGCCTGGGGATGGGGATGGGAAAGAGAGGATGGACGGGAGAGATCAAACTGATGAGAATGCACCATGGGGGCAGTGAGTTACAGTTGTGTTCACAACTTTACCCCCAGTGGTTGGAACAGTGCCTGGCACATAGTAGGCACTTAATAAATATTTGTTGGATGGATGAACAGAGCTTGGTGCCTGGCTATGAGAATGAAGGAGAGAGAGGAGTCAAGGATGACTTCCCTCTTTTAGGCTTAGGTATCTGTCTGTCCCCTTACCTGCTCTTCCTTCTGGGGTCCACACCTGGGGTGACCAGCAGGGTAACTGTACTAACTCAACTTCTTTGAGCAGTGGTCACGATGTGGACTTCCTCAAGGAGGGCCCTGGTGAGAGGGGACTGTCAGAGCTGCCAGCTCTTGGATATCCACCAGCCCAACCCTTGCATTTTACAGATGAAGGGACTGGAGTCCAGGGTGAGGTTATAGGTGAAAGAAACTAGGTTTTTTCCACCGAGTCTTTGGTGGATAATGTTGTGCAGCACAAAAGGCCCGGGAGTGGACATGCTGTGGCCAAGAGACCACAGTTAAAGAATTAGCTAACATTAATTGAGTACCTACTCTGTGCCAGATATTTTTCTAGATATCTAGACAATGCACAACAATCATGTTCTCCTGTTCAGTCTTTTGAGCAATACTAAGATGTAGATGATATCCTATTTTATATATGAGTAAACTGACATAGAGAAAGTAACTTATCTAAGGTCATTCATAAACTGAAATAGTGGGACCAGGTTTGGAACCCCAGGTTCTGCCTCCAAAGTCCACAGAGTCCAGAGATCTCAGTTCTGGATGTGAATGTGGATAATACATTTTATTTCTTCAGGCCTTAGCTTTATTATTTATACAATGGAAATATGAACTTGCCTTATCTGCTACTCCAGGGATTCTGTGAGAATCAGATGTGGCTATATATGGGTTATTAGTATGTAAATGCTGAAAATAATTTGAGTTGTGTCTGGCAGTGTCATCGTCAGGGCTGGGACCCAAGTCTCCTCATACATATATGATGTCCTTGCAAATCCAATTCAGTTGGGTCAGGTTCATACAGTTCTACAAGGGGAGCAGACAGGATAGCATAGGAGTTAACAGCAAGTGTTTGGGAGTCAGACAGACCTGGGTTTGAGTGAGAGGCAGAGGCGACTCAAGACTTTCTAGAACGGAGGAGTGGCAGTCTGGTTAAGGGGGAACCAGAGGACTTGTCTTGCAGGTATATTTCATAGCAAGCACTCTCCTTTTACTTAGAGTGTTTATTTGGAGCGGCTTGCACGTTGCTGATGGAGACTATGGGCGGTTAAAGCCTCCAGTCTACTCCTTATACTGACATCCATTTAAGTCCCCACTCTACCACTCACTCTGTGACCTTAGACTCCACCTCTCTGAGCTTAGTTGCCATGGGATAAGTTAGTTGTGAGGATTAAGGAGGTAATGTACATAGGAAGCACAGGCTTTGGCACCTAGTTACCACGAGGTCGGAGTGGCGCGGGTCTACCTTGGAACGGCACTTTTGTTTTCATATCTATTATTGCATCTGAATGTCAGCCCCACCCTGTGCGCGAGAGGAACAGGCTGGGAGACTCTCCGGAGAGGCTGAGCGATTTGCTCCCTGCCACACACTCACGCAGAGGTGGAACGGCTCTTCAAGCCCGTGGCTCGGTATTGTCTCTTTGTTCCTGCCACAGGCTTCGACCCAGCGACCCCGGATCCTGAGTTCCGGTGGCTGTCTCGATACAGGTGCACGGACCCGGAGTCCGAGCCGCCCACGCCCCGCGCTTGGAACTCTGACCCAGGCGTCTGGCCGGGGTGCGCCAGAATTGGCGGAGGCAGGTATCCGTCTCAGAAGGGATGGTGGGGATTGGAGGAGGGCCGGCTGCAGGGGCGGACCCCGTTCTGCTTGGGGGCGGGGCTATGGAGCAGACCGGCCTTCAATTGGCGGAGGTGGCACGCGGGGGTGGGCCCCTCTGGGGGCGGAGCCGGCTGGGTGGCGCGGGCGGCGTGCTGAAGAGCTGGGGGAAGTAGCCTGGGAAATGTCTGCCGCTGCCGGCTCTCGGGAGCGCGACTCTGCAGGTCTGGCGGGTGGGGGGAGGCTGGGCTGGGGCTCTGGGCTGGAGGAGGCCGTGGGGCCCTCGGGCGGGCAGGATCTGCGGCTTGACTGGTGGACGCACTAGCAAAGACCAAGGTCCTGGCCGACGGAGACGGGGGCGTTGGGGCTAAGTTCTCAGGGGATGTTGGTTATCCTTAGCCCGGTGTGATGAGGGAAGGCTGGTGGCAGTGGGGTCCTCCGGGATCCCGAGGCTGGGGTTGTAGTAAAGCTTCATCTCTGACTCGCTGTGTGACCTGGGGTCTGTCGCTGCCGCTCTCTGAGCCTATTTATCCATCCTGACCTTCAGTCTGTTTCTTCAGTCCTGACCTTCTGAGTTTGGCTTGTGTGGGGGTGCACTCCCCACGACAGAGCCTTCCTTCGGGTGAGGAATGGTGTGTGTACTGGGGCTCTCTGGCTCTCTTGTCCCTCCGCAGCCCCTGTGATAGATCGGTCTGTGCGCAGACCTGGAGTCCAGGAGAGCCGCGTCCCCCCTGGCCCTGGAGGCCAGGATGAGGTTACAGGTGAAAGGGACTAGGTTTTTTCCACCCAGCCCTTGGTGGATAATGTTGTGCAACACAAAAGGCCAATTGTGGAGCAGGAGGTTGTCTTCTGGAGAGTGAGAGGTCCAGGGCTGAAATTTGGGTCCGTCTGGTGCTTGGGGAGGACCTGCAGATCTGTATTGTCTGACCAGCTCCTAGGTTTTCTGCAAGGGTCCCCTGGTATTTTTTTCTCCTGGGTGTGCCTGCGCAGCTCCAGTTACATGCGAGCTTTGGCATGACCACGAGTACCTCTTTTCTCAGCCGTTTGCCGGAGCTGAAGAGTCTGTCAAGTAGCTGTGTAAGTGGGGGCCAGCACTTCGCTTGCTCTTACAAGGCTTGGAAACTGTGAGGGGTGGGGGCAATAGTGTGTTGCACAAGTGGGTAAAATGAAGGAAATGAGGCGAGCAGAGGACTTCCTCAGTGCTCTTGCTTCTCCTTCATTGCAGCCACCACAAGACATGGCCGAAGCGTCTGATGATGCTGATAGTTTGCATCTTTCATGGGCTTATCTCACCTCACTTGAAGTGCTGATCTTGAGACAGCAATTGCTTCAGTTTCCGTGACATTCTAGGCTCTGGTGCTGGGACAGGTGAAAGTTTAAGATTAAGAACATAGCCTCTCCTTGTCCCTTTGAAAGAGGCTGCCGGAATGCAGAGGATCAACAGAGGACAGGCCCAGTGGCAACAGAAAGGATGGGTTCTGTCTTCTTGGCCAGCACACCAGAGCCAGGCTGTTGGAGAGACTTCACTCCTTCAGTAGAGAGAGATCTTCTCTGAGAGGCGAGGATGGCTCTGAAACCGGTTATCTGCTCTGGGTGATAAATGGCATAGAATCTCAGAAACTTTCACTTCCTTTCAAGAAACAAAAACTACCCACATGCTGGTGAGGAATTATCATCAAGGTTTTAGTTTTATTTCTACTTTGAAATGATTTGTCCCCATTATAATACCTACAGTAAATGGGGTTACTCTATTAATTGCTGAGTTGTTCATGTTAAAATTGGTAAGAAATGGCACCAGGCTCCCAGTTCTGCTTGGGTCATCTCTGTTTCCAGAGTTGCTCTGGCCTCAAAGAAGGGTGACATCTACAACAGGTAGGAGGAACTCTTTGGGCCTCCTCTGGGCATTCGCCACAGTCTAGGCCCCAAGGAAAACAGGTAATGGATTTGGTTCTTCCTATATGCATATGATCAAAATAGCCACTTCCTGGGGATCAAGCCTGAGGCAGAAGTCTGCTTAAAAATACTGTTTGCCGTGCACATCAGGAGAAACAGGGCTCCCCTGAGGAGCTGACAGTCAGACAGAAAGGGATCTGACAGTCCATAAATAGAGGTAAGAGAGTGGGTCAGCTCAGCAGGACGGTGATCCTTGTAGGGGAGCCAAGGGTAAGAACACTCTAAAGGCCTGTATTTGAGCGGACAAGGTGAATCTGGTCTTCACTCGCCTTTGTCTTGGTAGAGAAAGGAAAGATCTCACTTTGATGCTTCTCCCCAAAATGTCCATTCCTTTCTTTGATTTGTCTCTGCTGAATTCGGGGGTGTCAGGCCAAGCTCGATAGGGATTGTAGTAGAAGAGTGAAATGCAGCTGGTTTCAGATTGGAGACGGTGTCTTCAGGGTCAGCCCGGTGTCTTGGAGCTAAGTTGTGGTCCTGAAGTGAGATGTAGTGCTTCTGGTTGAGTGGCAGCCTGTTAGTCTGATTCTCGTGGCCTCTTCAGCTGCTAAGACCTTGCACTGGTCTCAGACAAGAGGCTGTTGTAGGTAGGGGATTTTCTGCTGCTTCGCTTATTTGACTGCTCTTCGTTGTTTAGCTTTTTCCTTCCTTAGAAAGAAATAAGGAGAAATGCCTCCTTCTTTCTATCTAGCAGCTGAAGGTGCTCTTACCCGGAAAGACCCATGGGGGTCCTGCGCAGGTCTCAGCACTCATCCACGTCACTGTGTAAAGTGGTCACCTGCAGTTCGGCCTGGGCAGGTTGCAAACACCTGGAGCTGCATTCTGGAGGGTTCTGGGCTGTGCATTAGAAAGGAAACAGCTACTCAGAAGTCCCATTGGGGCTATTCTGGGCCAATTTAACGAAGTGGTAATAACAAACACCTTTCAGTCTTTTGAAGTGGTCTTCTTATTCCATGGTGGATTCAAGGTGAGGCATCTTTGTAGTAACTCAAATTTAGAATGAGATGTGCTGTGGGTATTTTTTCCCCTGGACCCAGGAAACAAAGCATTAAAGACTGGCCTGAGAAAGGAAATGAATGCTATTTATATCTCGGGGTAGCGTAAAGGCTAACCTAGATTACCAGGGCAGAAGCCAGAGAGAATGTTGGAAAATAGCCCCTGGGTCGGTTATCTCTCTGTCTCCCCCTTTCTCCCTCTCTCCCCCACTCCTTCTCCCTCTCTCTCAATAAGTAAAATCTGTGTGACCAACATAGCCTTTTAGCATGGAGAAAATGCATTTTCCTGGATGTTTATCTTGCGGGTAGAAATATCACCCATCATTTTCATCTTTGTAGGAAGCTCTGCAGGCTCCCAAGCAAATGAATTTGAATCGGTTTGTTTCTTTAAACAAGAGAGAACTGTGTTCATTTTTCTTCCTCCTTTTGTTGTTCCCTTCTCCATTTTCCCTCTTTGTCCCCTTTAACCTTGTGTTTGTTTCTAGAACAGGAGAACCCCCTGAAGACTTTTCTTTCCTTCAGAAAACAGTTTGTTTTGAAATTCTCCAGTGGGAGTCTGGAGCAGAGAGGTGACCCACAAACATTCAAGTAGAAGTAGAGCTTTGCACAGGAAAATCCTCAGGGACGGAAGGTTCAGGAAGAGGGAGGCATCAATATTTATTAGAGGAAAGACAGTGCTGGAACATAGAAGCTGGCTGACTTGCATGTTTTCTTTCTTAAAGTATACTGTAACAAGTGTGTAGACTACCAGTGATGCACGTGTGAACTAAAACTAGCAAATATGAATGATGAGGATTTGAACAAAGTGTATATATAAGTGGCCTGGATATTTTTATTTTCATTATTACACCTTGGTACAATATTAGACATGTCTCTTGACTTTCCTCTCTTCCATCTGTAATATGGAAGTGAAAGTTTGCCTCCTAAAAGGTCACAGGACTTAAGGAAGGCTAAATTATTTAGGGATGCTTTCATTTGGGAAACACGTTTAGGAATTGCAAGTGCCCACCCCCAAGAGCTTAGTAACTGCCCCCCCCTCCAGGGCCTATCCTAGGCTGGTTTCTTCCAAATAACTACACTCATTATCTTCTTTACTCCTTCCCTCACTCCAGCTTTTTTCTGTTAATGCAATCACTGAAATCCTCAGTCGTCCTTGACTCTTCCCTCTCCTCTTATGTCTAATAACCAAATTCTGTCCATTCTTTTTCAGCAATTTAAAAATTTTTTGAAAATTGAAAAAATTTCTTAAATCCCTGTAGTTCATGTTGGTGTCCTCTTATCTGAACTGGTGCAGTGGTCTCTTTACAAGTCTTCCTAACTTTATGTGTCCTTCTCTTTTAGGGATCTCCTTAGAACATAACTTTTATCATGTCCTGCAATTTTGTATGTGAACTCGAACGTTGTACCACTCCCTGCTGCCTACAGAATCAAGTTCAGATTCTTCAGCATAGCATTCAAGTCTACAAATCCTGGCTTCAGCCCCCTCTCTAGTCTTATCTGCTACAACTCACCTTCATTTCCTCTTACTTCAGACTTGACTGCTTGTTGTTCCTGGATAAAGCCCTGGACTTTTTCACCTCTTTGGTGACTGCTCATTCAGCTACGTTTTTGCAGGCTTGAACTTGCTGCTCTTCGCATTTTGCATCCTGTCTCCTCCCCAGATGCCAGCCTAATGCCTTGTACATCAGCAGGTGCTCAAAAACGTCTGTCGTCTTTGTTTGAACAAAGAGACCCGTACAGCTCATAGCCTGAAGTACTGGGTCACCTGCGCGGCTCCTGAACCTTCCTCTTTGAGCACCCTCTGCGCTTCTCCCCCTTCCTGGTTTGCTCTTTCAGCTTTACCACCAGACCACAGGCAGTTCACAGAAGGCCCGGTGAGGGGAGGGCCTGGAGGAGAAAGTCATCTCTCCAACAGCCTGAGCCCACTACACCTGTTGCCATCAAGGAGTTGCACTGCGGTCTTCCTCCCTGAAAGCTACGTTGGTCATATTTAGTCTTGCTAACCCGAGTTGGATTTGTACAGGGTGCGAATTGGATCTTGAGTCCGGGGCTTACAGGTTTGCAGGGCGCAGGATGTGTTTTTAGAGATGTCTCTGCCCATTTTAAATGCCAAAATCTATACTACTTTTCTAAAAGTCGTGAGATAGTGGGAAATGTTAAAGAAAAGTAAGAAGCATGGTTATTTAGTCTTTTAAGAAAGTAACAGAACTATATGGGGTGGTGGCCAGGCTGGAAGAGGGAAAATTGATCCTTTCCATTCTTTTGAATGCTGGGTGCCCTGTGTTACGGGCTTCTCTCAAGAGTTTCCTGTGGTACGTACTGTGTCCCGTGTACTTAGCTCCCCTTTGTCATGGAGTAAAACCCAAACTCTAGATGGCATTCAAATTCTTATAGCTTGGCCCTAATACATATAATAAAAATTTATTACTAATCAATTTAAAAAAGTCAAATTTTATTTATAAAAAATGTGTTACTGTTATGACTATTACTATTAGCAGTTACCATTTGTTAAGCCCTTACTAGGGATCTGTGGGCCTCACACGGTGCCACAGAAGTTCTGTAGGAGGATATCCACTTTGCGGGTGGAGAGATCGAGGTCAGAGCGGGTAGGTAACGTGCGTGGGATCACTCACTTGTCAATGACAGAGTTGAGAGTGGAAGTCAGTTGTCTGTCTGAATCTAATGCTTGAGCCCTAACCCCTACTCTTGTCTTTTGTATCCCCTAATGCTTCTCAAACAAAACTTTTTGTTTCTACTTATTTGTACTGCTTACTATTACTTATTTCTGAGCATACTATAATGCCATGTCTTTGTGCTGAAAATATTTCCTCTTCCAGAAGTGCTTTCTGAACCCCACGTTTTTCTGATAGTTAATATAGTTTATTGGTTAAGAGCACAGACTCTTGACCCAGACTCCTTGGGTTTGAATCCTGGCCCTGCCATTTATTAGCTGTGTGTTCTGGGGCAAGTTACTTACCCTCCGTGTTTATCTCCTGGTCTGTAAAGTGCAGATAATAGTGGCACGTACCTCATGGAGTAGTTGTGAAGATTAGATATATGTGAAGTGGTTAAAACCATGCCTGACGTGTAGTTAGCCTTAAGTATTTGCTATTAATATTGTTCATGATAATATTACTGTCGTCATCATTAACACAGCCTGACTTGGGTTCTGGGTAGTTGGATGTGGATCTGTTTATCTCCACGTGGATTGAACGTATCTCCCACTGGTATGTGTTGCCCTGTCTCAGACTGAGAGAGCCCATGGGACGGCCCCCTCATTGGGTGTACACACTAGGGTGTCTGATAAGCATGGACCCAACCCGCTCACTCTTGCCAGTTGGAACTGTCAGGTGTTTTGCTCACACAGTTTTGCGGGTTATTCTAGTGTGCTGGAAATGGAATGTAAAGCCGGTGACTGAGAAGATAGGAGGGGACACCTCCTCCTAGACCAGTCTAGTAGATGCTCAGGAAGGGTAGGACATGATCTCCACCCAGCAGTGACAGCCACATACCCACACATCCTGTGGAGACCATGGTGGTACTTTTGCTTTGTGATCCAAACAGTCTCAACCCTTGTATTCATACTTATCCCTAAGAGCTTATAGTTGCATTGAAGATGTTGTGGCCACGTTTGCAAAAGGGGAGGCTGGAGGGCTTTGGAGTCAAGCAGATCTGGGTTTTAACATCAACTGCACCATTTACTGGCTTGGCTCTGTGTCCTTGAGCATGTCTGCTCTCTGCTCTGGGCCTCAGTTACCTTACTTGTAAAATGAGGTCAGTAATCAGAAATAATACATGAAGCACTTAGCACAATACCTAGCTTTTAGAGGGTGCTTGATCAATGGCAGTCATTGTCATCAGAGCAGCGCGGGATTAGGAGTGCTAGAGCAGAAGGGAAAGAACCAACAATTCCTGAATACCTGCTGTGGACCAGGCATTGTGCTAGGGTCTTGACCCATTTAGAATTTCATTTGTTTATCCTTTCGGCTTTAAGTTTGGTGGTGTTATCTTCACTTTACAAATGAGGAAACACATTAAGTAATTTGCTTGAGGTTTCGTGTGAAGTAATGGATGGAGCCAGTAAATTGGCCAGGTCTGTTTTATTCCAAAGCTCAAGGCTTTTTCCAGAACACTCTAATTTCTCTTAAAGTGCCAAACCAGTTATATGGACAAGAAGGCCTTCAGAATTCAGAGAAATGACTACCGAGGACTGATGTGGTTGGGGATGGCTTCATGAAGGCGGATATAGGAGTTGAGGCTAGGCTTTGAAGGAGAGGTAGCCAGAAAGTAGGAGAGACTTTATATGGAGGCAGGAGTGAGGAGGGCCTCATGAGGAACCTGTTTAGATTGGGTTGTCTTTGGGTGGTGCATTGGTGAGAGAGAGTAGTGCCAATGTGCAAAGGGCCTCACATGCCAGTTCAACCAGTTTGGACCTTAGCCTGCAGGCAGTGGTGTAATAGTGAAAGTTTTAGAGCAGGGAGAGATGAAATCAGAGTTTAATGTGGCAAGTCCAGAGTCTAAATTGGGTAGGGAGAAGTGGAAGATCTCTTAGATGGGAGACTCTTGAGGTAACAAGTGAGGAGAGGATGGCCTGGAGGAAGGCAGCTGTGAGATGACTGCCTGGCTCTGGGGGCCCAAGGAGAGGGGTGAGCGAATGGCAGGATTGCAAACCTGGCTGATGGGGAGAATGATGGTGCTGGTGACAGAAGGGAGAGCTCAGAGAAAGGGCCCAGAATCAAACCACAGTTTTACCTGGGACCCATCCGTGCACAGAACATCTTGTAGAAATGCCTGGTAGATAGTGGAGGGACTGAGCTCAGGCAGAGCCGGACAGCTCCACTTAGAATGGACTGTGATGGCTGATGGTTCTTGTAGAAGACAAAGAGTAAGATCTAGATCTGCACTGTCCAATATGGTAGCCACTAGCCACATGGGGCTATTTAAATTTAATTTAGGTAAATGAAATAAAAAATTCAGTTTCTCATTCATTGTAGCCACATTTTACGTGTTCAGGTGTGGCTGGTGGCCACGGTGTTGGGCGGTGCCATTATAGAACATTTCCATCATCACAGAAAGTTCTGTTGGGCAGCGCTGATCTAGATCTTGGAGAGTACCTGCAAATGACAGGGACTCACAGGGAAAACTGAGCAAGTGGAGACAGAAGGAGCAGTTGAATTAAGAAATAATGTTCCTGCCTCTTGGACAATTCTCAAAAGTAATGCAGTACTTGGATTTTGGTTTGAATTTACTTTTTTTCCTTGTGTGATGTCATGTTTTAGGAAAAGCCCAGACCCCAGGTCAGTGGTAGGCCTGTCTACAAGACATTGAAACTGAGGCCTTGCCTCCTGTCATTGTTTTGTAGATCTGGGCTTTCCGTAGGTCTAGTTTGGCTTCTAGAGCACCTTTGGCCTTGTAGTGAGGGATAGTGTCTAGTTAACCATAGGAAAAGAAGACAGCAACCGTGTGAGGCAGATACTGTTATCTTTGTTCAGTTGGGGAAGCAGAAGCTTAGAGAAGTTAGATAACCTGCTCAAGGTCGTACAGTGAGTGGCAGGGCAAGAAATGGAACCTAAGGGGCCAGCCCAGTGGCGCAGCGGTTTAGGTCGCACTTTGGCAGCCGGGGTTCGCGGGTTCGGATCCCGGGTGCCAGCCAACACACTGCTTGTCAGCCATGCTGTGGCGGCGTCCCATATAAAGTAGAGGAAGATGGGCACGGATGTTAGCCCAGGGCTAGTCTTCCTCAGCAAAAAGAGGAGGATTGGCAACGGATATTAGCTTGGGTCTGGTCCTCCTCGCAAAAAAAAAAAAAAAGAAAACAAATGGAACCTAAGTCTGCCACCAAAGCCTGTGCTATACACACACACACACACACACACACACACACACACACACAAAATACATCTGATTTTAGCCAACTTTCAAAGTACTTATAAGCAAAAAGAAAAAGAAATCCTACCACTGAGAAATGACACGTGTTGACATCTGGTGTATGCCCTTCCAGACTTTTCCATGTGTGTGGAATTTGTATATGTATATGTATATTTATAAACATGTGGTATGTATGTACCTACTCCAGTCCTTTCTGATGCATCTGGATATGTCAGGCTGTGCTCTGAACTACCATCCTCAGTCCGTTATCAGCAGTTCTGAAGTCCTAAAAGCTCTGAAGACTGAAAAAAAATTTTTTGTAAATTTGGCCCAAGCTCGGTTTGGCAGTAAGCCTTGCTTGAACTGAGACGATACTATTTATAGGCTTTATTTATCCCACTAAGTATTACTGCTCATAAATTGCACTGTGGAAATATTAGTGTTTGATTACTGGCTGTTGCCTCAGACTCTGCTGGGGATATTGTGTAATATATGCCATAGATAATGTGTTATCTTTCTAAAATCCCCCAAATTCTGAATTCCAAAATACACTTGGGCCCAAGAGTCTCAGATAAGGGACTGTGGATCTGTACTAGGCTCTGCTGCTGCTTGTGTTAAGGAAGGGGCCTCTAAGGTCAGTGTTATCTATTTAGCCAGGCCTGTGAGAGGGGTTTGGGTTCTGTAAGGTGTGCAGTGCAATGCACAGAATTCACAAGAAATGTAGAACTCTTCCGCACTTTTGTACATCCAGATCAAGCTGCAGCTGTTACTCTGGTTGACCTACTTGGTAGGCTCTTATCGGAAATGGTTTCAATGGTAGGTGTGAAAGGTGGTCATGAAGAAAGCATCCAGAACTAACATCTGCTCTGTGGCTCTTTGTTTGGTGTGTGTTTACTGACCGCCTGGTATGTTACATATATGTGGTGAGCCGGGGGCCATAGAGGAAAAACATCAGCCCCTGCTCCCGAGAACCTTGTGGTCTAGCTAAAGATGTAAGACAAAAAGGGTAAACACAACAATGGTTCCCTTATGATGAATGCCTTGATAGAGGTAAGCCCTGGGTGTGTGAGAATATGAGGAGAGGGCCAGAGAAGGCTGTCGAAGGAGATGGTTCCTATGCTGAGTCTTGAAGGATGTGTTTGAAGTTTGCCACATGAAGGTGGGATGGAGGGCGGTTAGGATATACCCAGAATCAGGGGTGGGGTGAGGAGGCGTCATCTCAAAAGATAAATAGTTTTGGTATGACTGCATTAGGGGGTGGGAGAGGGGAGGTTGGGTGGGAGGTGGGAGATGGGGCTGGAATGGTAGACTGGGGCATATTAGAAAGGTCCTTGTATATAATTCTTAGAAGTTTGGGTTTTATTCCAGAGGGGATGGAAGTTATTGAGGGATTTTACGCACAGGAATGACCTGCTCAGATTTGTGTTTTCTTCTAGATGTTTGCAGAATGGACTGGAAGGGGTGAGAATGGAGGCAGGGAAATCATTGAATGTGCCTTCCAGAAACATTAAGAGCCTAAACTAAGGCATGGCAGTAGGGACAGGGAAGACAGTCAAGTATAAAAATATTTATGAGAGAGGATTTGTAGGACTTGGTGACTGAACACGGGAAGAAGGGGAAATCCCAGATGTTACCTATTAGATTGGGTGACAAAGGATTAGAGGTTTGAGGTTGGAAAAAGAGCAGAGTGGGAGTGGGAAGCAGGAGAAGAGGAAGGATAGGACACTGTGGCCAGAGAGGGAACTGTGGGGCTGTGTGATGGTAAATTTGGTAAAAGAGCTGCTGACAGCCAGCTTCCGTGCCAGATTCAGGAGAGAAGAGATTCCGAGAAGACTGCCTTGTGTTGGAAATCCCCCAAATTATGCCTTAAAGTTTCCATACATAGAGTCGTGAATGAAGATGTTCCAGACTTGCTGGACTCTATCCAGAGAGAGAGACGGTGTGAGAGCGCCGACGAGATGTGGGTCTGCAAGGCAGTTTTCCGTCGGTACGTTGCCCACGCACGGACGTAAGCTGAATCCACAGGGACAAACCACTTGTCCCCAGGAGAGGTCGTTTCATTCTGGCTGTTAGTAGAAACTCCCCCAAAAACAAAATCCTGAAGGAGTCCTTAGAAAGCACTGACATGCAGAAACAGAGCACCTAACCGTTATTCCTTAGTCTGCCTTTGCATGTTGTAAAGCCCCGTGAGATATTTATATTAAAGTCTCTTCTTTATAGATGAAGAAACTAAGACCCAAAGAGAGGAAGTAACTTGTTAAACAGGAAGATAATGGTAGAGCTGGACTTCAACTTACGTTTCCTGATGCTTTCATGCATTTAACACCTTGAGTACCTACTATGCACCAAGTGCTGTTCCAGATCCCTGGGAAATAGCATAAAGAAGACAAGTCCCTGCTAATAGAGCTTACATTTTCGTGGAAATAGTATCCAATAAACCAATGAATACATGTAAGATTTAATATCAAATGGTATTAGTACTAAGAGGAAAAATTTAAATAGCAAGCTTGTGGTTCCCTGTTTACCGAGGCACCCTGGGGCTCTGCAGTAAACACACAGGGACACTGAGGGACAATTAAAATTTTGGAGGTCAATACAGAGGTACTGTCTGACATCTGTTGGAATGCCAGACGAACCTCTAGCTCGAGGTAGTTCACAGTTTCAGCATTGGATGGTGCTGTGTTCCTTTGATGATGTCTTATCTTTGTGAAGCTGGGTTTTGGTGGCTGCTGTGATCAAAAACAAGTGCCACGCACAGATCAATGTGGAACATCGTGTGTCCAGTCTGAGTCCCAGGTTTGAGGAGTTGTGCGGTACCCAGCAGGCACACACATCTCATTAGTAATTGTGGTTATTTCAAATGAAATCGAAATATTATCTTTTCTTTCTGTTTATGTGTATTTTTTCAAACTGCTACTAAGTTATTAGGACTTAAATACTTAGTAATTTGTTTGGGCCTAACTACTTAAACAGAACTGTTAGGTATTTCTTTTGGCCTAGAGGCACCTTGAAAAAATTATTGAAACAGCAAGGGTGCTGTGAACCAAGAAAGTTTAGGAACCTCTGGAGTAAGGGGATAGAGTGATATGTGGTGGTGGGGCCAGTTTAGATGGGTGTCAGAGCTTCTGACAGTTGAGCAGAGGCGTGAGTGAAAGGGAGCTAGCAACATGGAGACCTGGAGGAAAAGCATTCCAGGAAGAGGGACCAGCGAGAGCAAAGGCCCCAAGTTGGGAGTGGGCTTGACTTTCCCAACTGGGAATGCTCCAGAACAGCAGAAAAGGAAGTGTGGCAGGATCCGAATGAGTGAGGTAGAGCGTGGTGGGTGAGGCCAGAGGGGCGTGGAGGTCAGGTTGGGTAGGGCCTTATCAGCTCTATTCAGGGGGTCGGGTTTTATTCTGAGTGTGATGGGAAGCTATTTGAAGGTTTTAAGCAGAGAAGTTACTTCATCTGCTATAGTGATACACTTACTGTTGTGGTCTTGGTGAGAACTTCCGGGTATATTTTTGAAGGTAGAACTCGCCTGAATTGTTGATGAGTTGGATGTAGGTGTAAGGGGAAAAAAGAGGAGTCAGGAGTGAGTCTTGTATTCTGAGCAGCTGGCTGAATGATTGCCATTTACTAAGATGAAGACTAAGAGGGGAAGGAGAATATAAGAATCTGGAGCTCAGGTGAAAGGTCCGGGCTGGAGCAGTCATTTCAGAATGATTGGCATGTAGGTGGCTTTTCAAACTGTGAGACGCTGGAGAAGAGGTCATCCCAGGACCTAGCCTGGAGTCATTCCTGGGAGTGGGGAGAGAAAAAGAGGAGGCTTCAAGGCCTAAAGAAAGTGTTCACTGGAGGAGGGAGTGGTCATCTATCAAGTGCTGCCGAAGAGGTTGTAGTGGACTTAGCTGAAAACTGGGACTTGACCACTGGACTTGGCAACGGGAAGGCTATCGGTAACTTCACAGCAGCGGTTGCAGTGGAGGAGTGGGGACCGAGGCCCCGTTGCAGGGGGTTAGGAAGAGAGGGGGAAGTGAGGCAGACACGAGATAAGCCTTTCAGAGAGTTTTGATTTCAGTCCCCAGTATGCCTTTTTTTAAAATAAACGTTTTTATTTTAGAACAGTATTAGAGTTTCAAAAAAAATCGTGAAGATAGCACAGAGAGATCCCATTTATCTCACACCCAGTTTCCCCTATTATTACCTTACCTTTTAGGGTGAACCAGTGTCATTACATTATTAGTAATTAAAGTCCATACTTTATTCAGATGTGCTTTGTTTTTACCTTATGTCCTTCTTCTGTTCTAGGATCCTATCTAGGGCACCACATTACATATAGTCATCATGTCTCCTCAGGCTCCTTGGGGCTGTGACTGTTTCTCAGACTGTCCTTGTTTTTGATGACCTTGGCAGTTTTCAGGAGTCCTGGTCGCGTATTTTATGGAATGACCTTCAATTTGGATTTGTCTGGTGTTTTCCTCATGATTAGACCAGGGTTATAGTTCTGGGGAGGAAGACCACAGAAGTGAAGGATCATGCTCATCACATCATCTCAAGTGTATGTGCTGTCAACGTGACCTGTCACTGTTGATGTGAACCTAGGTCACCTGGCTGAGGTCCTTTGCTCTGGTTCCTCCACTGTTGCCAGTCTTCCCCCCCCCCCCCCCCCATACTGTCCTCTTTGGAAGGAAGTCATTATGTGCAGCCCACACTCAAGGAGGGGGGAGTTGTGTTCTGCTCCTTGAAGGCAGAGTATTTACCTGAATTATTTGAAATTCTTCAGAGGAGATTTGTCTCTTCTCCGTTTCTTTTTTTATTCAGTTATTTATTTACATTATTACGGACTGATGGATATTTCTTTTATACTTTGTGAGTTATAATCCAATACTACTTTATTTTGTTTCTCCAGTTGTCCCAGTGGTGGCCATTGGAGCTTTTTCACTTGGCTCCTGTCGCCCTTTGACATATCCGCGTCATCATGGGTGTTTTTATGAGCACTTTCTTCTTTTCTGGCACTTCGAAATGCTCCAGGCTCATCTTGTGTATTTCCTGCCCCAGTCCTAAAATAACAATATCTCAAGGAGCCCTGGTTCTTTTTATTGAAGAATGGTATTAGAAACGAAGATCTGGGCATTAAGTGTGGCCCTTGCTTCTAGGCCCTCTTAGATGACAGAGCAAGGACATATATGTGTGTGTACTTACCTGTGTGTGTGTGTACGTATATTTATAAATGTAACCATCTGTTTCTATATTAAGGTAAATATGAGTTCATATTGATATCTCCAACTCCAATCCATTACCACATGGGTCGTTTTGGCTTCCTTCCCTTGCTGATCTGGAACCTCCTCCTCCAACAGTGAGAAACCTGGCTCTCACCATCCTCCACCCATTGACTTCATTGTTCAGTTCCAGTATACGTGTCTAGTGGCTTCGGAATTGTTAACCCATATCCCTATGGGAAGCAGCCTTATCAACTAGAATTCAGTGCTTGCATACGGTTCCTTTTCCCTTTAGTCTCACAGACTCCACTCATTTCCAAAGTTACTTAGGTCAGCACTTTTTCTCCTACCTCCTTCAGTGAGGTTGTTTCATACATTTGTAATATAGTTAGATTCTTTCGTCATTTTCTACATTTCACTCCAGAATCCCTGACCTCCAAAATGATTTTTTTTTTAATTTGGATACATTAAGATTCACTCTTTCTGCTGTAAAGTGCTATGGGTTTTGAAACCCATATATGGTGTCATGTATCTACCATTACAGTTTCAGTTGTCCTAAAAAGTCCTCTGTGCTTCACTTATTTGAGCCCTACCCTCTGCCCCCAACCCCTGGGAACCACTGATCTATTTATCATCCCTGTAATTTTGCTTTATCCAGAATGTTATATAATTGGAATCATATAGTATGTAGCCTTTTCAAACTGGCTTCTGTCATTTAGCAATATGCATTTAATATTCATTCATGTCTTTTTGTGGCTTGATAACTTCTTTTGTTTAATTGAAGTATTATTGACATATAATATTATATTAGTTTCACGTGTACCACATAATGAATCAACATTTGTATACATTTTGAACTGATCACCACAATAAATCTAGTTAGCATCTATCGTCATACAAAGTTACTACAATATCATTGACTGTATTCTCCATGGTGTGCATTATATCCCCATGATTTATTTATTTTATAACTGGAAGTTTGTACATATTGATCCCATTCCCCCATTTTGCGCCCCCCAACTCTCCTCCTCTGTTCTCTGTATCTATGAATCTGGGTTTTATTTTGTTTTGTTTGTATGTTTTGTTTTCTAGATTCCACATGTAAGTTAAATCATTCAGTATTAGTCTTTCTCAGTCTGACTTATTTCACTTAGCATAATTTCCTCAGGGTCCATCGATTTTGTCACAAGTGGCAAAATTCCATTCTGTTTTATAGCGGAGTAGTATTCCATTGTGTATATATATATCACATCTTTATCCATTCATCTATTGATAGACACTTAGGCTGCTTCCATATCTTGGCTATTGTAAATAATGCTGCAGTGAATGTGGGGGCACAGATATCTTTTCAAATTAGTGTTTTCATTCTTTTGAGATAGAAACCCACAAGTGGGATTGCTGGGTCGTATGGTAGTCCTATTTTTAATTTTTTGAGGAATCTCCATACTGTTTTCCATAGTGGCTGCACCAGTTTACATTCCCACCAACAGTGCAGAATTATTCCCTTTTCTCCACATCCTTCCAGTACTTGTTAATTTTTGTCTTTTTTATAATAGCCATTCTGGCAGGTGTGAGGTGTTATCTCATTGTGATTTTGATTTGCACTTACCTGCTGATTAGTGACATTGAGTATCTTTTCAAGTGCCTGTTGGCCATCCGTATGTCTTATTTGAAAAAATGTCTATTCAGGTCCTCTGCCCATTTTTTAATTGGATTGTTTGTTTGTTGGTGAGATGTATGAGTTCGTTATGTATTTTGGATATTAACCCCTTATTAGGTATATGATTTGCAAATATCTCCTCCCGTTCAGTAGGTTGCCTTTTGTTTTGTTGATGGTTTCCTTTGCTGTGCAGAAGCTTTTTAGTTTGATGTCGTCCCACTTGTTTATTTTTGCTTTTGTTGCCCTTGCCTTTGGAGTCAGATCTGAAAAAACGTCACTAAGACCTGTGTCAAGCAGCTTACTGGGTATGTTTTCTTCTAGGAGTTTTTATGGTTTCAGCTCTTACATTCAAGTCTTTAACCCATTTTGAGTTGCTGTTTGTGTATGGTGTAAGCTAATGGTCTACTTTCATTCTTTTGCATGTGGCTGTCCAGTTTTCCCGGCGCCATTTATTGAAGAGACTGTTCTTTCCCCATTGTATGTTCTTGCCTCCTTTGTCGTAAATTAGTTGACCATACATGTGTGAGTTTATTTCTGCACTCTTCATTTTGTCCCATTGATCTGTGTATGTTTTTTTGTGCCAATATCATTGCTGTTTTGATTACTATAGCTTTGTAGTATAGGTTGAAGTCAGGGGGTGTGATACCTCCAGCTTTGTTCTTCTTTCTCAAGTTTGCTTTGGCTATTTGGGGTCTTTTGTGGTTCCATACAAATTTTAGAATTATTTGTTCTAGTTCTGTGAAAAATGCCATTGTAATTTTGATAGGGATAACTCAATTCTTTTTTTTTTTTTTTTGTGAGGAAGACTAGCCCTGAGCTACCATCTGTTGCTAATCTTCCTCTTTTTGCTGAGGAAGACTGGCCCTGGGCTAACATCCGTGCCCATCTTCCTCCACTTTATATGGGACGCCGCCACGGCATGGCTGACAAGCAGTGCGTCGGCGGGCGACCAGGATCCGAACCCGCGAACCCCGGGCTGCCAAGCGCGAGCTAAACCGCTGCGCCACTGGGCCGGCCCCCTCAATTCTTTTTTTATTGCTGAATAATAGCTCATTATGTGGAGGTATGACGGTTTGTTTATCCAGTCACCTATTGAAGGACATCTTGGTTGCTTGCAGTTTTTGATTGTGAATAAAGCTGCTATAAATATTTGCATGCAGGTTTTTATATGGACATGAATTTTCAAATCAATAAATACCTAGGAGTGTGATTGTTGGATCATATGGTAAGACTATGTTTAGCTTTGTAAGAAACTGCCAAACTACTTCCAAAGTAGCTGTACCATTTTCTACTCCTACAATCAATGAATGAGAGTTACTGTTGGTCCACATCCCTGTCAGCAATTGGTATGGTCAGTTTTTTGGATTTCAGTGATTCTAATAGGTGTCACAGTATGCCATTCACTAACTTAATAGTTGGTTCTCTAAGCTGTATAGTTCAGTGAGAGTAAAGTAAGAGAGGTAGAATCCAGTTGGGGATTTGATTTTCAGAAATAATTAACTAACCATGGGTTGTAGAATTCTAGAAACCACCTGTTCTGTCTAGTTCTCCCTTTCTTATTTTTTTGTTGTATGCTGAAGACAGTGGGAAGATGACCTGAAACATTCCAAAGAAAGCTGCAGACTTGAATTTAGATGTTAATATATTTATATAAGGCACATAAGGGGTCCGCGTTCATCTAGTATTTTCTATTGAATTGTTGAGTGATTGAACTTCTTATAATGTGCTGGCTGGTGTGCTGGATGATGGGGATGCAGTGATGTCCTCAGCTCACAGTCTAACTAGGGAGAGAGTCACGGTAGACAGCACTCAGGGCTACGATGGGAGAAGCACAAGGAGCTGTGGGAACACCAATGTCAGGGCATCTGACCATTCTAGGAGGAGTCAGAGAAGACTTCTCAGAAGTGACTCTGAGATGTGGCCTACAGCAGGGGTTGGCTAACTACAGTTTGTGGGCCAAATCCAGCCTGCTGCCTGCTTTTGTACAGCCTGTGAGGTAAGAGTAGTTTTTACATTTTTAAATGTTTGAAAAGAATCAAAAGACAATGATATTATTTGACAATGATATAATATTCAAATTTCAGCGACCATAAATACAGTTTTATTGAAATATAGCCATGCTCATGGCTGCTTTTGTACTGTAATGGCAGAATTGAATAGTTGGGACAGAGACTCTATGGCCTGCAAAACCTAGGGCATTTACTCTCGGGCCCTTTACAGAAAAAGTTTGCTGACCCCTGGCCACAGGATGGGTAGGTGTTAGCCGTGTAAAGCAGAGTGAGGAAGAAGGAAGTCGGTTTCTAATGGGAACTTTGTAGAAGTTAGAGTATGGCATTCAAGGAGGTAGGGGGCCAGAGGACTGTGGTGAGTGATGTGGCTGAAGAGGTCGCAGGATCCAGACTGGGAAGAGATTTGGTAGCCACATTAAGGGGTTTGGATTCCTCCATAGGGAGCTTTTAAAAGGTTTTAAGTGATGTGATCAGATTTGCTTTTTCAAAAAATCCTCTGGCCACAGTTTAGAGATTGGGCTAGAGGGTGGGATGAGAAAGGAGGCAGGAAGACTAGTTGAGATTTTCGAAGTCATTCCAGGGATCTATTGGTAACATGGATTAGTATAGTGACATTGGGATAGGAATATATTGATTTGAGAGGCATTTAGGAAGAAAAATTAGAAGGCCTTGGTGATTGATTCGAGGCATTGAAATGTCATTATTTTCATGTTTCAAACTATTGTGTTTTCTTTTTCAACTCCAGAGTTTGTTTTTTCTGGTTCATGTGAATGCATGGTTGAAAAATCCATGTTTAGTAATAGTCTTCAAAGCAGAATTCTTTGGCGATGTTTCTCGTCTCTGGTGCTTCTTGTAACCTGTGTATCAGAGCAGCATCTCTCAGTGACCTCTTCGTGCTGTTCCCTGTTGATAAGAGATTTGGCTTTTAAGGAGCAGAGAAGCTATTGGCAGATTAATTTTCCTTTCCAGGTTTATTGTGATATAACAACTTCCCCAAATATGTCTTTGTTGAAAGTCCTTGGCTCTTTGGTTTTCAGGGCAATTTATTGACAGTGACAGCGCTTCTCATTCCTAAAGGGCACCGAGACACTTGCCAGTTCTAGATCTCTGACCCTTGCCTTTTTCCTCCCTGGAACTGAAGTCTCACTTGCAGTAAATGGTAATAAGATCACTATCGTATGTTTTATAATACGTTGTGTCGTTTTCCAAGTGCTTACTCACACAACAACTATTTGATCCCTACAGTAAACCTGTGAGAAAGACAGGTCAGGTCAAGTTACTGAGATGAGGAGAGGTTAGAAGACTTGCCCCAAGTCAAAAGATCAATAAATAGTAGAGCTGGTGATAGAATCTAGGTCTGCAGATTTCATGGCTTTATTATTTTTATAATGCACTCTGTCTCCAAGAAAAGGGAGTCGGACTAGCTGGGAGAGTTACGTTTTCAGCAGTAAAGACATCCGGATGAAATAGTTTTTTTTCCCTCTTTGTGTGCCCTGTGGGAGCTTCACCTGACACCAGCATAGTCCTTTCCTACGCTTTTGAGCAGTATGTGGATGACCAGCGACAATTTGAGAAGCTGTGGTCTGTGTGTTAAAGCATATGTTTGTGTTTTAATTCGTTCCCCCCTCTTCTTAGGTAGTTCTCACTTTGATGATTTGAGGCCAAATGGGAAAGGCCTGCTTGTGGACCAACGCCCCTGGGGTCAGGATAAACCAGAAGACTTGCTCACAAGGTAATGCAGCTCTCCCTTCATGTGTGCCTCTTAGGGCTGAGGTTTTCCTCGTTGTAGAACTGAGACCGTTACCATGCATGATGTAAGTTGTCCCCGGGTGGCTGACCTAAGAAGCGTTGGACATTGTGCATTTACTGTGTACCCAGGAACCTATGCGCTTACAAGGATTATCTTATTTTAACCTAAGAGGTAGGTACCATCATTTTCTCTGTTTTACAGCTAAGGAAACAGGTGGAGAGGTTATGTAACTCACCCAAGATTCAGAATGAGCAAATAGCAGATCTAGATTTGAAACTGGCATCTAACCCTACCTAAGGAATGTAGACAATTAGAAACACTTTGATTTCTCCTTCCCATTCTTGTAGGAATTTCCTGACTCTCAAGATAGTTCCTTTTTCCATCTTTATTTACTCCTTTTTTCTGATACGCTGTTCTATTTAGTCTGTACTCCAGTGCCCCCTACTGTTCATAGCCAGCATTATCTAATCAAGATAAAACTTTGTGTCAATATTTTAATTATGCACCTAAGCAGCAGTGAACAATCCCTGAACTTAATTTTTTTTGTATATATATTTTTTTTGCTGAGGAAGATTCACCCTGAGCTAACATCTGTTGCCAGTCTTCCTCTTTTTTTAAATTTTTTTATGTGAGCTGCCACCACAGCATGGCCACTGACAGACAAGTGATGTAAGTCCGCGCCCAGGAACCAAACCCAGGCCGTCGAAACAGAGCAAGCTGAACTTAACCGCCAGGCCACCGGGGCTGGCCCCCCTGAACTTTAAATGTAGCTAGATCTGTCATTCTCAATTCACTTTTGAGCCTTCTTGGTATACATAGATACTTTTACATAGCCTTAATCAGTATGTACCTGATGATAGTAATATCAAACTTATGTGGCATCTGTTCAGTGTCAGAAATTGTTTCAAGTGCTTTTTATATCTTAATTCATTAAGTAATCTTCAACAAAAGCTTCTTGAACCATTATTAGGATTCTATAAGGTAAATACGTCAAACTTTGCTTAACTTTAAATGTTGGCATTTGAATACTTTTTAGTATAACTTAAAACAACACAAACAATAATGAAATACAAATTTTCACTGCCTTTCTTTTTATTTCAGATTATTCCTGTGGAATACAGTAGAATTATCAAGTCAAAGGATCTGGATAGTTGTGTAGTCTTGTTATGAGAGAGGGTCCAGAAAGAGCACTGTCAAATCTGAGTTCTTACCCATCCATACTCTGCCTTCATCCAGCTGGGTGAATCATTGATGATACTTGGTCTCATTCTTCTCATTTGAAAAGTGAAGGGATTGGATTAGATAATCATCAAGGTCCCCTTCTGATCTGAGATTCTGTGAATCTATTATTGGAAAATCTCTGGACCAATATACTATACAATCAACAACATATAAGTTTGTTTAATTCCACATAGAGATAGTGTTGTTTTAGCAAACAAGTTTTACTTGGGCCTCCTTTAGTCCTCTGTGACTCAGATGCTTGTGTGTGGAAACTTCTAGCTTTATATTCATGTGTTTTATCGTGGAAGGCTCATCAAAATGTGATAAAAAAAATTTTTTTTCTAGACAGAATAAATCCAAGTCTGAAATTACCGACATGGTTCGCTCCTCCACAATCACAGTATCAGACAAGGCTCATATTTTATCGATGCAGAAGTTTGGACTGCGAGACACATTGGTGAAATCAGAGCTAGTGCAGAGAGAAGAGGATTATACTTATATCCAGAACTTCAGGTAGCTAACTGGGTCTTAGACTGTTTTCATAGCAAAATGATCATTCAGCTCTCTGAAATTTAAGCATCCTCCCACTTCACCCCCCTTCCCTGGATTTGGAAGCAAATCCTTCTACAGAATCTCTCCCATCATTTTCTAAATGAAAATTGCTTTCCCTCTTCATTAGCAGGCTTTTAAGCTGGGGCTTTTCTCGCCAGGCAAGTGTAATATAGTGGGAGTGAGACAATTTGCAAATAGTTACAGAAATATTTGAAAAGATATACGGGTACAGAAGAAGGAGCGATATCCTGAATTTTGCCTATCCCTCTGCGTATTCCTTGGTCATTCTGGGCCTTTGAAGAAAGACATTTAACTTGAAGTTAGTAAAATGAAGTTAGCATTTGGTAATCTTTTTAGACAGGATTACTGAAAGTTAAATGAATAAAGGGTACGGGATTCTGCCACATCTTTTTAAATCATTGCACTGGGACTATAAGAGAAAGTAACGTAGCTTCCAGGGATATAAACAGTGAATTATGGTGAAAAAATAGCCTTTTGAACACTGGTGTTGCTTTCCTTCTGAAAGTAATTACCAAGGTAGTTTTCATTTTAGTAGCATACACAGTAAAGAATCATCTTGTGGATTATGGCTCTCTAATGGCTGTTAAAGCTAAATAGGAATGTTTAGAGTAGGCCTATACTGTTTGAAATTATCACAAAAGCAACAAATATCATGGGAGACTGCAAGTCACCCCTTGGTGCTGCAGTCATCGGTCTAAGGTAGATGTGACATGTCTTATGTCTTAAAATTCCACTCTAGAGAAACCAAAACCAGGCAAAATCAGCATAAAATGCTTTTCCTTGTCATCTCCATAGTCCTGCTGAGTGACTGATCAGTTCTCTTTGGTGACAGGTTTTTTGTGGGAACATATAATGTAAACGGACAGTCCCCCAAAGAATGCCTCAAGCCCTGGCTGAGCCATGGTATCCAGGCCCCAGACGTATACTGTGTGGGGTGAGTGCTTCTCTTTCAGTTGTGTCTGCATCCTCAAGGAGTATAGCTGTGGTGGAAGGGATGGGGACATGAATACGTAACTGAGTCTTCACAGCAGATGAAGGAATTGGAAAACGAGCATGTGCTTAACAGCTGCTTCTCTGTTGGATGTTCTGGCACTATTTTAAATTAAAACTAAATTTCTGGTACTATTAAAGCGATGTGCTTGGCATTTAAATGCTAATATTTAGTTTTTAGTGCAACTCTCTGTTGACATCCCTGCACCTTGAACTGAATTTTATTACTTCAACGAAATTCAATACTTTATTCTCACAAAGCAAAGATATCTTTGCCAGAGAAGGAAGGTTAGCTTAAGGAAAAAAAAGCCTCATCAGTGAGTCATTCTTTTTTCACGCTATCTTCTCACCACTGTTCTGAGCACTGTTGATGGAGAGGAGGCTGCAAAGAAGCCTGTATGGTAAAGTGGAAAGAGCCTAGAATTTGGAATTTATATAGACCTGTTGGCCACTTGGTGCTTGTGTGAACTAGTGCTCTCAGATGTGGAAGGGGGCACCTCCAACCCCACAGGCTGGTTATGAAGAGGAAACGGCCTGCTGCTTAAGTTCTTTGGCATTTAGTTCCTTGGGTCTAAGTGTTTATTTTTCTTCCTTCCTGAGAGTCTTGCAGTTTAGCTAGAAAGCTAGGATCTACCCACCTAAACCAATCTGAGAACCTGTCATCTTGCATGTTACCTTTTCCTACTGTCTAACTGGTTGCTTCTCCTAATAGGTTCCAGGAGCTTGATCTGAGTAAGGAAGCCTTTTTCTTCCAAGATACGCCAAAGGAGGAAGAGTGGTTCAAAGCTGTATCAGAGTGTCTTCATCCAGATGCCAAGTATGCAAAGGTAAGAGAGGAGTCAGGGACCTTTTAATTTTATGTTGCCATGCAGGAAAATTCTAAGGCAGTTTTTCACTTTTTCCCTTACCTTGATTGTAAGCCAGTCCTGATTGTTCTGTGATTTTCAGTTCCAGATCCTCAAGAAGAGGCACCTCTGGGTGGGAAAGCTGCAGGTCTTGGCCATTGTAGGTTGTTTAGTTGTCACGTAGCATGCTCAGTGAGTCAAACAGGTGATTACTTTGTGTCCTAGTAAGGTGGAGAAGGAGATACAGTCGTATTCTCAGCCAGCTTTGAGAACACTTTTCCTTTGGGATATTTATTCCTGTTTTCAACTTCTATTTAATGCCATGACTTTAATGTTTGGCTCTGTTTTCCAGATAAAGCTCATCCGACTGGTTGGGATTATGCTGCTGTTATACGTCAAACAGGAACATGCAGCGCACATCTCAGAAGTGGAAGCTGAGACTGTGGGGACAGGAATCATGGGGAGGATGGTGAGTTCTTGGGTGGCATATTTGGCACACTGAGGGCCTTGATCCCTGAGGTTTGACCCCACTTCTCATGATGCCCTGACTGCATGTGTTGCGGTTTGAGGGTGCTGGTACTACAAGATGAACGGTACCCTCAAGTAGGGCTAATTGAGCTGACCATTTAGAAACCGTATTTTAGTGAATTGCAGCTGATTTGCCCAACTGGCACATACCCCTGTGTTCACTCTACTCCAGAGCCTCTAGTTGATCCTCCCGTTTAATCCATGAAATATGTTGCAGAAACTTTGGGTCACCAAGGAAAAGGAAGAATGCTGATAATAGGTTTGCAGTTTCCTCTTCTTCTTGAGACTGTTAGAATCCTGCTTCTAGGTTCTACTGCAAGAGCTTAGCTTCCCCTGGAGAGAGGCGAGCGTGTGGTTTGCCTGTGATTTAGTGAAAAGTGAACTCAGCTTTGTCAGTGACTGGCTAGTCATTCTGCCTTCTTGGATTTGTTTTCTTACCTGTGAAATACAGACAAGAACGCTGCTTTACTGACCTCACAGGGTGATTATGAAGACTAATTAAGAGAAAACATTTGGAAAGTTTGCAGGTTTAAATGACTAACACAGTTAAGTTGTGAATTGGATTTTTCTGGGCTCCTTTTCATAGGGTAACAAAGGAGGAGTGGCGATCAGGTTCCAGTTCCACAATACCAGCATCTGCGTTGTGAATTCTCACTTGGCAGCCCACACAGAAGAGTATGAGAGGAGGAACCAGGACTATAAAGACATTTGTTCTCGAATGCAGTTTTATCAGGTTGACCCAGGCCTTCCCCCTCTCACCATCAGCAAGCACGAGTGAGTCTGGGCTGCTACCCCACGTAGTTCACCACGCCCGATGGGCAGAGTTGTGGGTCTCTATCTTGTTAGGAAGGTGACTAGGGGAGGCTTCCCACGGCTGGCGTGGGAACTCCAGCAACTCTCGGTTACCCCGTGGATTATGTCCCTTGGAAATGTTTAGTGTCCTAACTTACCATCTGGCAGAACTCTAGAATCTTTCTCAAACATCATTTGTCCCTGGAAAATGTATAAGATTTATTTTAAGATGCATCTGCCTTGATCCGACATCATGAGGAAAGCAACCAGAGTGAGATCTCACACCCAAGTATTAGAAGTATGGTTTAGGATTTTATGTCTGTTCTTTCCAGAAGCATATGTAATTGAGAATTGGACTGCATTTGTCTGCCTTCACATAGTCTTTTATACCTCTTGATTCAACTTTGCAAAGCTATAGTTGCAGCTGCTTGGAGCATCTTGTGCTAATTTTTGTCTATTCTCTTTATTTCATTTGTCTCTCAAACTTTCTCTATGTCTAAATTCAAGGCGTATTAGAATTTCAGACTTGACAGTAACACTTGAAGCTTCTACCACTTCTTTTATAAAGAGGGAGAAGCGCCTGGGGCCGTGGTGTCCCCAAGGAGGACACAGAGTCAAGCCTCTCATCCTGCTGCTGCTGCAGTGGTGGAACTGTCTTGAGCTCACTGGTGTTCTGGAAGCTGACAGAATCGCTTTCCTTCTCCAGGGAACCCAGCGGGGAGTGTGTCTTCCATTCTGCTGAACCTGCAGCATCCTAGCGTGTGAGGTTGCAGCTTGCATGTCAGTTTCTCTGCTTTTAGCTCATGGATGCGTTTATTTTGGTGTGTGCATACTGCTGTGCAGATTCTCTAATGACCTGCTTGTTGGCTTCAGATAGAGCAGTATTGGACCTCATGGGATGTGCGATGTCATCTGGGAGCATTCCGTTATCTTTTTCCCAAAGCAGTGGGGGGTAATAAAACACCTGCCACACTCTGCAAAAAGAGCCAACCGATGACACGGTGGTGGTTAAACCCAGACTCCACTGTAAAGGTCGAGCTTTGTTTCAGAGGAACTCAGCTCTAGAAACAAAGGCTGAGAGTGAGTTTTGTGAACTGGAGTGTGCCTGGAGGCAGAGGTGACATCAGGGCATCATTTGGTTTGGGGTCCCTGAGTGATTGACATGACTCCCAATACTTCATCTTTTTTGCCTCTTCCTAGGAAGGAGGTAATTTATTGTCTTGCTTTTAGAGCTTATTAGACTGTCTTTCCAACCATATAAGAAAAAAATGGTCAAGGAGAACTCAAGGCTGTTGATGATGAATTGGGACTGAGAGAAGTGAGTAAGCAGCACGTTAGACGTGGTATTAAATGGGACGGCAAGAGAAAAAGGTTCCCTGCACAGCTCAGTCACTTCCCCACCCAGCTCCCAAGAGGCTGAGCCTCAGGGCCCTTCTTTCAGAAGCACCCTGGATAGGACGGTAAAGTCCCTCCTAAACCCCGTAACCTTTGTGCTCTGTCCTCACAGTGTGATCTTGTGGCTGGGGGACCTCAACTACAGGATAGAAGAGCTGGATGTGGAAAAAGTGAAAAAGCTCATCGAAGAAAAGGCCTTTGAAACCCTGTATGCGTATGATCAGGTACAGATGGCCCTCTCCAGGCAGCTGTCCCCTCATGGTGATGCACAGAAAAGCCTGGCTTCCCGGCTCTCAGCCTCTTCTTCCTCGGCTTGGGAGGTCCCCTTGAGGTTTGACTGGAGGTTTCCCGTCATTTCTTCCTTTCATCTGCTTTCCCCTCGTCCACAGTTATCTCCCCATTGGCCCATCCCTTGAGGCACCTGTGCCCCTTGGGAGCAAGAGTGTGTTCTTTCTCTCTCTCCTGTGCTTATTCTTTCATTCAAGTTGGGGCTAAAAGAGTACCAGGCTTCTCATAAAGAAGACACTTGATGTATTTAAGATGATTTACTAATTTATCTGAATGGGCCTCCAGCTCCTTCCTCCTTCTCCTCACCAGACTTGTCCAGTGTGAATGACAACTCTTTTTCGTGAGTGGCTTTCTTCACTGCCAACAGGAATCAGTTCTGTAACCTGCTCTTCTCCACCACTGTTTGGGTTAGCCTTTCTTTCTCAGATCGTTAGCCACTTTTAGGACGAGAGACATTTCTTTCTCTGACTTTCTTCAGGTTACTCCTCTCAATAAATTTCAGAACTGTTCAGTGGTCAGAGTTGTTCAGAATGTTAAAGTTCTTTTCCTTTTTACTCTGTATCTCCCTTTTCATATCCTTCCTATTGTCATTAGTCTAAATCTTTCTGTTACCTTTTTTTCCTCTAGTGTAGAACAATTGAAAAAAAATCTAAACTTTGATATGCCTTTATTGAATAATGTCTTTATTCACTTATTTTTCTCTCCAGCTCTTTTCCTTTTATTCTCTTTACTCCTCATTTCAGCATTAACCCAGTCTGTTCTGGACCTCCCTGTTTACTGCCTCTCTATTCTGGACTGAGGCATTCTAATTGCCCTGGTAGTTTAATCCCCATCTCCTCTTGCCCCTTTTCTGGTCTTTCCTCAAGTGATAGTCCCTGTTTTGTGTGTTTTCTCCTTTCCAGATGGTTTTAAAGTCTATATATGCCCATATTTAAGAATTATCTTACATTAATACCTAAATTTTTATTATTTCCTGTTGTATAAATGTTTATTTTTCCTTAATAGTTTTTTTAGGAAGTCATATTTTGGGGAATTTGGCAACTTGTTCCCCAGATAGCTGACCCTGTCTCCACCGTTAGAGCTGACAGTTCTTCACCAGTCCATGCAGTGCCGAGCTTGGTGCTCCAGGGAGAAGGCAGGAACAGCTGTGGTTTTTATCTCCCCCTGGGAGTGTGGTCTGGGAGGAGCTCCTAGAATCAGTGCAATAGGAAGAAGACTAGCTATTATCATACTGTGTCAGGCACTGTTCTAAGTGGACAGTTCATCTTCCCAACAATCCTGTGAGGCAGATTCTATTATAAAGTCAAAATTTACAGATGGGGAAACCAAGGCACAGAGCTTCCGCCAGTTCATATAACTAATTTGCCAAATTTCTTTTAACAATTGTTTTAATTTAAATTTAATTCATAATTGTTTTGGTGTACTTCTATGTCTTTCTGCATCCATGGAAGTTCCCCTTTGCTTTTTGGACTGAGTCTTTTTCTATGCAGTTTTCTCTCTCTCTAACTGGAGCAACCTGTGCTACACAGATGAAGTGTCTGATACCCGGAAGGGAAAAACTCTGCATCTGTTGGTACCTAATCCTCTTAGGGACATCTCAGTGGGGTGGTACTCAGGCCCCTTGGATGCAGGTACACTCTTCTCAAAGAGCCTTAAAAACTGCATAACAGCGAAGGAATGGTCAGCTTGCTTCTCTTCCTAGGAGTTAGTTAACTAAGATCTTACAGAGTAGCTTTCTCATGGGGCTTTCCCTTTGGGTTAGGGTTCAGATTCCAAATTGATTTCCTTTCCTCTGCTAATGCAAGGTTTGAACTTTTTATTCTGAGATTTTTTTTTTTTCTTCCATCCTTTTGTATAGCTGAAAACTCAGGTGGCTGCAAAGGCTGTCTTTGAAGGCTTCACGGAGGGCGAGCTGACATTCCAGCCTACCTATAAGTATGATACTGGCTCCGACGACTGGGATACCAGGTAGGTCAGAGGTTGCTTCAGCGGGGTTGAGCAAAGGGAACCCAGAAATTTAGGGAAGCACTTGCTGTCATGGACCTAAAGAAGAAGATAGGTTTCCTGTGACTTCTTCCCCATGTTTTGCACTCTGGTCAAACATTTTCTCTTGGTATCCGCTCGTGAAGCAGCCTGCCTTCCTACATGTTTTCTTTTTGACTGCCTTAGCCTTTGTTCCGTAATAGTTCTTGAGGCTGATTTACTTTTCAGCTATGCTTAGGGTGATAAGATGATTCCAACTAATTAGCTTGTACTTTGTCATTACATAGTAGTACGTATTTTTTATTAGCGCTTATGGTATGCCATGCACTGTTCGATACACGTTACTTGTATTATCTCATTTAATCTTCTCAACAACCAGTTGAAGTAGGGATGATTTATTATCTTCATTTTATAGATCAGGGAACTGAGGCATAGAAAAATTAAAGAGCCTCCCAAGGGGGCAAGTGTGGAGCGAGGATTTGGACCCAGGCTGTAGGAACTCAGAGCCTGTTTTTAACCACCACCTTTTGAGGACCATCGAGCACTTACTCTCAGATCACCTTTCTGACTCTCACCTGATCCCTGTTGGAGGGTAAAGTGCAGAGGATCATTCTGAACAGTGCTTTGGCTCTGAGCTTTCACAGTTGTTTTGGATGATACCCTCGGGACACATGATATCCCTTGGTGGGACCCGATTGCTCCTCTTCTCTCACCGCACGGGCTCGAAGGCTCTGCCCCATCATTCCCAGCTGAGCCAGGGTGCTAGCCAGGCAGTGGGTGCTACTGTGCCCGTGAGGGGCCCCAGTGTGGACTTTGCATTTCAGTGAGAAGTGTCGTGCTCCTGCCTGGTGTGACCGGATCCTCTGGAAAGGGAAGAACATCACTCAGCTGAGTTACCAGAGCCACATGGCACTGAAGACCAGTGACCACAAGCCTGTCAGCTCGGTGTTGGACATTGGGGTAGGTGGGCAGCTTATACCTGTTGCAGTCATTCTGTAGGGAGCTGGTTCTCACAAGACCACTGTCTTTCTGGTCTCCTCCTCCCATGCTGAGTGTCAGGAAACTCCTTTTAAAAACTGTTTTAATTTCAATTTAATTAATACTTGTCTTGTATACTTCTATTATGTATACTTCTACATACATGGAAGTTCCCCTTTGCTTTTTGTACTGTAGCTTTCCAGACCTTTTTCTATGCATTTACAAATGAGTATGTCAGTATTCTATATATAACATAAAGGACGTTTTTCCATTTTTGTAAAAGAGATCATATTATGCATATTGTTCTGAAAACATCTTTTTTTCCCCAACTGACTATGTCTTAGGAGATCTTTCCATGTCAGTAAAGGTAGAGCTCCCTCCTCATTATTTTTAAAGACTGCAAAATATTCCATGGTATGGATGAACCATACTGTATATATTGATGGTCATTTAAGTTGTTTCAAAGTTTTGCCGTTATATGCAGTGCTGTAGTGACCACCCTTCACGTATCTTTTGTACCAGTGTATTTCTAGAGAATGAAATTCCTAGAGGTGAAATTAGTAGTTCAAAGAAAAATGTATTCTAAGTTTATTAGATCCTGCTAAATTATTCTCCCAACAGTCCTTACTACCTTTTTACACTTCTACCAACAAGGTATAAGCTTATTTTCCCAAACCCTGGCTAATACTGAATTTTATCAATCTTTTAAATTTCTTCCAACCCAATGATATTTCATTATTTTAGATTACATTTCCCTGATTACTAGTGAAGTTGAACATCTCTTCATTTATTATCTGTTTGTACCTTTTCTTCAGTGACTTCTGTGTTTCTTATATTACCAGTTTTCAAGGGTGCAGGTAGAGACATATCAGAATCTATGAGGGTGTGGGTAGTTTGAAAAAAGCCTAATGAATGTTATAATTAAAGGTTTATTATTGGAAAATGACAGAAATTGTGTTTCTAATTCAAAATACAGAGGAGAAAGCCTGACAAAATCTTCTTGGCTGATGGAGCACAGGTTAAATGAAAAAGCTTGAGAAATGCTGCTTTAAATCAAAGCCCTAGAGAAGTTTCTCCCTGCAGGCCTGTTGGTAGCAGCCAGCAAGGTAGAACCAGGCACTGAGCATCTCCTGCCCTGGGCCCGAGACCCAGCAGAACTGCCAACCAGGCTTTCACTTCACTCCCCTGTCTTCTTTCTGCTGATCAGGAAGCAGCTCACTTACCACAAGCTTTGCCTCTGGGGGACCCTTGTAAGGCTCATGTTAACTGGGCTCTTTGTTAATTGATTAAATCTATGTAGTCTTCACTTTCTATGTTGCTGTCATCTGCTGTTCCCAGTGCTGTTAGTGTCCTGGGTACTGAAAAAAGAGGGAGAGCAGGAGCCAAGGCTCTCAGGCTCTGGTGTTTCCCTTCCAGGTGAGGGTCAGAAACGAAGAGCTTTACCGGAAGACTCTGGAGGAGATTGTTCGCTCCCTGGATAAGATGGAAAATGCCAACATTCCTTCTGTGTCCCTCTCCAAGCGAGAGGTAGGAAGGGCATGTTAAGAATATTGGCATCAGGGCTGGCCCAGTGGTGTAGTGGTTGAGTTTGCATACTCCGCTTCGGCAGCCTGGGTTTTGTGGGTTTGGATCCCAGGTGCAGACCTACACACCCTTGTAAAGCTACACTGTGGTGGCATCCCACATACAAAATAGAGGAAGATGGGCACAGGTGCTAGCTCAGGGACAATCTTCCTCAAGCAAAAAGACGAAGATTGGTAACAGATGTTAGCTCAGGGACAATCTTACACACACACACACACACACACACACACACACACACACACACACACACACACACACACACACGTATATTAGCATCAGGGCCCAGCCCCATGGCCAAGTGGTTAAAGTTCTACATGCTCCACTTCAGGTTCCTGCGTTCGGATCCCCGGTGCAGACCTAGTCCACTCACCAGCCATGCTGTGGCAGTATCCCACATATTAAATAATAGAAGAGGATTGGCACAGATGTTAGCTCAGGGCTAATCTTCCTCAAGCAAAAAAAGAGGAGGATTGGCAATGGATGTTAGGGCAAATCTTCCTCAAGCAGAAAAAAAAAAGAATATTGGCATCAGGCTCTTCTAGTCATAGAACTTAAATCTCATCTGCTAGGGCTCAGAATTCCAGGAGACACCTATCAGATCCCTGGACTCTAGTCTCTTGATAGGCTGCTTGTAGATAAAGTGAGGCTGATAATGCTAGCTGAGAAGAGAGGGGTTACTGGTTTAGATTATGTTCATCTCCTGATCTTCTAAACCAGAAGCCTTTAACCTTTTGTGGCTCATATATTTCACCCAAACTTGGGCCATTCATGAGTTAAATAATGGCATAAACAATCCAAAATGTGTTTTATTTGATTTTAGTATAACTGGTATGTCTACTGATGCTTTGCCTTGACTGAGATTAAATTGAGTTGGAATTTCTTGGGTATGCATGAGTTGATAGGAGGGAAGGCGGTACAGAAAAGTGATGGGCAGTGGGAGAAGTCAAGTTAGGGCTAAAAATTTTTCATGGAAGAGCCACAGCATAGATTATTCAGAATTGACAATACCAAGAAGTCGATCAAATGGAAATTTATGGTGAGGGTATTTTTAATGCCCTAGATGTCCAGCTACATGGAAGGATGAGCTTGCTCTTGATGTTTGGGGATGGAATTTGTGAAGACCTTTTGTATTTTGGAGATGGTCTTTGGTTACTGAAGATTTAAACTTTGATTCCTTCGGGAAATTTATTTATAAAACATGAGTTCCTTGGTTTTTTGAGTTTCTGGGATAAACACGGACAGCTGGTCTTTAGTGGTTAGCTGTGGCCTCCCAGGTAAATACTTAAAGCAGAAACATGATTTGAAAGAGGTGATCCTTCATTTTCTTTCCAGAAAGGGCAAGGATTGCCCAGTTGGGGGTGGCTGGGCAGGTTGCCAAGAAGAGGGCACTGGTCTGACTGGTCCCGGGCTTGTTCCCAGTTCTGTTTTCAGAATGTGAAGTACATGCAGTTGCAAGTAGAATCCTTTACCATTCATAATGGACAAGTCCCCTGTCAGTTTGAATTCATCAACAAGCCTGATGAGGAGTCTTACTGTAAGCAGTGGCTGAACGCCAACCCCAGCAGAGGCTTCCTCCTGCCAGGTACAGCCTCACTTCCCAGGTTCCTGCTTGCTGGTTTGGGGGACACTCCACCCTGTCTGCTCACTTTCCTAAAATAAGCTTTTTGTTTCTGAGAGTTTTGTCGTCTGCTTGAAACTTTTTAAAAGCCCTGGGGATGAACCTTCCATAAATAAAATATAAAATAGTGAGGAGCATGAGTTCAGTTTCAGGAGCATTCAGTTGTGTGTATGTTCCATAATTTCACAGAAAAAGAGAATATAAGATCGCTGGGAAGCAGGTGCTGCTGTTGAAGGAACCATTTTCATTGTCTGCTTCACTGTCATCAACTCCTAACTATCTGCTCTTGTGGGGAAAGACAATGGGCGGTAATCCAGAAATTATACCTGGCCCTGGAGTGTACCCTCCGTGTTGTGCCCCTGACTTCTCCTTTGCACTCTGTGTGGTCTTGTGAGGCAGAGGGATTAAGCCCATTTTGTGGACAGTTCACAGGCTGATACTTGCATTATATTTTCTGTTGAATCAGGTGCCTTCATCTGACCTGGTTCAGGGCAAGCTCTTTGATCCATGCCTTCTTACTCCATTAATAATTCTAGCTCAAGCTGTGCTACTTAGAACTTGAATTTTACAGCAGTTGCCTATCCACACGTTTTTGCTTGTTGTCTGCATATTCCCACTAGGAGCGTACACTCCTTGTTGATGTGTCTCCTGCGTGCCGAGCACATGCGGAAATGTGCCACTTGGTTGGCTGATGCCTCTTCCTTCCTTGCCCTAGCTCTTTATGCCTGACCCTCTTCCCTCCTATCTTCTTTCCTCCTTTCCTCTTGGCCTCCTGCCAACCAACATTACTTTTTAAATTTTTCTTCAGATTCCACCATTGAAATTGAATTGGAGCTATTTGTAAATAAGACCACGGCTACAAAGCTCAACTCGAATGAAGACAAAATTGAGGACATTCTGGTTTTGCACTTGGACAGGGGAAAGGATTACTTTTTGTCTGTGTCTGGGAACTACATGCCCAGCTGTTTCGGATCTCCCATTCATACATTGTGCTACATGAAGGAGCCAATCTTGGACCTGCCACTTGAAACTATTAGAGAGCTGGTGAGTCACATGCCACAAGGAAACATCTAGAACTGTGTAGCAGCCAAGCCAGTCCAACGAGATATTCCTGTGCTTACCTTCCCAGGGACCTGAGAATTCTTCAGCCTCCTTAGAGCTTGCTCACTCCGTCAGTTATATGTTGCTGTGTAACAAACCGCTTTGAAATTTGAGTGGTTTGAAACAATGAGTTACTGCTTCTCGTGCTTCTGCAAGGTTCCAGTGTGGCTCTTCTGCTGGTCTCATGTAGGCCCATTTGTGTGGTTGCAGTCAGGTGGCAGCAAGTTGTGAAGCCAGCTCGGATTCCAGGGCAGGGGAGGACTCCACCTCTTGTTGGGAAAAGCTGCAAAATGTGGCCGTGGTTTTCAGTCTTTCATATGTAGTAATATTAGGGAAACTCAGCCGTGGATACTAAGATATGAAGGTTCCCTGGCCCATGATATTTTTCTTTTTTTTTTGTTTCAGTCATCACTTGGTGGCTTATTATCCTAAACTAAATTTTCTGAGATCTAAAAGGCTCCTGTGGGGCCGCCCGGTGGCACAGCGGTTTAGATCACGCTTGGCAGCCCGGGGTTCACGGGTTCAGATCCCGGTCGCCCGCCGACGCACTGCTTGTCAGCCACACCGTGTCGGCGTCCCATATAAAGTAGAGGAAGATGGGCACAGATGTTAGCCCAGGGTCAGTCTTCCTCAGCAAAAAGAGGAGGATTGGCGATGGATGTTAGCTCAGGGCTGGTCTTCCTCACACACACACAAAAAATTAAAAATAAATAAATAAATAAAAGGCTCCTATGGCGACAATTCTAATACAAGGGAACTAGTTTGGAGCAGATTTATGGTAATATGTATGCTTTTTTTTCCCCTTCCGATTTTTTTTTTTTCCTTTGGGGACTCTTGAACTCTATCGTCTCCATTATATAGATGACAACAGAGGCCCCAAAGGAGAGTGATTTGTCCCAGGTCACGTGGTGAATTAACAGTGAACCTGGACCTTCACTCAGGTTTTTGGACTCCCACGTCTGTGCTCTTTTCTCCCCAGACCACACTGTCTCTAGTTCTGACGGTGAAGTGCTGTAGGCAGGATGTTTTTTTCTAAGAAGATGGTGCATATTTCACTTGATGTATTGAAACTACTTGCCATAACCCACTCCCAGTTCTCAAAAATCACCTTTAGTACCTTGATTGCACCACCTGATTTCATTTTTGCCTGGGCAGTGTTTGCTTAGGGACATTGAAATGCTTCCCTTCTTCCATGGGTTTGCTGTCCCCATATCATACACTCTCCTGAAGCCAGCTGGCAGAAGTTCCATTGGTGGGCTTTCTTATCAGGCTTTTTATTTATTTTCAGACTCTGAGGCCACTATGGACTGAAGATGATGGGAGCCAGTTAGAGAACCCCATGGAAATCCCCAAAGAGCTCTGGATGATGGTTGACTACCTGTACCGAAATGCTGTCCAGCAGGTAGGTGGTGGTGAAGTAGTCAGACCTGACTGAGGCCAGGCTGCCTTGAGAAATTTATACAGTGAGAACTTATGGCGTAAAAAGCTTTTACCCTAAGGAACCTGTGGAAAGTTGTTCTTTCCCTAGGGAGTGAATGAGGGATAGTTTGGTTCACATTTCACACCCCTGTGAGACCCTGCTGTTACATACAGCACTTGATTACCCCCAAGGGAAGCAGCATGTTCCCTCCCCTAGCCTCTGGGGTCTCAGGTAGAAAGCCATCTGGAGACTTCTCAGGATGTGAGCCTGCTCTCCTTTTTGGGAACTCTTTTTAGTTTCTGGGGATGGGAGGGGCTTACTTGTTGACAAGCCAGTCGGTGGCGGGGGAATTCTAGAGTGAGTTGGGCAAGTTTTCTGGGATTGGGCCCGTCAGTTTCACTGCCTCATTTATATAGGTCCCAGGGAGACTGATACAAAGTATACTCTACCACCACTTCCAAACCACTTACATGCATATGATATTCTCTCTTCACTTTTTTCCTCTCATGTACTGAGTGTTACAATGTACCAAACACTATTCTAAGTGCTTTACAGCATTGCCTTATTTAGTTCTCAACAGTAGCTTTCAGATGAGGAAACAGATGCCCAGAAAGGTTAATTTGGTCGAGGTCCCAAAGCTGATAAATGGGCAGGATTGGGATTTGAATTTAGAGAATCTGGCTATAGAAGTAACATTCCTTTTTTTTTTTTCTTTTTATTTATTTTTTTCCCCATTTTTACTGAGATATAATTGATATACATCACTGTATAAATTTAAGGTGTATAGCATAATGGTTTGACTTACATATATTGTGAAATGATTACCATAATAAATTTAGTTAGCATCTGTCATCTCATATAGATACAATAAAAAGAAAAGGCAAAAAAGAAACAAAAAAAAATTTTTTTTCTTGATAACTCTTAGAGCCTACCCTCTTAACAACTTTTATGCTTATCATACAGCAGTATTAACTATAGTCATCATATTGTACGTTAACATTTCTAGTACTTATTTATCTTATAACTGGAAGTTTGTACCTTTTGATCACCTTCCTCCAATTCCACGTCCCCTTACCCCCCATCTCTAGTAAAAATCTGATCTCTTTTTCTATGAGTTTGTGTTTGGCTTTTTTAGATTTCATGTATAAGTGAGATCATACAGTATTTGTCTTTCTCTATCTGACTTATTTCACTTAGCATAATGCCCTCAAGGTCCATCCATGTCACAAATGGCAGGATTTCCTCGATTTTTATGGCTAAACAATATTCCACTGTATACCACAACTTCTTTATCCATTCATCCGTCAATGGACAGACACTCAGGTTGTTTCCATGTCTTGGCTATTGTAAATAATGCTACTATGAACATGGGGGTGCAGATATCTTTTTGAGTTAATGTTTTCATTTCATTTGGAATATATTTTGGATACATTCCCAGAAGTAGAATTGCTGGATCATATGGTAGTTCTATTTTCAATTTTTTGAGGAACCTCCGTACTGTTTTCCATCGTGGCTGCACCAGTTTACATTCCCACCAACAGTGCACAAGGGTTCCCTTTTCTATATATCCTTGCCAGCATTTGTTATCTCTTGTCTTTTTGATGATGGCCATTCTGACAGGTGTGAAGTGATATCTCACTGTGGTTTTGATTTGCATTTCCCTAATGATTAGTGATGTTAAACATCTTTTCATGTACCTGAGCTCATATCTGTTGCCAATCCTCCTCTTTTTGCTGAGGAAGATGGGCCCTGGGCTAACATCCATGCCCATCTTCCTCTACTTTATATGGGATGCTGCCACAGCATGGTTTGACAAGCGATACGTCGGTCTGCACCCGGGATCCAAACCTGCAAACCCTGGGCCACCAAAGTGGAGCATGCAAACTTAACCACTGCGCCACCAGACCAGCCCCTTTGCCCATCTTTTAATTGGATTATTTATGGGGTTTTTTTTTTGCTATTGAGTTGTATGAGTTCTTTATATATTTTGGATATTAACCCCTTATCAGATATATATTTTTTCCCATTCCATAGGTTGCCTTTCCACTTTGCTGATTGTTTCTTTGCTGTGCAGAAGCTTTTTAGTTTGATGTAGTCCCACTTGTTTATTTTTGATTTTGTTGCATATGCGTTAGGTGTCATATCTACAAAATCATTGCCAAGACCAATGTCAAGGAGCATTTTTCCTATGTTTTAGAAGTCACATTCTTAAGTATACTTCTATTCTACCTTCTCTATAGAGCTCCTTTCATGTGTAACTTTTGAGCAATACTTAGAATATTATTATTAACGTAGTTGCATGGCATTAAGTCATTTTATAAAACAAATGAACATAAAGTTTCCAAGGACTAATGGAAATACCTATATTGCCAAAATCTTGATTTCACAAAGCACTGAGGTCCATTTCTCTATTTTATGATATATTTTCTTCATGTTTTTCTTTTTCTGGTTAGTCCCTCTATAACACTGCAGGAAACATAGCCCCTTTTAAAGACATAGTTTTAAAGATCACTCTAAAGACCTGTTGTGGGAGCCTGCCTGGGGAGGCTGCAAGATGAATTTGCCCCATCAGCCTAAATCAGCTTGTCTATCAGAGTGATTCACAGGCCTCACTACACTACTCCTTTTTGCACTCTGCTGGTGATTATATTTCTAAGTCAGGAAATCATGGCTGATTTTCTGAGAATATAATTATTTTGTGACTTTCTTCCCTTCTACAGGAAGATTTGTTTCAGCAGCCAGGCCTGAGGTCGGAGTTTGAGCATGTCAGGGACTGTTTGGATACCGGAATGATTGACACCCTCTGTATCCTTCAGATGTTCGTGTGTGTGTGTGTGTGTGTGTGTGTGTGTAAGAGAGAGAGAGAGAGAATATGACTAGGAGAGGTAAGAAAAAGGAACGAATAATAAATATATATTTTTTGGGGGTGAGGAAGATTGTCACTGAGCTAACATCTGTGCCAGTCTTCCTCTATTTTGTATGTGGGTCACCGCCACAGCATGGCTTGATGAGTGGTGTAGGTCTGCACTCAGGATCCAAACCTGCAAACCCTGGACCGCGGAAGCGGAGCACCTGAACTTAACCATTACGCCACCGGGCCGGCCCCAGAGCAAACAATATTTTAAGGCTCAAAATCTGATAATGTGTTCTCAGCTGTCATGTTTTTCTTACTTAAAGTTTGCATAGAGAAGACTTTACAACTTTAAGCAACCAATATAGCAGGAACTCAGGAGGGCCCAGCTAAGCTGACAAACAGCTTGGCCCCTTCAAGATGTCAGGCTGGCATCCTAGCTCTGAGCTGAGACCCTGACTGGGCAGGCAGCACTTCTGGCATGTGCTCGCTCCCGGGCCTTTTCCTAACCATGGGCAGCAGCATCCCCTCTTCCTTAACAATGGGCTGAAAGCCGCTAGCAATCATTCCGTAGCCGAAGCCTTGCTGCTTTTCCTGGAGAGCCTGCCAGAGCCCGTCATCTGTTACAGTGCCTACCATAACTGCTTGGAGTGTTCTGGCAACTACACAGCAAGTAAACAGGTGAGGGGAAGCGGTGAGCATCAGTGTACACATGTTGCAGTCCCAGGCCTCATGGGGCCTGAGGGAACAAAGTGAGTGCCATCCCTCAAAATGCAGTATCTTAGAAATTCACCTCCATATCTTTCCTTCCCAAACCTTTTCTTCATGTCCCTTTTTCTTTTAATGGCATCACGCTTAATTCCAGTGACTCACCCCAGAAACCTGAGTCATTTCTGACTCCTCCTCTTCTCACCTCCCACATACCCAGACCCCTTGAACTATCAACCATCCTCTTTCTTCCATTCTCGTTCCACTTACCTTGGTTCAAGGCCCTGCATTCAGGCTCTCCCTCTGCTAATTTGTTTGCCTATTGCCATCAGATTGTGTGTTCTAAAGCTCTCAGCATGTTACTGTTGGTCACAAACCATACTTGGCTCTCCATTGTCAGTTAATGATTTTCTTAAATATTCAAGACTTTTTATGATCTAGCCTAGTGATTCACACATACAACAGGCCATAGCAGAATAATCTAGAAAACTTGCTAATAATACCGGTTCCAGAACCTCACCCCACATCCACTGAATCAGAATCTCTTCTGGAATATAGTTTGTACAAGCTTCCCAACTGATTCTGATATGCAGATAGATGGAGGACTCATTGAATTCTAGCCTCATCAACCCTGCCAGGCTTAGTGCCTGTTCAAACAGTTGTGCTCCTGCCAAAATTGACTTCTCACAATGTGTTCTCTCTCCTTATCTCACTGTTCTCCTTATCGTGCCATTTTTTTTACACTTTCGTTTGCCCTAAGTACTCTGGTCCTTACCTCTGCAAGTCCAATCTTGTCTTAAATTCAAGACCCTACTAAAATGTCTACTGTTCCCTTAAGTGTTTTTGAGAACATGCAGTCAGAAGTTTGACGTCTAAATCCATGTAGTGCTTGATCTGTGCCTCTCTTTTGGTACTTGTGCCAAGTGGTACGTGATCAGGGTTTTCTGTGCACAGTCTTACTCCTGTACTTGGATCATGTATTCATTTCCTGGAATATACCAGGCACTTGACACATGACTGAATGAACAAAAAGAAAAATCCCAGTTCTCTCTCTTTCAGGTCATTTCTACTCTCCCCATATTCCACAAAAATGTCTTCAACTACTTGATGGCGTTTTTGCAAGAACTGCTGAAAAATTCAGCAAAAAATCATCTGGATGAGAATATTCTAGGTAAGCAGCCAAGTGTCTGTGGAAAGCATCTCAGCAAAATGAGAGACTCATTATGAGAAGTGTGGTTGGGGAAGGTCCCAAGTCCACTGCAGTAGAACTAAAATCTCAAGCTCTGGGCAAAGTTTACTCTCAAATAGTTTTTATAAAGCAGCAAATATCCTCTGTGCACCTGACAACACAAGAATAAGTGGTACTTCTTTTGCTGAATCATTTGTTTTCTGTGTTTTTCATGCAGCTAGCATATTTGGCAGCTTACTGCTTCGAAACCCAGCTGGTCACCAAAAGCTTGAAATGGTAGAGAAGAAGAAGGCTCAAGAATTTATTCACCAGTTCCTCTGCAACTCCCCCTGAGCCTCTCTATCTCCTCTTCCTATTTTACCTGAGGCAGCCCATTTCCAGCCTCACCTGTTTCAGCTCAAGAGCTGCCTTAAGAGGATGTGAGGCCACTTAGAAGCAAGAGTGGCAGCTGCCTGTTTCCTGAGCCCAGAACGCCCTCCCCACCATGTCTGTCACACTCAGTGCTGCTGTGAGTTTTGAAGACGTGGGGGGGAAAACCATCACAATAAAACTGACATTCAGTATTCAGCTTTAGTTATTTAACACAGATAGTTTCGCTCTCTTTTTAAGATGTTTAAAAAACTGTACTTCTTGTGCTCACTCAGCCTGGCTCCAGGGCATAGTCAGTGCCTTCCCTGTAGCCTGGGCGGAGCTCTCCAGGATCAGTTATTTGAACGCACTTTGGAGTCCTGAAGCGAAAATGAGTTGGACAGCAAGAATGCAAGTGGAAGCTGCTGGATAAACAGGCCACAGCCACACCAGATGCTTCCAGTGCTCTGAGGACGTGTGTGTATGCATAGCAAACCCTACCCACTTCCTACTCAGATGTGGCTCAACAACTCTGGGGTCAGCCACTCAAGCCTCCGAGGGCAATACAGTGGCTGGAAAATGAAAACACCGAAGAAATTGGTGTTCTGGTGAAACAAGTGGGACTTTTTGGGCCAGCAAATCCGCAAACTCTATATGATGCATTCCCTCTCTCATATGTGTAATATATTTTAACGATAAATGTATTTTTAACAGTGGTGGTTTGTATGTTTTTATCTCGTAAGAGATGGCAACTCTCAGCAGCTGGACCTTTGTGGCTTAAGCACAGGGGCAGCTGGTCAGGAGCCAAAGACATATTTGCCTAGAAGTCTGGTGGTAACAGTTACTACTCACATTTTTCAAGCAAGAGATGGTACAGGCATGGTCTGATCCCCTTGAGCCCTGATGTAGTCTCTGAGGGTTGTTCCACTCTGAATATTCTAAAGTAGCAGCTAATGGGAAAAACGGGCAGTGGCTTCTGGGAGGTTCTAACAGCTGGATCTTCCAGGCATTCAGAAAAGTCAGGAGCATAACGAAGGCACATGCAAAACTGCTTCTTGGGCACTGGAACATCACTACTCCTTGGCAGTGTAAAATGTGACAGATACGGGCCAGCAGGATGGCAATGTAAAAGGTTAAAGAAAGGGAATGGCCAGTAGGTGGCGCTGACGGGCTCGGGAGCAAGTCCCGTGAAGCCTACAATCCTCGGCAGGAGAAAAAGTTGGGACAGACGGCCTAGGCAGACGTGTGAGGAGGAAGAGGCGGCAGCGTCCTCTGGCTGGGCTCTGAGTACTCCCTAGTTCTGATATTTGGGTCCAATCTTCCTTTCTTAGACCCTCCGGCTCATATTAACTTTGATGGGTGATGAGGGGACGCAGGGCCACAGGAGAAACGCGGGAACGTCACAGCTTTCCAGGCTCTCCCCTTGCGGATTCGGGCCGGAATTCAGATGGCTAACTGTGGTCCTTCCCGTTGCGGTTGTGGCTGCCGGGGCGAGGGCGGCCAGCGCAAGCTGGGCTGAGGCTACTTTGGGTTAGTGGTTGGAGCTCGATCTCCTTTCCTTGCGTCTGGTGCTGCGGGAGCGAGGGCCCGAGTCCGGGCGGGCACTGCCCCGCGCGGGACGAACTCAGCCCGGCGCCTCTCCGCGGAGCCCCGCCCCGCCCTTCCCGCTCTCCAATTGGAGGCTCGAGCTCAGCCCGCACACCGCCCAAACCAACCAGAAGCGCCAGGGAGAGGCGGGGCCGGTCTCCCCTCCTTCCTCCGGAAAGCGGAAGCGGAAGTGACGTTCGGGGAAGGTGGGGGCAATCATGGTGCCGCTGGGGAGGGGAGAAGCTGCCGCTGCCGCCGTTGCCGGGAGCCGCGGAGGTAAAAGGCGAAACTAGACGCGGCCTGGGCTGGGGACTTCCCGGGGGGCGCGGGACTTAGGCTCCCTCCTGAAGCATTTCCCAGTAGAGACCCCAGTCGGGTCACCATAGGGACCCCACCCCTCCTCCGTTTCCATGGGGATGGGTAGCCAGCCCCCTCCTCTGTTTCCATGGAGACCCGGACCCTGCCCCTCTTCGTCCGGCTGGGAGCCCCCCCAGCCTGTCTTCGGGTTTTTCCGTGTAGCCCCGGGCTGGGAGCTCTCCCAGACAGGTTCCTTTTCCCAGCCTCCTCTCAAGGGTGCTCCGTTTGTACTCTTCGCTTGCCACCCTCAAACCTCCTGGTCTTGTTTGTTCCGGACAGTTGGTCTCCGCGTTGCCGCCGATGGTACCGGGACAGCCCAGTGGGGCCCCCGGTGCTCTTATCTCTCCTCTCAGATGCAGCGAAATGTGCATCTATTGGGTTGCGTAAGCCAGAGCAAGGGGTCGGGCCGGTTCCTCCCGGATCTGATCTCTTGGCCTGTTTCTGGTAACTACCTCTCTGTCTAGCCGCTCCACTACGTAAAGGTTCACTTTCTAATCCAGAGCAGAAAAGAAAGATAAAGTGCAAAGCCAGACTGAACACTAAATGTGATGTGGTGATTATTTTTAAATTCTCTGTGCTGCCTGCCAAACCTGTGTGTTTGTAGGTAAAGGAAGAATTTGTAGAACCTGTGTGTTTGCAGGTTAAGGAAGAATCACTATTCTAGAACAGGAAGGCTTCAGATTTGGTATTTTTCCCAAGAGAGCATATCTTCCTAAGAGAGCATACCTGCAGGTCTTTCATTCATTTAGCTGACATCTTCTGAACTCCTAGTAAGTGTCAGTGTACTGTGCTAGGGGCAATGGAAACAAAAATAAGACTCGTCATTCCCTCACTGCAGGAGCACACTATACAAGCATAGCTTCTAGTGGACACCAAACTGTCTTAGGAGATAAATAGATAGAGTGATCGTCATTAGATATTCCTGATTAGGGATCAGCCCTTCTACCCAGAAGCTGACACATCTGTTCTAAGAACGAGGGAATGAATTCACAATTGTTTCCTCTTCTATTGTCAGACACTGTGCTTTAACGTAATTATGTCTTTTACTCCACATAACAACTTTGAGAGAACAGGAATTACCAGTCCCACCTTATGCATAAAAAAAAATGAGGCACAGAAAAGTTACCCAGGTAGTAAGTGGTAAAGCCAGGATTTGTAAGTAGGTGACCCTGCCTCAGAGCCCTGCTCCTTCTGCTATAGACTGTACTGCCTCACAGTCTGACTTGGGGAATATTTGAGTGGAATTTCCTTAATTTAAGACTTGTAGGAACTCAGCCTTGAAGCAGTTTGTCCGTTTCTCCCCTTTAATATTTTGACCAACCTTCAAATTATTTGGCAATAAGGCACATTTGGAATATCTTGTGAACTATTTATTACTTCATTAAAAAAAAAAAAAAGCATTGCTTTTCCTTTAGAATGACTTGAAGCTTTCAAAGGTAAAAAAGGAAATTATTTCCGAGGAAGATGATTTTTCGTTTACTTTGTCCTGCTCTTGAGATGAGAGGAAAAAGGAGCCCTGTGGTTGCTGAGGAGCTCCCTGGGTCCTGTGGTATGGCTCTAATGCTGGCTTTGTTCTATTGCAGACACGTCATTACCTTTCCATTTCTCACAATTGGGCTGAGCACGATTGAACCATGGGGGAACACAGTCCAGACAACAACATCATCTACTTTGAGGCAGAGGAAGATGAGCTGACCCCCGATGTCAAGATGCTCAGGTTTGTGGATAAAAACGGACTGGTGCCTTCCTCATCTGGAACTGTTTATGATAGGACAACTGTTCTTATTGAGCAGGACCCTGGCACTTTGGAGGATGAAGATGACGATGGACAGTGCGGAGAACACTTGCCTTTTCTAGTAGGGGGTGAAGAGGGCTTTCACCTAATAGATCATGAAGCAATGTCCCAGGGTTATGTGCAACACATTATCTCACCAGATCAGATTCATTTAACAATAAACCCTGGTTCCACGCCCATGCCAAGAAATATCGAAGGTGCAACCCTCACTCTGCAATCGGAATGTCCAGAAACGAAACGTAAAGAAGTAAGTAAAGCAGCAAGTGAGGGCCCAGTTTGGCTTGGGGAAAGTTCTTACACAACTCGCATTAGCAGTTTTAGCTGAGGAGTAAAGGAGTCCCTGGAATTAGGGCCTGCAATGCTTTGCTTGTCAACCATACATATGTTGCATGTTTTGTTGTGACTGCTTTCTGGAACTTTTAGTTTGTATGGCCATGTTGAAATTTGGGAAAACTAAATTATAATTTTTCAAATTTTCTCCCTAAATCATAAATAAAACAGAAATTTCACTGAGGTAAGTCCATGTTTCTGATGCTGAAATAACTAGATTTGGCTTATCTGATAGTGAAATAACTAGATTTGGTTCATCTCTGGGTTGTATAAATGTTTTATTTTGGAGATGAGTATCTGCTGGAATATACTTATTAGTGAAGGTTTAATGAATAATAAGGACTAGCTTTCTTTCATAAGAAATTCAGGCAAGGGCCCGCCCGGTGGCGTAGCGGTTTCGTCCGCGCTTGGCAGCCCGGGGTTCGCCGGTTCGGATCCCAGGCGCCCGCCGACGCACTGCCTGTCAGCCATGCTGTGGCGGCGTCCCATATAAAGTGGAGGAAGATGGGCACAGATGTTAGCCCAGGGCCAGTCTTCCTCAGCAAAAAGAGGAGGATTGGTAACGGATGTTAGCTCAGGGCTGGTCTTCCTCACAAAAAAAAAAAGTAAAAAAAAAAAAAGAAATTCAGGCAAGAGACAGTAAATGAGAGCAGGTTATCTAAAATAAGTTTTCATGCTCATATTTAGCTAATGTGAGTAAGGCAATGCATGTCATGATGCTTTGAAAACCAAAGCATTGTACAAATTGTACTAGTGGTGATTATTAGCAGAATAAAAGATATGATTTAAAGGTAGTGACATACATTATCCAGGAACTGATTACAGGTCAATTAGAAAAAATAGATCATTAGTAGTTGCAATGTTGGGGACTAAACCTAAGATAATACCAAACAGACACAGGGGAAATTGTTTAGCAAAATATTTTTCTCTTTTGTTATAATTAAGGTCTAAAAATAAAATAGAGAATTTTATTATTCATGGCATATGGCTTTTCCTTTGCTAGCCTTAGAATCTGAGAGCTGGAAGGAACCCTAGAGAGACCATCTTGTCCTACCTCCCACCCTATGCAGGAATCTTTCCATAGCATCTCTGACATTAATTCATCTGGTCTTTGCTTGAACACTTCCAGAATGATGAGAGCACAGTGTTTCACAGCTCAGCCTAATACACTTGTTGGCCAGCTCTGATTGTTAGAAAGCTCTTACTTGTGTGGAGCCAAAATCTGCCTTCCTGCAACTGCTGCCCCCTGGTTCTAGTTCTACCTTCCTGAACAACATCAAGTCAAACCTTCCTCCCACAGGACAGCCCCTCAGATATTTAAAGATCATGGGTTTCTCTTCATCCTCTCTGGTACAGGCTAAATACCCCCATTTACTTGACTATCCCTCTGAGGACATTTCCCCCTAGTTTCTCATCAGTCTGGGCACCTTTGATTGTATCAATTCCAGTTTTCCAGAGTCCTCTTAAAATTCATAATTGAGCACAATGTCATGAGTGTGAGTCAACTAGCACTGAATACTGTGCAACTCTTATCTCTTAATCTGGATACTGTACTTCAGTGACTGTATAGTCTATTTTTTTAGCAGTGACATCATACTGTTAGCTTGTGCTTGGAAACCTCTAGAATAGTGGTTCTTGACTGGAGGCAATTTTGTCCCATAGGAGACATTTGGCAATGTCTGGAGACATTTTTGGTTGTTACACTGGAGAAGTGCTACTGGAATCTAGTGGGTAGTGGCCAAAGATAATGTTAAACATTCTACAGTGCACAGGAAATAATTATCAGGCTCAAAATGTCAACTGGCTGTGTTCCAATAAAACTTTATTTATAAAACAGACAGTGGTCTAGACTTGGCACTGGCTGTAGTGTGCCTACCCCTGGACTAGAACATAGGCAGTATTAGAAGATAAGGATGGAAAGATAGCAGAAGTCCAGACATGGAAGGCGGTGATAGCATGCTAAGGGGTTTGGACTGTATTCTGGAAATAGTGGGAAGCCATTGAAGGTGTCTGAGCCAAGGAGTGATGTGGTTCGAGTAGCATTTTAGAAAGATTGCTCTGGTAGCAGTGGTAGCTTGATTGCCCAGTTCGAAGATAGTTGTAGTTTGGGTTTGGGGTTTCATTCAAGTCTAATGAAGGGTAGTGGCCTTGTTACGTGGAAAAAATCCAGAGGTTTTGCTGAAATATAGGAGAACTTGGTATATTATTGGAGTTTGAAGAATGAACCATAAATTGGGTATGATTCAGAGGATTCATCCATTTTTCCAAGTGAGCTGAGTTTCTTCTGTGTCTTAGCACAGGAGCCACACAGATGATTGACGTGACTCTATCCCCCCACCCCCTCACCTCGGGGAATGGTGATTCCTTAATAGGAACCAAGAAAACAAGAAGAGGAGAAAGTTTGGTGGGGAAATAGATGAGTTTGGTTGGAGTATATTGAATGTATAGTTCTTGTAGAAAAGTAATGTGAACACGTTGAGACAAGCCCATTGGAAATGTGGATCTGAAGTCAGGGACATGGCTTAGGGTTAGAACTGTGGATCCGTTAAGGGGCAGTGGTTCACACTGTGGGCAGTTTACTCAGGGGAGAAGTAAGAGTTGATATGAGAATTGAAGGCTTAGAAAGAGAAAGAGGAACCAAAGATCACGTAGTCAGAGAGGTGGGTGGAATGCAGTGTTGTGGAAGCTGAGGGAAGAGTTTCAAGAAGTGTGAAGATTCCTGTGTGACCCTGCAGAGGGATAGAGGGGCCAAAAAGAAGCCATTAGTGCTGCTGTCTGTGCAGCTGATCACATGGTGAGAAGACTTTCGGTAGAGCACTGGGGGCTGAAGGTTTCGAGTGATGGAGAAGTGAGAGGGTAGTGAGGAAACAGGAGGCAGGAAGTGTCAGAATTTTTTTTTTTTTAATATGATAATTGGAGGAAGAAGAGTGATGAGGCAGTAGTAACTCAGGGGATTGAATCATTTATTTGGCACAGAAAATTTGAGTATGGCTTGGGCCTAAACTTTGGACCATCCTCAGTTAGTGGTTACTATGTGAAAATGTTTCAAGAGCAAATGTTTGGGAAACATTAAGTTAAATCAAGACAGAGTTTTGTTTATTACAGGATTTCTCAGAACTTTTGATGTATTAATAATTAAGAAGGAAGGACATGCAGAATTTTCCAAATGTTTTGAACTTGGGTAACCATTTTTCAGGTTTCATTTCCAGGGTTAGTGTTTTGTGGAACACATTTTAGGAAATGCTGATCTAGGCAGAGACGGAGGAGATGGGAGGGAGGGAAGGATTACGCAATCGGTGATATTAGCTGTCACTTTCCCACTTTGTGCTACTAGCGAGCCTGGCTTACTATTCGTGTCTTCAGGTTGTTAGTAATCGTGTTGACTAGGGCAAGGTCAGGGTGTGATGAGCACCTTGTTCAATCTCCTGTGGATTTAGCTCACTGTACTTTCCTCCCACCACAAGTTTCCATTCTATCCAGGAGACCTACATGGAAGACTCTATAAACTCTTCTTGAAATCACTAGGTGTGGGGTTGGTTAGGGATTGAGAGAGAAGCAGCAGGGCTTTTGGTCTTGGAAAATCTTGCTAGATGCCTAGGCATTCAGGAGACTTACCTCCCTGAAGCACCATCTCACCTTAGCTTGTGCTTTCACGGTGATTTTATTTCTTTAGGCATTTAAATCTATTTATTTGGCCTGAAGAGCCAGTGTTTATGACTGTTTGATAAACACTGTTCATGATTTCTTTACTCCCGCCCACCTGTTTTTTCAAACGTGGTCTTTTTCTTCCATCTCCATGCCCAGGTGTTACTCTTGAGAAATCAAATCATTTGACAACTAGTTAGTCTTCTTGGCTTCCTAAGCAGCTTATTTTCTGAGTCAGATTTTAGCCTGATTTTCCTGTTTACCCTGGATTGTTCCATTGTTTCCTATATTGTGTAGTTGGCTTACCTATTACTTCATTTTTTTTTCTTCATGCTTATCTTGCGCAAAAATAAACCAGCCAGAACCTTGCTAGAGATATTGTGTTCTCCTTCCACAGGGCCACTGGTCACGCTGACTCGAATTTCACGTATCTTATTCTCATACTTGCTCTTTTACTCCCATCCACCTGTTGATTTGGTAGCTTTGGGAAATTTCGAATCAAAATACTGTTATTCTGTTCAAGATCAGCATTCTTAAGCGTTGCTCCTTTGATGCCTTTCTGCTCCAGGTTTCTAAGCAGCTGTGTTTCCTCTAGTTGGTTCACTCAGTCCATGGTTTCTCCAACTTGGTTGCATCTGTGCCCTTCCAGAGAACGTGCCAGGACTGTCTAGTTACCTGTTCATCCACCTCTTGGACCACACTGGTGAACGTAACGTACCCCCCGTGGCTGACTGACCTTGCCACTTTTCTGCTGAATAGTTGGCCAAGAAGTGTGAAGAAACTCAGGAATCATATACCAAATTTGTTCTTCGTGATGCGCCAGAGTATTCCAGTGCACTGATAAAGAAAGAATATCTTTTTCTGCTAAGAAGCACAGTTCGAGTGGTGCTTAATTCATTAGGCTGCTTGCTCTGTTAGTCAGTGACACTCCAAGAGGAGACTGATTTTTTTTTACTGTGACAAATTCTAAGTGTAGAATTCAGGGGAAATTTTGACTCCAGTGTGTTGGAGCCTTTTTGCAATGTATCCTTTACTTTGGGAGGCCTAGTTCCAATCTCATTCCTCATTGTCAGTCCCTCAGGCAGTGGAAGGATCCACTCAAGACAAGCCACGATGTTGCAGACTCTCCCAGAGGGGAGCTGCTCGCTTTTAGTCTTTGCGTACTGTGATTTCGTTTCTTTACAGGTTCCTTCTGAACTCCCATAGAATTGCCATTCAGAACGAGGACAGGCAGAGACGGTTTCTTCTTGCAGTTCTAGTGTTCAGGATCCATTCATTCTTTCCACAAGCTTTTACTTATTGAGTATGTACTTTTGTCAGATATCAGGAAGGACAAAGAAATAGTCGCTGCCCTGCAGGGCTTGGAGTCTAGTAGGGAGACAGCTAGAGCTATGTATGTGCCAGGATCTGCGGGAATCCAGGGCCGGAAGCATTTTCCATGTGCCACCAGATGAAGCCGTTTTAGTGCTGTCCCTTGCACACCTACGTGTGTGTTATGTCCCTCTCTGCAGCCATCAGCATTTCCATCACTGAGGCCCGCTGCCCTAGAAAAGGGACAAGGGTGGTTTTGTGTACCTGTTGGTTTTCCAACATGGTGCTGCAGGAATAACAGGTCTCAAATTTAATTTTACGTAGGCTGTACCTGCTGGGTATGGTAAAATTTTGCTATTGTAGAACATTGGAGAAATAACCCGAATTTTAATGTTTTTCTCTTAATTAAATCAAGCTTTTTCTTAAATTGTTTCTTCTGTGATGTACAAAGGGATAATTTAGACCTAGGTTCCATTTTTGTTTTGGTATATGGTATGTGGCCTTGGGCAAGCTGCTCTGTTTCCTCTTTTGTAAAATTGAAATTAAAATATCCCATTGCATTTTGTGAAGAGTAAATGAGAGTTCTTCATATATAAATATACAGCAGTTTATGCATAAAACATTTAGCGTAGTGTCTGGTGCATCGTGGTGGTTCAGTGAATGTTCATTTACTTTCTCTTCCTTGTAGGCTCACGTGACTCTTGAAGGAGGTACGGAGGTAATCTCCAGTTTAAGAAGTTAGAATGGTCTTTGTTAGGAACTCTTTGGAAAGCATTTTTCTCCTTAAAACAAGGTTATAAATTGTGGTTGAGTTCCAGGACAGCCTGCAGAAGTCCTGTAACCCCTAACTAGCTGAACTGTCGTGTTAATACCGCTGTGGAATGTGAGCTACCATTTATGACCGTGTGTTTAAATGAGAAGAGGTGTGTGGTCCTTCTGCAGAGGTTCTGTCAACACCAGCCCTTGCCGCAGGTGATCTGCTCTCATGCTTGGTTCCCTTTGACTTCCTTAGCACCAGGCCACCGACAGTTACTTCCATGGTGGGCAGTTGAGGGACCAGGCAAAGCTGAGGGCTCTTAGAGCTAAAGAAGGAGGACTCTTACTCTGCTGGCGGTGGCAGTGGGGAGAGGGTGAGATAGCTAGCACCTGTTGAGTGCTTACTATGTACTAGTCACTGTGTCAGGGGCTTTAAGATAGTTTTGTATTTAATTTTCATAACAATCTTATAAAATAGGTACTGTTAGCTCTCATTTTACAGATGAAAAAAACTGAGGCTTAGAAACATACGACTAGCAAGTGGTAGACCTGGGATTTGAACTGAGCTCTTTCTAGATGCCAAAGCCGATGCTTTTCCGTTATAACACACCATCTTCACAAAGACAGAGGAGAGAACCGGACACTGAGAACCGTTAGCTGTGGAAAGGGCTGAGAAGTGAGGAGCAGCAAGATGGCATTAGTTCTGTAAGAGTAAAGGGCTGAAGTGTGGGAATGGCTGTACGAATTACAGCTCTTGTGGGGGGCAATGGGAGGTAAGAAATGAGGTCAGTTCAGAGCTCTTATATTTCTACTTGGAGCTCTTTGGTTGCACATTATGGAGGAGAAGAAATGAGATCAGTGCCAGCATAGGAACAGAGTTGGTATGGGGAGAGGGAAGGGAAGTCCCTAGCGATGGGGAGGAGAGGGCAGCTCCTACAGCTGTAACAGCTGGGCCAGTTTTATCGGTAAGAATGTTCATATGCTGGGTGCCCAGAATCAGACTCCTGTCCTTATTGAGTGTGGGACTGTTAATGTGTGTAGAATCTGGTTCTCCCAGTCTCATTTCTTTTTCCTCCAGCAGAAACCCAGACTTTTTCTTCTCTGAATTTTTTGAAGTTTTTGTCTCCTAGTGTACCAGTGTTTAATTTTCTCATTTTTGCTTATCTCATTCACCTTTCCTTCTCTGATTCTGTTGACTTAACAGGGCTGTCATTTTTGTCAAATATTTCTCTGTTCTAGAACTCCTCAGAACACTTTGTAAATCCTCAGTTCTGTGAAAGCTCATGCTTCCTGCCCATTACTAGCATTAGACCCCATCCTCAGTGGGCCTAACCTATGTTCCTTCCAAACTCCTTAACTTGGTAATGGACAGCAGTTTGTGGCCACACAGGAAAATTAAAGTGGGGCAATTCTTAAGCTCTTTTGGGGGAAATGCGTTTCCTTTATTATCCAATGAAATCTTCAGTGATGTTGTGTTCGGATAGATATGCTAATTAATTTCGATAAGCAAATTAGTTCTGTGTCACCTCTCCCTCAAGTTCTTTAACTTCAGCTTGAGCATCACGTCCTTAGAGAAGCCTTTCTTAGTCATCCTCAAGTCTGTTAGATGCTTTTTCTCTCTATTTTAACATCCATCATCAGTACAACTTCTCATACCATATTCTTGTCAGTTTAATTGTTTGCTTCTCTTCTTGACTTTGAGCTCCTTGAGAGCAGGGTTTGTTTGTTGTTTTTTTTTTTTTTTTTTTTTTTTGTGGGGAAGACCAGCCCTGAGCTAACATCTGTTGCCAATCCTCCCGTTTTTGCTGAGGAAGACTGGCCCTGAGCTAACATCCGTGCCCGTCTTCCTCCACTTTATATGGGACGCCACCACGGCATGGCTGACAGGCAGTGCGTTGGCGGGCAACCGGGATCCGAACTCGCGAACCCTGGGCTGCCAAGCGCGGACTAAACCGCTGCGCCACCAGGCGGCCCCTGTTTGTTGTTTTTTTTTAAAATTCCTAGCACCTGGGACAATATAATTCCTGGAATACAATTTTTTGAATGCATGCATGCATGCATGATAAACCTTTAACCATTTAAATGTACCAAATGTTGCAATATATCCTCTATGTAACCATGAAAACTTACATGTTTTTTGCAACTTCCCATTCTGATCCAGTTTGAGGAGGTTTAGTTTTCCCTTTTTGTGAAATTTGGTGCTGTTTAAAAATGATTCTGAAAGACACAGAATGGTGACTTCCATTTACTGCCTCCCTCCAGATGGGGTGAGAGATTACTTGTTTATTCAGCGTATTACGGGGGAGCTGGCATTTGCTGTCAGGCGTCTCTCCCACCTTTAAATACAGACACCTTCCCCAGTCTGTGTCCTCTCCTGTCTCTCTTCTCAGCCAAGTTTCTTGAAAGAATAGTGATATTCACTGTCACCAGTTCTTGTTTTTCCCTGACTTCTCAGCCCGTTACATTCTGGTTTCTATTCCTTCCCCTTCAAGGAAGCTAGTCTTGCTGGGGCAGTTATGACCTTGTAAGTCGACTGAATCCAGGAAATGCTTTATCAGTCATCTCTGCTACATTTGACCTGTTGACCATCCTCTTTGAAACTCTATTCCTTTGTCACTTATAGTCCTTGTCACTACTTTCCTCAGCATTAAGTCCTGCTGGTTTTATTTGTTTGTTTAGTCATTCATTCCTTCATTCAACAAATATGAATCGAGTGCCACTTCTCCAGAAGGCTCGTCCCCAAGGCTGTGGCAGTGAACAAGAAAGACATGGTCCCTGCTCTCATGGAACCTACAGTCCAACTGAAGAGTAGCCATTCATTTGTTCAACTCAACAAATATTTATTTACTGCCTCCTGTTTCCAGCTACTGCTGTGTCTAGCAACTAAATAATGATATAAATTGTTTAATTATGTAATTATTTAATCTTAATGGTATTATGTGCTTTAAAGAAATACAGGACGCTATGAGAAACTATAATAAGGATACTTATTCTAGTTTGGAGTGGGGGTAGGGGTCAGTCAGGGAAAAGTTCCTTGAGGAAGGAGCATTTAATGGAAGCTTGAATTGGCCAATTAAAAATATCTGAATGGGAGTAGGGGATGGCAGGGCAGGGAGACAGGGAGGGGTAGTTAATGATTGATTCACTGTTACTTATAAAATTATCAACTGCTGTAGCATCTTGAGAATGAAATTTTGCTCTTATCATTCGCCATTGTTGTAAACTCTTTGATTGAGACATGCAGAGTCCTTTATTGCAGCATTCACAGTCCCTGTTCTCCTTCCTGGTCAGTGATTATTTTGAAATCTCTATCTGGCAGAACCAAAGAGGTTTTTAGTCTTGATGGGAAATCAGGATATATGCATGAGAGGGTAATTAACAATGTAAGCAAGTGTCAGATGAGTGGTATTGTTAAATATTGTTGGAATTCAGAGAAGGGCACTGTCACTTAGACACGGAGTGACTGTGGAGGGCCTTGGATGTAGCCAGACTTGAAGGAGGAGACTCAGAACAGCAGAGAAGAAAGGAACCAGGCATTTCCTGTAGAGAGAAAGGAGAGAGCAAAGGCAGGCAAGTGAGAATTCAGTGTTGCAATTAGGAAAGGGTGTCCTGTTGTCTGTAGGCCTGGACAGAGCCTCCTGTTGGACTGGTTACAGAGTAATGTGATAGAAGACAGAAGAGGACTTAGGAAGGATCTTAAATATCAGGCTAAGGAATTGGGACTTTATCATTTGAGCAGAGAGATGGCAGGTGCAGAACACTGTTTTAGAGTAAATCTGGCAGTGATTGGCTTCAGTACTAGGCACTGAGACATGAGAATGCCTGGACTAATGGGTTAGTAATTCAGTCCAACAGATGTTTATGGAGTACCTCCTGTGTGGCCGTGGGAAGGGTAAGGAATGAATAAGTGAAAGAGCCCTTGCCTAAGGAACCCAAAGACTTGTGCAAGATCCTGTTGGGGGTTGGACAGATGAGAGAAGGAGTGGGAGGGGAGATGGGGAGCCAGGGCCCCTCCCTACCCCCACAAGTTTTAGGGGTTGGCACACTATAGCCCACAGGCCAGATCTATCCAGATGCCTGTTTTTGCAGAATGGTTTTTACATTTTTAAATGATTTTTTTTAAATCAAAAGAATAATATTTCATGATCTATGAAAATGATATGAAATTCAAATTTCATTGTCCATAAATAAAGCTTTTTTGGAGCACAGCCTTTCTTGTCCATTTATGTATTGTCTATTGCTACTTTCACATATTAACAGAGACTGCATGGCTCACAAAGCCTAAAATATTTACTATTTGGCCCTTACAGAAACCTTGTCCACCCTTGAGTCACACCCATCCTTATCCGAGTTCCTCTGTTCTCTGAAACTGAATACCCCTCTTCCTATCTGAGGCTTTTCCCTCCACCCAGGGTTTTATCATTATTTTTTTTTTCCCTAAGGAAGATTAGCCCTGAGCTAACATCTGTGCCAGTCTTCCTCTATTTTGTATGTGGGATGCTGCCACAGCATGGCTGCTGAGTGGTGTGGGTCTGCACCCTGGATCTGAACCCATGAACCCAGGGTGCCGAAGTGGAGCATGCCGAACTTAACCACTACGCCAAGGGGCCGGCCCCCACCCAGGCTTTTAAATAGCCTTCTCTTCTTTATGTTCTTCTCTAGAGCCTCAGTTTCTCTTTCTTCCAGGACCTATCTCCTCCCAATATGCTCAGATCTATCCTGCTTTGAAAAAAAAACTTCATCAACTCGAAAGCCCCCTTTTGCTGCTCCTCCCCATCTCTAGTCTCTACCTCCATTCCACCTGTCATCATTCACCTTAATCCAGATTTCTGACCCCAGCAGTCCATTAAAACTAGTCTTGCTAGGTCATTAGTGAATTCCTAGCTGCTGAATCCAGTAGTTTCCCCAGTCCTTATCTTCCTTGTTTTCTCTGACATTTAACATTTGGATCATCCTCTTTTCCTTGAGACCCTTTTTCTGTTGGCTTCTGTGACATTGTTCTCCTTTGCTTCTCTTCCTATCTCCCTGAACGTTTCTCCCACTCACCCATCAGTGGCTTCTTTTATCTTACTAGTACCTTAAACATTGGTGACTTTCAGGGGCCTATCCTTTGTACTCTAATAAGAGCTATTATTATATTGAGTACCTACCATATGCCAGTCACTATATTTAAATGCTTTACACAAATTATTCCTAATCCTTACAACAATGCTAAAAAGATAGATTTTGTTTCGTCTGTGTTATAAGTAAGGAAAGTGCGGATTAGTGAGCTTAAGTAATTTTCCCAAGTTTACACAGTAAGTGGCAGAGCTGGTAGAGCAGTAAAGTGAGCCTGCTTGTATGTAGGTAAAGTCAACTGTTACCTGTGTACCAGACTCCTGCCATAGACTTTCTTTTTAGCTTCCAGCCTATATGTCTGATTGTCTACTAGACATTTCCACCTGGAAGTCCTGGCAGCACCTCAAACTCAACTCATCATCTGTCCCCCATCCAGCCCCAAATTGGTAGTGTGACCATCTGTTTAGTCATCCAGGCCATAATCTTGGGAGTTGATCTCGACTTTGCCTCTCGACACCTTCCATGCTCAGCACCCAGTTGTCGCTACAGCCAGTTAGTGCTCCCCCTTTAATTTCTTTGGAATTCATCTCTCATAATGTCCACTCTCACTCCGCTGGCTCAGAGACTTGTCTCTCTCCTGGACTGTTGACCCTCTTCTCTTAATCTCTACCCCTTCTACTTTTTTACCCTTACAGTCCATCCTCTGCAAGGCTACCAGAATGATTTCTCCTAAACCCCAGATCCAATGGTGTTGCTATCTTGGTTAAAACCTGTTGATGGCTCCCTGTTGTCCCATTCCTCTACTCCATAGCTACTCCTCCATGAGGAGGCTTCACCTTATTTTTCTAGATTCTCCTCCTTCCAAGCAGTTCATCTCTCCATGCAGTTCCCAAGGCGTTACCTCTTTCTGGAATGCTCTTCTTTTCCTGATTTGTCCGAGGAACACCTTTTCAGTGTATTCCTAAAAGATAGACATACAGGGAAGCAAAAAAGACATCCTCAATTCTGAGAGAGTACCTTACCTTCTGAGCCCTCACTGATTTCCAGTCTTTCTGAGGGGTTAGGTTTCCCTTTTTTATGCTCCTCCTGGGCGAGTATGTGCTGTCAGGTTCAGCATGGTGTATAATAATTTGTGCACGTCCGCCTCCTTAAAACCGGCACTCCTCAAAAGCAGAGATTTTTGTCTTGTTTACTTTTTTATCTGTGGTATCTGGCTTGTTGCCTGGGACATAGTGGTTCAGTAACTGTTGAATGAATACCAATAGTGTAGTTAGAGATAAGGGCTGAAGCTTTGGAGAAAGGTCAGGATTAAGGGATGAAGATGTTCACTAAAGCTGAAGAGTAGACGATACTGGCACCCTGAGATGCATAGCATCAGATAGTTTACAAATGTTTTATCTCATTTTGTTCCACTCAAAAGCACTATGAGACAGGCAGGGCAGGCATTAATATTCGCATTTTAGAAATAAAGAACCTGAAGTTCAGAGAAGTGAAGTGACTTGCTCAAAGTCCTGAACGTAAGTGCCAGAAATCACTCTCCTCCAGCCAAGTCTAATGCACTTCCCCTGCACCAGTGTAGAGACGGGGAAGGTGTGGGAGATGAGAGAGAAGTTTTGGAATAAACCTACATTCAGAGGTTAAAGGAAGAGTGGCTCAGAGAAGATAAAGAGAGCTCCACGGAATTTCTGTGTTGTGGAGGACAAGTTTTCAGAAAGAAAGGGCATCATCAATGAGATATTTTTATAAATAGTGAGGGAAAATGGGGAAGGATGAAAGAGTTTAACCACTGGGAAGTTCAAGAGGATGACTTTATACAGTGAAACCTGCCTACCAAGTGGTGGCATTGAGGGAAATGGAGGCACACATGTATCCCATCCTTTTCAAGAAGTTTGGTGGGGAAAGGAAACCAAGAGGCCAGTGGTTTGAGAAATGTTGTACTGCCAAGTATTCCAAGAAATTCTTGATACATTATTTTCATTTTGGACTTGAAGACATGCAGTGGAAACTAAGCTAGTATGTAATGGAGCTGGTATATGTATGACTGAGTATATAAATTTAAGGTTGTTTTAGGCTCAATTTAATGTTGGTCAACTTCAATCAAGATACAATGCCAGACGGCAGGGTGTTTTATCAAGCCTTAAAACGAAGTCAAATTGTGTTTGAGTATAGGTAACTGTAACAGTATGTGCCCACACTAGAGGATAGACGTTTAGTAGAGTCTGAAAACACCTTTCTTCTATTCATTTAGAATATTCACCTGCCTCCAAGTTTATCTCTTCCCTGTTACTCATCATTTGTAGTCCAGGTGTCACTTGATTGACGGGAAGATTTCCCCACTTTGTTGTTAGAGGTGGTTTTCTGTTATGATAAAAACCTATTTGTATCATCCACATCTCCTGGGAGCCAAGCCCTGGGGGGAGTTAGGCCCTGGGCAGCTCTTTTGTCCTATTGATGAGGTGTCCTCTGTCTGCCAGGTAAAGCGGTACCAGTGCACCTTTGAGGGCTGTCCCCGCACCTACAGCACAGCAGGCAACCTGCGCACCCACCAGAAGACTCACCGAGGAGAGTACACCTTTGTCTGTAATCAGGAGGGCTGTGGCAAAGCCTTCCTCACCTCCTACAGCCTCAGGATCCATGTGCGAGTGCACACGAAGGAGAAGCCATTTGAGTGCGACGTGCAGGGCTGTGAGAAGGCGTTCAACACGCTGTACAGGTCGGCGTCTTCTCCCACTGCGCCACCAGCCTCTGACTTTTACTTTGTCGTGACTGCAGAGCTGTCTCCTTGACCAGTACAGATGTTCACGCTCAGGGCTTTAAAGAGCAGGCAGTGCTCAGCTGTTTACAGTTCATTAGAGGAAATTGTTACCTAAAGATGGACATATATTGGATTGGTTAAAAATGATGGTACATGGGGGCCGCCTGGTGGCGCAGCAATTTAGTCCGCTCTTGGGAGCCTGGGGTTCGCAGGTTCGGATCCTGGGCGCCCGCCGATGCACTGCTCATCAGCCACGCCGTGGCGGCGTCCCATATAAAGTAGAGGAAGATGGGCATGGATGTTAGCCCAGGGCCAGTCTTCCTCAGCAAAAAGAGGAGGATAGGCGACGGATGTTAGCTCAGGGCTGGTCCTCCTCACAAAAAAAAAAAAAATGATGGTACATGGTGTTTAGATTTGTATTTCCTGGAGTTGCATTCTGGCCTGGGGATTTTAGTATTTGACATAGTGTGATATTTCCCACTGGCTCAGGACCTTAGTATTAGGCTTCTGTTCTTTTCTTTTCTACCTCACCTTGAAGACTAACTTTTTTCTACCCTGAGAAATGGGGAGTGATCCACTCATTATCCATTTCTCTTTTCCACTGTTTGTCTCAGGAGACTTACATTAGTCTTCAACACTGGGTATAAAATAACATAATAAGCCAACACTTAAAAAGCACTCATTGAGGGCCGGCCCAGTGGCGTAGTGGTTAAGTTCGCGCGCTCCACTTCAGTGGCCTGGGGTCTGCAGGTTTGGGTCCTGGGCGCAGACCTACACACTGCTCATCAAGCCGTTCTGTGGCAGGCGTCCCACATATAAAACAGTAGAGGAGGGTGGGCACAGATGTTAGCCCAGGGCCAGTCTTCCTCAGTAAAAAGAGGAGGATTGGCAACAGATGTTAGCTCAGGGCCAATCTTCCTCATCAAAAAAAAAAGTACTCACTGTACGCTCGGCCCTGTTCTGAGTGCTAATCCTCATGGCAGCTGACTAGTAAATGGAAGCACAGAGAGGTTTTGTAACTGGCTCAAGGTCCCCATCCAGTAGAAGGTGGGACCAGGATTTGAGTCCCAGGCAGCCGGGCCCCGGAGTCACACTCATACCTCTATGCTATATACTTGTCTGAATTTCTCTTTGAGCAAACAATTTTGGATACTGATATATTATGGATAAAGAATTCTTCCGCACTTGATCCTGAAGGACATTAAGCTGACAAGGGGAAGCTAGGTAGTACATTATCACAAAGGGAATTTCTCTGGGATATCTTGCAGGCTGAAAGCACATCAGAGGCTTCACACAGGGAAAACGTTTAACTGTGAATCTCAAGGCTGCAGCAAGTACTTCACCACACTCAGTGATCTGAGGAAGCACATTCGAACCCATACAGGAGAGAAGCCATTTCGGTAGGTCTTTCTGTTGTCTATTTGTCACTGACGAGTTTCCAGCTGGGAGTCCTGATGTACTCTAAAAATTTCAAACTGGAGAGAAAATCCCCTTCACTAGCTCTTTTTGGCAGTGTTAGCTCTCCACGGGATAGCTGTAACCAGCCACTGCGGGTGAGAGGAGTGGTGATGGAACCAAGGGCATCCTCACTCTGTGGATGATGGCCTCTCTGCCTGTTTTTCCTTTTATTTTCAAGAAGTATTTGTTGAAACTCACTTATGTGGTAGGTACGTTTATCAGTGCTGGAGAAATACTAAGACACAGGCTCTCCTCTTGAGAAGCCTGGTCTGGTAGAAAAGAACCACAGGTCACCAGACAGTATCTGAGACAGATGTCCAAAGTGCTTTGAGCACAGAGGAAGGGATACCTATGTAAGAATCGAGGTGGGAGGGGAGGAGACGAGCGGGGAAATGAGGGGTAGGAATGCTTATCCTGGTGGTGTAGGTATTTTATTTTGTTACTTGTTCAGTTGTTGCTTTGTAATATCTCATGTAATATCTCATCACAAACATACAGGGGGATCCAGTTTTATCTATATTTTTCAATTTATGTATTTGTACATATATATACATTTAATAGATACGTGTATAAATGTATAAGCTTGAAAGGAAGACTTTTATCATCTACTTTCTTCTCTGCTCATAGCATATAGCATGATTCTGGACATTCACTAGGGGTTCAAAAACAACTTTGGGATGATTATATGACATTTTTTATGAGATAATCAGTTTGTAAGGATTCCCCCTGAATATAATATAGATGTATTACTGAAAATTAATATAAACAGTGTCTTTGAATTTTGGCAGGAGAGATTGCTGTTATGTTCATGGCGTTAAATTTGCTACCTTTCCCTTTTCAAATCACTCATCTCCTCATTAGGATACTGAGAAATTTAAAAGTCTTCAGGGACAGTCAACTCTTAAACACCAATTAAATGGAATTGTGTTTTAAAATTACAGATGCGTTCCTGAATCATGGCCCCTTTAAAAGCAAGAGTATTTAGATTTTAGTTAGTTACTGTCCAGAGGCTATGAACCTTAGCTTACTTTGTTTTCCCATTGGGCTGTTGAGGAGACTCTGATTTCTTTTCAGTCACGTGCGTTTTTGTGATGATTAAAACTGCTAATTTTGGGCCGGCTCAGTGGCGCAGCGGTTTAGTTTGCGCTTGGCAGCCCGGGGTTCGCAGGTTCGGATCCCGGCTGCCCACAGACACACCGCTTGTCAGCCATGCTGTGGCGGCGTCCCATATAAAGTAGAGCAAGATGGGCATGGATGTTAGCCCAGGGCCAATCTTCCTCACACACACAAAAAAAAACTAATTTTTCTTGAATATTAGATGAGACTTTAGACACATGATTACATGTAATTAAAAAGTAAAATGCTTTAGAGAAGCTTTCTATTTAAAGACGTAAAATATTTTGACTCATAAGAAAATGCATTCATTCGTATAAATAGTTACTGAATGCCTGCTATGTGCAAGAACTATAGCAGATGTAAAGAACTGCATGGACCCTGCCCTCAAAGAGTTTACAATCTCGGAGAACAGATAACAAATGTATACACATACAGATAAAATAAGATTGGAAATGACAGGTGCCATAAAAGAAGCATGTAAATAAATGCCTTAGGAGTTCTGAGGAGGAAAAGATTACTTCTAGCTTTAGTTATCAAGAAAGTAAAAGAGAAAAAAATAGATCTCAACACTGCAGATTATAGATAAGTCATTGCAGCCAATGTGTTCTGACTGATTTTGTTCTAGTGTTATATTTCAGGCTCCATGCCTATGTGAGAGCCTGTGTACCTGCTGTTGATATCCCTGATACTGCGCTGGCAGATTGTCTGTATGGGCTCTCATTGTCAATAGAATTCTGTTAAGTAATTCATCAAAAGGCTTTTATTGTCAGGGTTCTCCACACGCGCCTTACCTTTAGAACAAGAAATACTTACCCTGGGCCATTAGCTCCCTCTGATCCCAGATTTGTCACCTTACTTTTCCAGGGACTTGTCATCACTCCCATCTCTAAAACCAGTTTCATCGATCTGATCCTAGTGTTCTGAACATTTGTTTCAGTTTGAGGTTGTATTTACAAGAGATGTTGACGATAAAGGTCTATTAGCTAATGCCTGCTGTTTCTCTTTGCTTAAACCACTTATTTAGGTGTGATCATGATGGCTGTGGAAAAGCATTTGCCGCAAGCCACCACCTTAAAACTCACGTCCGTACACATACTGGTGAGTTTAGGCTAATTTTTATTTTTTATTTTAACTTTCATTGAGCCAGTAGATATCTGTGTTTCCATTGAGACTTGTAGAGCTTCATGGAGGGAGCGAGCCTAATCAGTTTAGCCTTCACCTAGAATGTTTGAGTTTCTTTCAGAGGGAAAAGGATCTAAAGGTTAGACTCAGGAATCCAACCTTAAGAAATAAAAGCAATACAGAGATACTCAAAAACAGAACCTGGGGAAAAAACTAGTCTTCTCTGTAAACTTCCCAGGAGCAGGCCATTCCCAGTGCTTTGCTCATCGTTAAATTTTAGGATTGAGGTGATTAACAGGTAATTTATCCAACTTTATAATAACTTGTTACCTGAACCCTCATAAGAATATTTGCTTCCCTCTGTTAGGGAAAAGTAGATGTCTTAATCCAGTGAAATGACTTTTTGGTAAAATTAACACTATTTGTCATTCTTGCAGGTGAAAGACCCTTTTTCTGCCCCAGTAATGGCTGTGAGAAAACATTCAGCACTCAGTACAGTCTCAAAAGTCACATGAAAGGTCACGATAACAAAGGACACTCATACAATGCACTTCCAAATCACAATGGATCAGAGGTGTGCAGTGTTTTCTCTCTTGTTTTGATTGGGCACCACAGAACAGCAACAATTGTTTGTGTATCGCAATAAAAGGTTAAAATGTCTTCTCTGTAAATCTGTTAGTGAGAGGGAAGAAATCAGGGTCAAGATCTATGTCTTTGTGTTGGGGGGGCAGGGGGGTGGAAGCCAGAAGTTTCACCAGGCGCCCTGTGCTTCAGACTGATTCAGCTCTGCCTCATTTCCAGCAGGTACGGTGGAAGAAGGTGTCTTGAAACCAGGGGTTTCAGAATGGCTTCCAAAAGGCCAGCCAGATGCTCTAAAAGGGTGTTAATTTCCCATTCGTATCTATAAAATAGTATATCTGTACTTGAGTTTGGGACTTGAATTAATGATTCGCTTCATACATCCATTATCCATCACTGGAGAAGCAGGCAGAGTTTGCAGGGTGCCTTGCCCTTTTGAATTGTCTGTGGACCAAAGGTCTGAGAGCCACTGCTTTAAGGCACTAAACCACGGAACAAGCCTCCGCAGAGTTTTAGGCAGATTTGTGTGTTCTTTACCAAGCCCTTCCACCATGTTTCCCTCTCCTCTTCAGCTCCTTTCAGAGAGTTTCTGGGATAAGTTTACCATTGTTACTTCTAATGTGGTATGGGCACTTAGTGTTTGTCTTTTAAACCTAGAAAGTGAGTACTGTTATTATCTTACTACTTCACAGATAAAGAAACTGAAGCACACTGACCCCCTTTTGAATAGTGAGGTTCTTAAAATATGTAATATGATTTTGATTTGGGGAGAGACAGCATACTTTAATTCTGTGGTTTCTAATTTTTAAACCGCAAAGGATCCCTTTGATAGGTCTCTGCCTTTGTGTTTTGTTAGTAATAATAACTAATATTAACTGAATGTGTACTATGTGCCGAGTGCTGTGCTGAGTGCCTTTGTATGGATTACCTCACTCGCAGAGCTCTGTGAGGCCGGTACTGTCCTTATCCCCTTATTACTCATAAAGAAACGTGAGGCAAGGAGAAATTAAATAACTTGCTTAAGAATCCAGAGCTTGTAATTAGTCTAATTTGGGCAGGCAGTCTGATTCCAGAGCTCGGTTGTAAGGGGCAAATGGCATTAGTTGTGAAGAGGGCAGCCTCTGGAGTTCAGCTGCTTGAATTCACATCCATGCTCCACCCCTAATCAACTGGCTTCTTCGTGCCTCAGTTTCTTCGTCTGTGAAACCAGATAAAAATATTAAGATTTGAGAGTCTTTGTCTACTAAGTTGCATCTATGAAGTCATGATCAATTTTCTCATTTTCATAACAATCCAAGGACAGTTTAATTGCTGACAACCTGTGAGCACTGGAGTGCTCCAGTGCACAGTGCTCAGACCTCATCTTCTCTGGATCCCTGTTCAGTCTCCAGTGGAGGGAGTCTCCTCTCATCTCAGGCTGTAAATGCCATCTGGATTGCCTTTGAGTCCTAAATTTACATCTCCAGCCTGATCTCTTCCTGAACTCTAGCCTTGTGTAGTTAACCACCCACTCCACCCAGGTATCATCGGCTCTTCTCGAACTTGACGTGTCCAAACCCGTTCCTCTTGAGTCTTCCCCATCTTAGTAAATGGCACCTCCTTTTTTCTAGTGGCACAGGCCAAAAATTTTGGAGTTCTTCTTGACTCTTATTTTATTTTATCCCACATCCACCAGCAAAGTCTGTCAGCTCTGCCTGGAGAATATGTCTAGAATCTGATCACTTCTCATTACTTTGTTCAAGCCGCTATCATATTTTGCCTGGATTATTGCAGTAACCTGCTAAGTGGTCTTCCAGCACCTTTTACCTGCTTCTCCCCTCTCCTAGTCTGCCCTGACACAGACTGTCCTACAGATATCAGCCAGAGCGATCTTTTTAAACCATAAAGCAGATCATGTCTGTCCTCTGCTCATAACCCTCTAGTAGCTTCTCCTATCACTTAAAGTGAAAGTCAGATCTATACAGTGGTCCACAAGGCAGTATACACTCTGACCTGGTCACTTCTCTGGCCTAGTTTACTTCTCTTCCTTTCACTTCAGCCGTACTCTCCTCCTTGTGGTTCCTTGAACAAGGGGGGCCCACTCCTGCCTCCACGCCTTTGTACTTGCTGTACCCTCTGCTTGGAACACTTGCCCCAGATATGTGCATGGCCCATGCCCTCTCTCCTTCAGTGTCTGTGCAAATACCGCCTTATCTAAGAGGCCTTCCCTAATCTAATAGAAGGGCAGCTCCTCCCCCAGCATTCCCTAGTCCTCTTACCCTCCATAGCGCTCTTTATCATCTTGTATACTATATATTTATTTGGTTTTTTTGTCCTCCCCTGCCCTCCCCACTAGAATGTAAGCTCCATGGTGGCAGGGACTTTGCTTTGTTCATTCTTGTATCCCTGGGCCTGGAACAGTGCCTGATACATAGTAGATGGTCAGTGAGTATTTGTTGAATGTGTGCGTGATGGGAACATCTGGTTCATGAGATGAGCTGGGTTCCCCACGTAAGGTATGTGAGCTGCAACTGGCAGTCTAGGAACCAGAGTTCCGAGTGAGCCCGGGTAGCTGTGTGAGTCGTTCATCCTCAGTTCCACCTGGGGGAGGATCCCTGAGATGCCCGCACTGGGGACACAGTGATATAATGGAGGAAGGATGGACTGTCGGTCAGAAGTACCCGGTTTGTGTTCTGCTAATTAGCTATGTGACTTTTGGACAGTTCACTGCCAGTCTTATTATTAATTTTCTCATATTTAAAATGGGAATGTAAAATAATACTTCACAGGTTTATATGAATAGCAAATGAGGTCATGTGAAGTCACTTTGTAAATATAAGACCAATTATACAAATATTATTAATTTCATATTATAGCTTTTGTTACTCTGGAGCCTGAGTCATGAGATAATTGTTTTTTTTCATGACATAATTCTTAAACTCTTTATTAACCATCTTTAAGAAGCATAAGAGATTCTTCTAAGAATGTCAGGACTTTTAAAATTAAAATAATTTGCATAGCCCTCGCTTTGGATGGTTTATCCCTGTCCAGATAACACATCTAGACATTTGGAACCTTAGGGACGTGGTAATCAAGTGTTTTATTACATGATCTGCTACTGTAAATCCTGATTTTTTTTTTTTACTCAGAATTTTTCTCTTTCACAGGATACAAATCACACCCTTTGTCTGAGTGACTTGAGCCTTCTGTCTACAGATTCTGAATTGCGAGAAAATTCCAATACAGTAAGTGTACCTGTGATATGGACGCTAAAAAAACAAGTACAAGAATTGAGCACTCCCTTTGGTGGGAAAATTGAGGGAGGCCAGTCTTTAAAGTCTTCCAGATTTAGTTGTGTTCAATTACCGACCGTTCAGAGTTTTTTGTTTTTGTTTTTTCCCCTGATAATAGCTCCCATTGGAAGGATCGTTCTCTCTGATGCCTGGTCACTCACTGGATAACCGCCTGGCCCCGGAAATTTTCTTCCTTTATTCATTTAGCAAATGTTTATTGAGTGCCTACTCCCTGGTGCAGTGTGCTGGGGCTGAGCTTGTAGTGGTAAAAACGTAGGTGTGGTCTGTCCTTGAGGAACTTAAAATTAGTCCACTGAAGAGGGAGCCAGAATTCCAGTTTCCGGACTTTCTCAAGCCCTGCTGGTCTGACCTGAGTCAGTCTTTTCCTTTCCTTGACCTTACTTGACTAGGGTTTTGAAGGGAACCCCCTCTACAGGCCCTCTGTTAGAGGACAGCCGCACTGTCTCTTGATCTGATTGCTTCCATTCACTCTGTGTGGAATTTCCCTGCCATTCCCCTGGCTCCATGATGTGTCTTGCAGACCACTGTGTTAAGCTCCCTCATGAGGATCTGTGCACTTTACTGTGTCACCAGCACTGGTTTTTTGGTTAAAAAAAAAAATTTTTTTTTCCTTTGGTGAGGAAGATTAGCCCTGAGCTAACATCTGTTGCCAATCCTCCTCTTTCTGCTGAGGAAGATTGGCCCTGGGCTAACATCCGTGCCCATCTTCCTCTACTTTATATGGGACGCCTGCCACAGCGTGGCTTGATAAGTGGTGTGTAGGTCTAAGCCCAGGATCCGAACCTGCAAACCCCAGGCCACCGAAGCAGAGCACGCGAACTTAACCACTACGCCACCAGGCCGGCCCCAGCACTGGTTTTTAAGTGTGCGCTTTTTGTTAATTTTTCTCTCGTAAATAAGTATAGCTTAGGTTAGATTTTCTGTGCATATATGCCTAATAAATAAGAAAGAGCCGACATGATAGGAAGTCTATGCAGAGAGACTGACTGACTCAGGAATGCTGTGAAAAAGTATTTCTTAGAGTGTGATCAGTGGAGTCATCTGCAGCACTTCTGGCAAGGTAGGTTCTTGGGCCTCCCCCAAGCCTACTGAGTCAGTATCCTCTGGGAGTGGCAGCTGACACTGCATTTTTATAGAAGCACCCCAAAGCCTGGGTTCTTCTGGTAATGGCAGAGTTGCCCTTATCAGACCAACCCTCCCATGGAAAACAACTGTATATGCTGGGCAAAATATAAAAACAACTACTCAAAGGCACCAGAGAGCAACCCAAACAGGCAGAGGTAATGCTAGGAAGAAGGGGCCACGTGGGAGATAGCAGAGGCCCTGGATAAGCTGTCAGATTTGATGGCTTATCCACCTCAGGGCCAGCCCCAGTTGACACCAAACAAGATGGCCAAAACTCAGTAAACACTCAGTCTTACAGGCGTGGATAACCAGAGGACAGAGTTCAGGGCTAGCACAGCACATAGGCCCTGGAGAGTGCAGGGGGACTCCTGGAAAGGAAAGAGCCACAAAGGGGAGCCCCAAGCTCTGTGTATAAACTCCTTCCAGATCTCTCGTTGACCCCTGAACTGTGGACGTGTGGGGCAGACCCTAAGCAGCCCAGCTAAGGCTAAAGATGTGGACAAAGATTCAAGCTGCCGTCCAGTGTAGGGAAGACAGTTGGAGTTGGAGCACAGCCAAGTCAACTGAATGTTAAAGCAAACAAACAAACACTCTTCCAAGAAGTGTAACAGAATCCAGAGCCTTTTTTACCACAATTTACATCAGCAAGAGAGAGGCTGCTCTATCCCTTGGGGTCAAATTACATAATGTGTCCTTGTCACCCAGCATTTATCCCAGAATTGGAAATAGTCTCATTTTTAGTCTTTCAAACTAAGGCCACAATTCCCTAAAGTAATAGGACTAATTTTGCCTTGTTTTGCTTTGCTTGCTTTGAAAAAAATTATAAATTGCTAAAATCAAATTATACATTTTTACGAGATCATCATTTTACAGGTTTCTGGGCAGCCACATGTGTATGTGTCCTAGAAGTGACCTTTGGTTTGCTCAGAGCTTTTGTTAAAGCGGGGTTGAAGCAGCTAGGGAACGGCCGGCTGAGCCTCTTGGCTCCAGGATCCCTCCTGGTCCCAGACAGCTCCCAGTGTTCTTTCGTCTCTTTGCTCTAGGCCCCAGAGGCCTGTTCTTGTCTCCTCTGGGAGCTGTTCCCACTCGCTCTGCCCCCAGGGTTTTTCCCTGAAGCCTGGCAGTGGCTGAGTCATAGTCCCCTCAGCACTTTCCTTTTTTTTTTCAAATTAAATAAAACCTTTTTATTGAGGTATAATATACATACAGAAAAGTACACCTATCATAAATGTATACAACTTGATGAATCATCACAGTTCATCAAATCCATGTAAGCAACACCCAAATCAAGAAACAGAACATTCCCAGCACCCCAGAAGCCCCCCTGATGCCCCCTGACAGCTATTACCTCTCCCTAAGGAGAACCACTCTCCTGACTTCTAACAACCTAAGACGGGTTTTGCCTGTTTTTGTGCTTTGTCTAATTGGAATCATGCGGTATGTACTCATTTGTGCTGACTTCTTTCTTGCCACATTATGTTTAAGAAATTAACCCATATTGTTGCATATAGTAATAGGTCATTCTCATTGTTGGACAGTATTGCACTAAAACGAATACACCACAATTTGTTCTTTCTGTGTCCCTTCGGTATTTGGATAGTTTCTAGCTTGCAGCCATTACAAATAGTGCTGCTGTGAACATTCTCGTACGTAATCTTTTAGAGTCACAGAGGCTCATTCCTTTTTAATAATGTTACTGCTGATAATTTGTAAACAGCTGGAACAAAAATAACAACCATGAGGAAATTGCAAAGCTTATAGCTTAGTGGTAGTTGTCAGCCTGCTTTTTTTCAAACTGAGTTGCACATCTTTCTTGAGTTCTAAAATAGTGGTTTATAATCAGCATTTTAAGGACCTCAACAGAATAGAAAGTATCAGAAGACATTGCACATAGTAAAGATAAGTTCTGTTTCATAGCCTTTTGTTTCAGTTATACATATGTATGTAATATGAAGTCTATATGTGCATATATATATATAACATAAAGTGTATTTCTTACTTTGTGTCACAGTGAAAAGTTTGAAGGCTGCTTTCTTGGCCTGTGATTCTTAACTCCCTCAGGACTGGAAGCCTCATGTGGATTACCACCTTGGTTTCTATCATACTGGCAAAGATTCACTCAGCTTGCCTCTCATTCTTCCTGTTGATGGAATCATGCTAGAATAATTGGCCCCTCTTGGCTCATATGGGCAGTTTCATCTCTGAGGCCCTCTCAGTTGGTGAAGAGTTCCACTCACCTCACTTTTGCCCCCTCCCCACCCCTAGAGTGTTCCTTCTCCCTCCCAGAAGCAGAACTGTTGCAAAATGATCTTTAAACATAAGTTGACACTGGGGCAAAATCTGGCCTGAAGTTAGGTTTTGTTTGGTCTATACGGTGCTTTTAAATTGTTTTCTTGATTTTAATTACAAATCAGAAGATTTCACATAAAAATCCAAATTTCGGACTGTGCTTGAGTTCTGGTGACCCCCAGCCTGCATAGCCACGTGGTAGTATCCGCTGAAGCCCTTTGGAGGACTGGGGCGCGTGCTCTCTGGTTTGCCAGTCTCCCTGTCCCCGCCCCCCCTTGCTTCCCTTATTTCCGTTACTTGCCTGGAGTCCTGGAGGTGGCTACGTTTGTCACCCTTGCCCTGCAAAATTTGGGGCTGGAGGGGGACTGCAGAGAAGAAAAGCGCTGCTCTTCCCATCCCCTTAACTGAAGGGAAGCCTGGGAGTGGTGTTTTATTTGGTACCCATCAGGAGGCAGAGTCTCAAGGCATTATGTGTTTGTTTTGGTTTCACACTTTATCTTTTTTTAAATGCCTCTGACCATTTCTTAATTTTAAGTTACAAAGAAATTTGCAGTGACAAACAATAGTGAGTATAAGGTGATCACTATTGTCTGTCATTGTTTCTTTATATTGTTTGATTCGTTACCATGTGTACATATTAGAATATCATAGATGTTATGTAATGACCTTGAAAGATATTCACAATATATTATTATTACATAAGAAAAGCAAGTTGCCAGTGATGGATATACAATCCCATTTTTATGTAAGATTTGGTATTTAGAGTAGAGGTTGGCAAACTGTTTCTTAGAGAGGGCCAGACAGTAAGTATTTTGGGCTCTGTGGACCATACGGTGTCTGTCACAACTCCTCAGTTCGGCCGTTATCGCTGCAGAGGCAGCATAGACAGTGAGTGAATGAGTGTGCCTCTGTTCCAGTAAAGCTTTATTTACAAAAACAGGCATTCAGCCTGCACGTCAGTTTGCTGGCTCCTGTTTAAGAGTATTTGAGGACCCAAATCTTCGGGGGAAATATATGTCACCTTGGAAGAGGAGAAGTTGGAAACAAGCAGCGTATCAAAAGATCATTCTCGTCCTGCTGCTCTGACTGTTCTGTCACGGTGAAGAAGTGCCTCAGGATGGCGGGTCTCATATCTCTGTCTCTGTCCTCCAGACGCAGGGCCAGGATCTCAGCACACTTTCACCAGCAATCATCTTTGAGTCAATGTTTCAGAATTCAGATGATACGGCCATTCAGGAAGATCCTCAACAAACAGGTTTGTTATACAGACTCTCCTCCTGCTCAACTTTCAGCACTGGGGAAGGGAATTCACACTCACTGACACGCTGAAAGACAGGCACGGCAAAACATTATTTCCATTCCTTCGAGTGAAGGTACTTTCAGTGAGGGGTCAGAAAAGTATGGGCCTTTCAGTTCAATGTCATCTTTTCCCCTACTTCCCTCAACAAGGGTCTACTTTCCCTAGAAGTGGTCTGCTTTTCCAAAAGCTCTTGTTGACTTTAAAAAATGAGAGTTGTGAGCTCTCTCTTCTTTTGATGTGATACCCTGTTCGTGAGTGGGTAGGGTCCACAGACTGAGCATCAGAAGCATAGATCGTACTGTGCTGGAAGGAAGATCTGTCCCTGAAGCTTCACAGTAGTCAGAAGGTGTGTTCACTGGTCATGCCAAAAAAGGAGAAAAGCCTTAGGACACATTTTTCTATGGTCGGACCTATGCTAGTTCTTCACATGTAGAAACTGAGGTTGATCATGAAGCCTGGGACTTTGCCCAGAGGGGTCATTGAATGAAAAGCAGAAAGCCAGCCATCTAGCAGTGGAGAAATTGGCTTCAACAGACTTCAGCTCTCTTTGGTTTAGCCCATAATGACTGTGTTTTTGTGGCTTATATAAGGCTTGGGATATGTATATATATTTCTATTTCTTTTTCTTACCAGCTGCCTTGATTGAAAGTTTTAATGGTGATGCAGAGTCAGTCAGTGATGTTCCACCACCCACAGGAAATTCAGCATCTTTATCTCTTCCACTTGTACTGCAGCCTGGCATCTCCGAGCCACCCCAGCCTCTACTACCAGCCTCAGCACCGTCTGCTCCTCCGCCTGCTCCCTCCTTAGGAACTGGTTCCCAGCAAGCTGCATTTGGCAACCCCCCTGCTCTCTTACAACCTCCAGAAGTGCCTGTTCTCCACAGCACACAGTTTGCTCCTAATCATCAGGAGTTTCTTCCGCACCCTCAGGCAGCGCAGCCCATCGTACCAGGACTTTCTGTTGTTGCTGGGGCTTCTGCATCAGCAGCGGCAGTGGCTTCAGCCGTGGCAGCACCACCCCAACCACAAAGTACTACTGAGCCCCTGCCGGCCGTGGTCCAGACTCTGCCCCTGGGTGCCAACTCTGTCCTGACGAATAATCCCACTATAACCATCACCCCGACTCCCAGCACGGCTATCCTGCAGTCCAGCCTAGTCATGGGAGAACAGAACTTACAGTGGATATTAAATGGTGCCACCAGTTCACCGCAAAACCAAGAACAAGTTGTAAGTATTACGTAGAAACGGATCCAGCGGGGGGGAGTGTATTTACACAGGTGACATGTTCAGAGGCTTTTATTTCAAAAAGGAAAATGGCTATCATATCCACCCTGAAAGATGTAATTCTGTGTCTTAGTCACTTTCCGCATAATCGAGTGGTCTAAAGCCAGGGAATGCTGTGGTCGGCACCTGTAATAGGGAGGTAGAGGTTCCCCAGCTGTGGGGGCGTGAACACATATTCCATCTGCAGTTTAGTCCCATCGTCGAGGACAGGAGAGCTGTCAACAGGCTCCAGAGGCCCAGGAACGTTTCAGGAAAGTGGCTCTTCTCCAAGGCAGAGCCAGACGATGTGAGGGACTCACGTGACCCCGTCAGATGGAGCCCGACAGCAGTGGCCACGTCAGAGAAACAATCTGTGTGCCCAGAGCCCACCATAGAGCCATTTTCTACAGAAGTGTTTGGTCTGGATGACTAAGGAAGTGACCTGGTCATTCAGTTAACTGTATTTTGAGGGCCTGGCATTCACCAGATGCCACGTGGGGTACTCCTGCGGATAAAGAAGAGTGCAAACCGTGATCTCTTTCACAAAAACTTACTTTCTAGTTAAAGAGGCTAAAATGCCTAAAAGGAAGTTAATATATCCAGTAGGTAAAGTGCCAAATAATAATAACAGTAGTAAAAAATAACAACAGCTGATTTATTGAGCCCTTACTCTGTGTAAGGGTTTACTGTGCTAACTAAGCACTTTTTACACCTAAGGATCTAACATTGCCACTCACTACCTTATGTACATTAGTTTTATTTTTTTTTCATTTATTTATTTATTTTGTGTGTGTGTGTGAGGAAGACCAGCCCTGAGCTGGCATCCGTTGCCAATCCTCCTCTTTTTGCTGAGGAATACTGGCCCTGGGCTAACATCTGTGCCCATCTTCCTCTACTTTATATGGGACGCCGCCATAGCATGGCTGACAAGTGATGCATCGGTCCGTGCCTGGGATCGGAACCTGTGAACCCTGGGCCACCAAAGTGGAGTGTGCAAACTTAACCACTACGCCCCTGGGCCTGCCCCCTGTACATTATTTTTAGATGACTTTTTTTTTAGATTTTATTGAACAGATCATACAGAGAATTTCCCTACACTCTCTGCCTGCACCACCCGTTTCCCCTGATGTTAACATCCTGCACCAGTGTGGTATGTTTGTTACAGTTGACGAATCGAGTTTGGTACGTTATTATTAACTAAAGTTTATAGTTGACATTAGGGTCACTCTGTGTGCCATATGGTTCTATGCTTTGACAAATGCATGAGGTCATGTATCTACCGTTATAGTATTCAGAATAGTTTCATCACCCTAAAAATCCATTATACTTCACCTGTTCTTCCCTTCTCCCTGCCCCCTCTTCCCTAGCACCCACTGATCTTTTTACTGTCTGTATGTGTCTGCATCTCTAGATATCACCCACTATGCTAACTGAGCACTTTTTAATGCATTACTCATTTAATCACAACAATCCTAGGAGGTAGGTATGATTTTACCAATGGAGAGCAGAAGCCCAGAGAAGTTAAGTGAGTAGCCCAAGGTCACACAGCTCATAAGTGGCATAGCTGGGATTTGAGCATAGGCAGACCGACCCCAGAGCCTCTGCTCTTGATGACTACATTGTGCTGCCTAATGAGGGGTTCAGAGGGTAAGGGCGTGTTGGGTAGCCATACAGGTCAGGTGAGACTCGAGGTATGAGTTGGAATTAGATGGAGAAAAGGAAGGACTAACTAGGAGAGTGTCTGAGTGGACGTATGACGCTGTCACACAAACGGGAAAGGTGGTTTCGGGCTAAATAGTGAGAGCACTCGCATTCCGTACATGGGGTACCAGCCGTATCTGGAGGCAACCTCGTTCCATTTGCAGACAGCCAGACTCACTGGAGAGGGCCTCCCAGTGTTGTAGCCCAATCTGCCTCCATGTAGTTGTCATCGTTTTTTTCTGGATCTGCCCTGGGGAGCTGCATGGAACAAGTGTGATTCCTTTTCCATGCAATTCATTTTCATGTATTTAAATATGGGTCTCGTTTCTCCATCATTATTGTATAGCCTCATCTCCTATAACTTAGTCAGAAGCATTCATGTTCCTCTTAGACTCATCTTGGAGGCACTTTTCTTTTCGCCTTGAAGGGATAAAAGACAAAGCCCTTTTAAGATAAGACTTGAAGGAAGCAGAAACCCTATAGCCAATTTAATAGGAAGTACACTAAAATGATAGTGCTGATTTCTGGGCATGACTTTACAGTCCTACTTAGTAATAATATTAACAGCTCATGTTTGCTGAGTGCTCACCATGTGCCCAGGGCCCTGCATGCGTCATCTCATTTCACCCTCTCAGGGGTCCTTTGGAGGTTCTTTGGTTATCATCCCCATTTTTACAGATGAGGAAGCTGAGACTTTACGAGGTTAAAGCAGTTGCCTGACCTCTACGACTAATACGCAGCAGAGCTTGGACTCGAGTCCGGGTGTGGTTGAGTCCAGGGCCCCCCTTGAACAACTACCCTGTGCGGCTTACAGCACACTGCCCAGGGCCTTCACAGGGCTGTTCTGCCTGTGAGAGGAAGTCCTAGCCTGTCCTTAGCATGCAGCTTAATCCTTGAGGGGAAAAAAGAACTTTCCAGCCTCACAGAAGTATCGGGAGGTGGCGGGGGGTGGAGAGCTTAGAGGGGAAGCCAGCCCTGGGGCTCCCTCTGAGAAGACCATCAGCTTGAGAAAAGCACCCTTGGAGGAGCCTTTGGGCACACAGAAGCTACTGGATTAGGCAGCTGGGAGACAGCCAAGTAGTAGGGGACAAAGCTGGCTACATTGTCAGCACTGAATGTCAAACAGTGTGGTGACCTCATGTCAGAGCACAAACAAAACATCACTCAGTGCAAAAATCCCTGAACACTGAGGGTTTTCTGTCCTCTTGGATGACCATTATAACTAGGGAGGCTTCAGGTCCTGGGAGATCTGCCCTGTTGCTGTGGCCATAAATGTGATTTCTTTTTTTTCCAGCAGCAAGCATCTAAAGTTGAGAAGGTGTTTTTTACCACTGCAGTACCAGTAGCCAGTAGCACAGGTATGTAATTCTGTATTAGCTTTAAAAGAATGTCAATTCTCTGGGCCCCTTGAGGCACAGTTAATTGTTACTTTGCCACAGTTTTTGAAGCTTTAAATTTGTCACATCGTATTGTTTATTAGAATATTTCATATTCTCACAACTATTGGAAGTTAGTGTACTTATGGCATAATTACCACGTTTAACATTCTTTAACTACTACAGTAGTCCCCCCTCATCCGTGGGGGATATGTTCCAAGACCCTCTGGATGCCTGAAACTGTGGATAGTACTGAACCCTATATATACTATGTTTTGCCTATACATACATACCTATGATAAAGTTTAATTTACAAATTAGGCACAGTAAGGGATTAACAACAGTAACTAATAATAAAATAGAACAATGATAACAATATACTATAATAAAAGTTATGTGAAAGTGGTCTCTCAAAATACCTTATTGGACTGTACTCACCCTCCTTCTTGTGATGATGTGAGATGGTCACATGCCTACGTGATGAGATGAAGTGAGGTGAGTGATGTAGGCATTGTGATGTAGCATGACAGTATGTCAGAAGGAGGGTCATCTGCTTCCGGACCACGGTTGACCACCGGTAACTGAAACCGCAGATAAGGGGAAACTATTGTAATGGTTCTTTCCCTTTCAGATATAGCTTTTAAATGTAGCCAGAAAAAAGTTTGAATCACAGTTAATGCTAAAGAGGGCAGCTGTTAATTCACTGGACTCTTTTCTAATTACCTTAATGAAGAAATAGCATCTGGGCCAGAGACTCTTTAGAGCTAAAAGGTCCTTTTTTTCAAACTCTTTATTTTATAGATTAAGAAACTGGGGCCCTGAAAGATTCAGTGACTCCCCAAAGTCATAAGTGAGTTTGTGGCAAAGCCAAAGCACTAGCCCTCAGGCCTCACGACTCCCTCTCTGTTCTCCTGCCCCTTGGTCTCCAGCTATTTTTGAGACACACAAAGCCTGTCTGAATTCAGAGTGTGCGTGTGCACAACACACATACACAAGAGAGAGAGAATGTGCGTGCACGCGAGGCTGGCTTGTTAAAGGAGATTTACCCACACCTACTGTGTGTCAGCGACTGGGGCCATGACGATGAGTGGGATGTCCTAAAGGGGTTCAGAGTCTCTCGGGCAGGCAGAACTAAACGCGTCCTGTACAGTGTGGAGAGAGGTGTGGAAGGGATACAGTAGCTCTGTGCATGTGCCAGGAGGCTCACGTGCCCGCTGCCCTCAGCCCAGCCTGCTGGAAACACTGCCTGAGGCTTCAGGAGAGGAGAGGCGCGAGCTGGGTCTTGAGAGATAAGAGTGTGCTCTCCAGAGGAACATCCAGTGTCTGGGGAGTTTAGGCAGAAGGAAGAGCCCAGAGGCCCAGAGGTACAAAGAACATGTCAGGAAAAGGGAGGTGTCCTCCGTGGCTGGCATGGAGGGTGCCAGGGAGAATGGCTGGAAATACAGGGTGCGTCTAGACGGCGTGTGTGGCTTTGTAAGGAAGAGGGACTTTGTCTTGGAGGGGATGGGGAGTGGCAGAGGCGTCCTGAGGAGGAACGTGGTCTAATTTAAAGCAGAACAAAGCCCAGAGCATGGCATCCACCCTTCCCTCCGTTCCTCTGGGGCACTCAGCTGTCACCTAGTCTGCATCCCCTGTCCCTCCTGCCCCTGCCCTGCAGCTGGCTACGTGAAGAGCAGTCTCTCTGCCTCTCTCACAGGGAGCTCCGTACAGCAGATTGGCCTCAGTGTTCCCGTGATCATCATCAAACAAGAGGAGGCGTGTCAGTGTCAGTGTGCATGCCGGGACTCTGCGAAGGAGCGGGCAGCCAGCAGGAGAAAGGGCTGTTCTTCCCCACTCCCTCCAGAGCCAAGCCCCCAGCCTCCTGATGGGCTCGGCCCGAAGCTGCCGCCACAGACTTTTTCCCCACCCCCCGTCCCTCTGTCGTCCTCCTCCACTGCACCTTCTTCCTGTGAGCAAAGCGGACGAGCAGAGACTCCTTCAGATCCTCAGACAGAAACGTTAAGTGCCATGGATATGTCAGAATTTCTGTCCCTCCAGAGCCTGGACACCCCGTCCCATCTGATTCCCATTGAAGCACTACTGCAGGGGGAGGAGGAGATGGGCCTGACCAGCAGCTTCTCCAAGTGAAAGGCCTGTACGTGCTCACCTCTGTGGAAAGAGGCTGTGCAGGAAGCATAAGGTGTGAGGCCTGCCATCATGGGGTCAGCAATTTGAAGGATGAAGAAATCTACTGTTTGAAATCCTCACCTTTCAGACGTATTTTCTTTATTCATATCCCAGGAGCATCCATTTTAAGGAACTGATCTTTGGGGGAAAAAGAAAAACAACAAAACAAAAAAAAGCTAAGTTATAAATGAACTGTTTGGCTGCACTGTATGTCACTTTTGCTTATTGTCATGTGAACTTGGAAATTAAGGTTACTCGTATGCATAAAAATTCTAAATGAAAGGGTGTGGTTTCCATCAATCTGATGCTGCCCATCACTTGCACTGGGGTCTTTGTGGTTTGGGCAGTAGAGTTCAGTGTGCTGGGCGTTGCTCCTCCCTGTGTGTCTTTTGAGTGTGGGGCTGAAGCTTGTGCGGAAGGCCAGACCCTGGCTCCATCAGAGAGGGGAGTGGCAAAGGCAGGTCAGACCCCTGTGAGCCGGACAGGGACTGGGTGAGATGGTTTTGTTGTTTGCGTTTGGTGTCTGTGGAGCTCAGGGTGACGGCAGGGGTCATCCTGCAGCCAGCTTCAGCACAAAGGGGCAGCTAAAAACCTGGCCTGAGGCTGTGGGGACGATCCTGTTCTGCAGGGGCCCTAGGCAAGTTGTTGACTGCTATCTATGGATGACGGGTGTGCAGAGCTGGCTCTAGCAACGTGATCAGTCTTTGCCTTCCTGGTTCTTTCTCTCTTGGTCACCCGGGCTTGCAGATCGCAGTGAATTTTTCTTGGAGAACACCCCTGTTTTGTCCTAGAGTGGACACATGGCTTATGGCCGGTTGCTGGGCAGTGGTCTGCCTTCCTTTAATGGTATTTGCCTCCTCTGAGCAGGAGAGCTGCATTTTGTTTATCAGAGAAGGTGCGGCTTTCAGGGCGTTCTTTTGAGGCGCATGTAATTGGCAGGCCAAGTGTGCTGGTTCCAGGTTCAGCAGGCTTTTGGTTGCCCCCTCCCATCTCAGCCTCTCACCCCTCTGGATTTTGCATACAGCCTAGTACAGTGCAAAGAAGGATGTGACTTGCTCAGCTTAGTCATATGATTTCTAAATAAAAACAAAACAAAAAACAAAAAAAAAACACAAAACGATGATCTTCTACTCAGGGTAAAACAAAACAAAAAATTTCCCTTTCCACCAAAAAGCCTGAAATGTTGCAATAAGTTATCTCATTTGGAATGTTTCATTAAGTTGTGTTACAGGGGAAAAAATTTTTCTTTTTGATTTGTGTGTAGAATTATATCCATCTGTCTGCCTTTGGCTTCAAATCATCGCCTCTTAAAATAAAACATCAGCTACAGTCCACACTAAAATGGAAAGTTTCTCTCAACTGGCTATATTAATGGAGTCACGAGTGCTCACCAGACTCACTGAGCTCAGAGACCAGGCATGGCCCAGGGTCTAGACTAGACTCTGCCTCCGAGTCCCTTGCCTGCCTTGAGCAAGGAGAGAGGTTCCACCAGCAGGGCTGTTGTCCTGAGTCAGCCACGTCAGGCGGAAAGCAGCCATAATTTTGCCTTCCTTTTCCACTCCCTAATGTAAAGAGATCTGCATTTGCCACACTCGTGTTCTCTGAGCCATTCTTTGGGGCCAGCCAAGATAGTGTCCAGAGCAGACCGCTTACCCGGGAGCCAGTGGCCCTGCCTTTGACAGGATGTTTGGGACAGATGTGGACAAGAGGGCAGTGGTTGTAAATGTTGTTCCCGCCATGAGGAGAAATGGGCTTAACCACAAGCAGCTGGTGGTTCCTCATTCCAAGAGTCTGGTCAGGAGAATTGATTTCTTTTTGACCTTCTGCACTCCCCTCCCCAAAAGGCTGATGGGTTCTGGTGACCGTTGACCTCAGCAGAAGTTGATAAGGCAGGAGGAATCTTCTGTTGCCACAGTGGGTTAGTCTTCCTGGAAAAGCAGCAGCTGAGCGTGGGTTGTCCTTGGCTGTCTCTGGGCCTTGCGCCCATGGGAAGCTTTGAGGTAAGACCCTTGCTGTTTTCTCTACAACTTCTGAGAGAGAGCAGTGTGATGGGCTCCTGAAGGTAGCTTCTATCGGAGGGCAGGAATGGCCTCCCCACATAGCCATCCTAGGGTCACCTGGAATTCGGTTCCCTGGGAGCTGAGGTGGGAAACAGGAGCCCAGGGAAGGCCATTGGAAGCATCCATAGATTCAGTATTGCTCCTTTCTGGTTAGCCAGGGCTGTGCTCGTATCAGGCCTACCCAGGTCAGTGGCTTTTCCACTCTCCAAAGATTGGGAGTGATGAAGAAGCATCTTAAAACAGTGTTTAGGCTGACAGATTTTTCTAGTTGAAGTATCTGCCTTTTGAGGGTGACTCGAGATTACAAGGGGGACTGTCAGATCCAATCAGCTTTTAAAAAATCAGGAATGTGCTTAAAATGCTCGTGAGTGGCTGTGAAGAGCAGGTCTATTCCACAGGGTAGGCAGTCTTTCCTTTCCTTCCTCCTCTAGCACTCTTTCCCTCCCCACCCCCTTCTATAAGCCTGGCCCCTAGTGCCAAGGGTCTTGGAGAAGAGAGGACCGCTGCCTAAAGTGGAGCCAGAAGGAGCCTTCCTGGAGAACATGGTTTCCCAAACCCAGGAATGAACCTAGGGTGAGGTTAGGGAAGGTCTGCAGACGTCTAGCGGGTGACATCAGGCCTTTTTTCTTCCCGTGGTAACCGTAACCATTTTCACCCTGTAGATTTCTATTTCCAGCTCCCAGGGGCATCTCGTTATACTGCCCCTTTCCAGGGTGCTAGTCAGCACCAGGACTTGCAGTTTGTGGGCTTGGAGCTGGTAGGAAACTTTGGCTGGCACTGCCAAACTGCCTTAGTGAATTTGGCCCTTCCCAGGCAGGTGGGTGGGGCATTGAGGGAAAGTGGTCCTGCCTTTCCTGACAGGGTCTGGCCAACCTCGTGGGGGCATCACTAGTTTGGTAACAAGAGTTGGTGTCATTTATTGAATTCCACCTCCTCCCCTTTAGAAAGAGATCATGGTACAAAGCCCAGGAGGGGCCTTAAGATGTGAAGACCTCTCTGGGTAGAAGCAAGGGACTTCTCTTCACCATCTCTGGAGAGTCAGTAGATTGGCGAGTTTTACCTTCAGGGTCAAGGCAGTAGACTGATCGGGATAATAATGGAGGGTAGGGTGGGTTTTCCTGAGAGACTTTGTATAATGCTGAATGTGTCCAGAGGGACGAGTTTGCAGAACCTCATATTGGTATATTAAAGAAATAATAAAATAAGAAAGCACTTTAGGTTATTTTATCTTTAACCCAATTGCTGCAATTTCTTTTGTGTATATATATACATATATATACTTTCCACAAAGTTTTATTTTTTGCTCAGAATAAAAAGTTAAATTGGGGTGTGAAAAGAAAAGCACTTACCTTGGTGCAATATGTGTAGCTTGATGGTCGTTGTCCCATGTGGCCCTGGCCTGGCCACGTTTTTTTGCTGTCAGCCCTGTACTGTGAGGCTGTCTATAGGGAAACACTATTATGCATTCTCAGCAACTGCTCAATCTATGCAAGCCTTCCCTGTGTGCCCGAGGGCGCCCCCTCAGGCTCTCTGAAGAACTGCTGTGGGTCCTGTTTTCTTCTGCTGACTGTTGAGGCCCTTTGTCATCACTTCTTTTTGGTCCCTCACCATCTTTCCCCTCTTCACCATTACAAAGTGATACCCGAAGGAAGGAACACGTTGTTCCTAGGTAGAAACCTGGCACCTTCTAGACTTTTATATTTGTAATCATGTCCATTGTCCTTTATCTTAAAGACTTCTCCAGAGTCACTTGAGACCATTGATTTGTGGAGCTGCAGCAATATTGCTGAAGAGTTTACACTTTTCCACCGATCAGAAATATGTTTGGGGAAGTGTTGGTGGTAGTGGGGGACGGCAACACGAGCCATTTCTATACTGCTCCCCCTTCCGCCCGGTTGGCTCTTTAAGCGAAAAGGCCTCTAAGGCTTCATTAAATCCAGTAAACAAAGCTGTTAATAATCTGCTTTAGCAACTTTCTTCCTTCCCCTTCACTCCCCTCTTGTCCCCCCCCCCACCCCATTTTATCTTCAATTCTCAGGCTACAATAGAAGAGAGAGGTTTTAAAATATACTTCAGCCAAAGCAGAAAAATTTCCATAGATCCAATATGCAAATGGTTCTGCTGTGACACAGATTGGAAACTGTCCATTCCTTAATACTGGGGGGCGGGGGGGGGCAACAAAACTGAATCATGCATATTTCTGATTGGTAGTCAGTCTAGCCTGTTTCCTCTTGCATATTTTTGGGGGAGAGAGAAAGGGTCCCATGTTTCTTCTCATGCCCTTTGGGGAAGCTGGCATTTCTCACTGTTACTCCTGTTTGAGAGGGCCTCTCAGTCTGCACTGAAAAATGCAAATTAAGCTGGATCTTTATGTCGGTGTGTACATAGTACAAGCTTTTTTACTGGAAGCAACGTTTAAAACCACACACTGCCCTTTTGGTGGTGTGCCTGCTAGGCCAAAAATTGGGTGATAATGTAGTGTCACTTTCTCAGCTAAATGCAGTTTCTACTCTTTCTTATGGGAAAATTTTTCATAAAGCCTTTTTTCACCAAAACCCAGGGGTGTTTTTTGCAATATCCTTGTTATCCTCTTAGTGGTGCCAAGTCAGAGGCCTCTCTTGTTCTTCTCCCGTGTCCTCAGGCCTCCCGAGGGCGCTGTTGGACTCAACAGTCTACATCCTTTGTTGTGTTCTGGAGAACGTGGGGTGAGGGTCAGAGTTGAAGGTGGCTGTTCCCTTTCCCTGTGAACTCCTCCTAGTCCCTGTGGGGAAGGTGGCTGGAAACAGGTTTTTGCTGAATCTCTGGCTCAAATCTGGCTAGGAAAGGCAAGACCCACAAGAGCCTTCTTTTTTAACACATACCATCATTGGCCGGAGGTCTTGGTGACAATTTTTTAAATCCCGAATAGTTTTATTTGGATTATGTAAAAGCCTATCAAATTTATTTAAGTGTGAAACATGGGAACAACGGACTTCCACTGAGCGATGTGAAAACGTTACAGGTTCAGTACTTCCAAAGGAAGAAACCTCCAAACCCAAAAAAAGAGTAAATATGAATTTGTATTTTTGAAGAATGTGAAATAATGGTGTTTGCTTAATTGCTCATTTTGTATAAACTTAATATTGTACTTTAAAATATCTGCTAAGAAGTGGAAATTTAACTTTTTGGAATTGAAAAAGCAATATTAAATACTAATGAAATCCTAATTAAATGCTTATTTAAATCTGGTAGTATCTGTGGCATTTCTTCCCAACCCTGCCCATGGTTGACAGTTTTCAACTATTTCCCCCCTCCCCAGCCATCAGAGTCTTAGAGAGGGGACAGAAAGGAAAGGTCAGTCACCAGGAGAGTCTGCAGGTTTCCTTTTAATCAAGGCTCTGCTAAAAGTGTTTTGTGGGGCTGGGAGCCCCCAAAGCATGAAATGGACATGTAACACCACCTGGATCCCCTAAAGCAGGCCAGACCACTCTGGCGAGCACTGCTAGTCTGCCCAAATCCGGGTAATCAGACTGGGTATTCATTGGCTACATTTCAAAGCTCAGCACTGCCTTCAGCCAGGATGGAGTGGGAGTGAACCCAGCTGCTAGCAGAGCTGCCACCCCAGGCTGAGAGCCAAGTACCAGCCACTGCCAGTGAAGACTGGCCCCTTTACTGAAGGGAGTTGTTCAGAGTCCAGCCACCAGCCCCTGGGGAGGGAGAGAAGTCAGGGCGCCCCGCTCGGGGATGGTCAGGGCTCCGCAGCTCCATCACCAGCATCCTTTGGGAAGCCACCTCTGGCGGAGACAGCTGGCTGAGGGGGCGCTCCAGGTTTGGCTGAGACGTTCTGGTTAGAACAGAAAGGAAAAAAGTGAGGCTGGAGGAAAGGCCTTAGATTAGGCCCAGCAAGGATATGGCCACTTGGCATCTGGATAGCACCTAACTTTTTCAAAGCCTCTCGCCCAGATGAAAGGGGGGAGGGGTAAAGCGGTGGGGACACTCTTCCACCCTCCAGGGAAAGCTAGGGCTTAGCAAGTTCAGCCAGTGGGCAGTCCCCACCTCCCAGGCCCAGCCCGGGGTGGGCACTGACCCCGCCACCAGCCGGCTCCGGGCGCCGGCGGCCCAGCTGCCGCAGCATCTCCTCGCAGGCGGCGATGGTGTCCAGGAGCTGCCGCTGCCGCTGCTCCACCGCGTCCAGCAGCTGCTGGGCGCGCTCATCCCGGGGCGGCTGCGGGGGTGGCCTCCCGCCGAGCCCCAGCCCCGCCTTCCCACGGTCCACGCCGGCAGCCTCCCTGCCCGGGAGAGAGGGAGACAGACGGTCAGGGCCGCCGCTTGAGAGGGGTCTGAGCCCCTTCCCCCCGCCCCGACGGGCCCCCTCTCACCCCCGTGACCAGTCTGAGCCCGGGCCCCATTCCATCTCCGCCTGCGCGGCCCGACCACCTCCCCCCTTTCGGCCGCCCCCCTCCCCAGCGCTGCGCTAAAGCTCCGCAAGGCTGCGCCCCGCCCCGTCCCCACCGGTCTCCTTCAATCCTTCTGGCGGTCGCGGTCCCTTTAAGTTGCCCGGCGCGGAGGTGGAGCCGAGTCTCCCGGACCGGAAGCTGGCTGTGCACGTCACTTCCTCCCGGAAGCGGGCCTGGGCGGATGTCTCCGGCGCGTCCGTGCAGGGGGCTGAGGGCCGCGGTGGCTGCCAGCGTGGGGTTGAGCGAGGGGCCGGCGGGCTCCGTCCGGAGCGGCCGCCTCCTCCGCCCGCCGAGCCCCGCTCCGGCGGCGCCGGGAGCACGGCTGTTGCGGCTCCCGGGGAGCGGGGCCGTGCGGGCCGCAAGCCCGGAGCGCGCCGGCTGGACCGAGGCGCTGCGGGCCGCCGTGGCCGAGCTGCGCGCCGGCGCCGTGGTGGCTGTCCCCACCGACACGCTGTACGGCCTGGCCTGCTCGGCGAGCTGCTCGGCGGCGCTGGGCGCTGTGTACCGCCTCAAGGGCCGCAGCGAGGCCAAGCCGCTGGCCGTGTGCCTGGGCCGCGTGGCCGACGTCTACAGGTGAGGCCGCCCCGACCCGGCCCCGCTGGGGGCGGCACCGCGGGAGGGGCTTCCGGTGACAGGCTTGGGAGACTGAGGCGCAGAGCGCGGGAGGGGCTTGTCCAGGCTCACCCAGGAATCCGGAACTGGAAATGTGTATCGAGCACTTAGCGTCTGCCAGCCTGAACGAGATGCTGGGGCGCCGCGATGCACGAGGCAGCCGGGGTCCCTATTCTCTTGGCGCTTTTGTGACAACGGGGGGACTCCCGCGGTAAAAAAAAAAAGAAAAGAAAACCAGTAAACTGGGTAGCTTAATGGAGGGAGGGGGTGCCTTGAAGAAAATAAAACACGGAGCATGAAAGCGGTGCAGCTATTGTCGCCCCGAAGACCAGAGGCAAGTGGGCTCCAAGCCTGGGGTGCTCCTCTGGAGCCCTGCCTTCTGCTCGGGCTCTTCAGGGGCGTGATGAGGGAAGAAGGACGGATCCCATTGTAGGCCCTAGGAACCGCTTTTCTGGGTCTCGCTAAAGTCTGGACTAGGACCAGCAGTGCCCCTTCATTCTTGGATGGATTTGTCCCCTTGTTTCCCAGGTACTGCCATGTGAGAGTACCCGAGGGGCTCCTGAAAGACTTGTTACCAGGACCGGTGACCCTAGTGATGGAACGCTCGGAGGAGCTCAACAAGGACCTGAACCCCTTGACTCCTGTGAGTCAGATTTTCTCTTGTGTCCTCAGACTCCTGCCATTTGACTTCCGCTAGGATCCAGGCCAGACCTGTCCCCAACCCCTCCCAGCCTTTCTGATGTTCCCCATTTCTCCTTGTCTCATAGCTTGTAGGCATCCGGATTCCTGACCACGCCTTCATTCAGGACCTGGCCCGGGTGTTTGGGGGACCACTTGCTCTCACCAGTGCCAACCTCAGCTCCCATGCCAGTTCTCTGAATGTCGAGGTGAGAGTTACCCAGTCCTCCCCTCAGAAGTGTCACCAGGCCAGTTTCCTCTGAACCAGTGGGCTTGATGGTTTGCTGGAACTGCCTGGCAGGAAAGCCGCCCTTTGGGTCTAGTGATGGGAAGTCTGCCTAGTTCTCCGGGGGGGTGGGGTGGGGGGGGTGAAGGAATCGAAATTAAAGAATCTCAGAAAGCTTTTTTTTACAAAATTTGAGAGGCGAGGGGGAGAACTGGTGTTTTCTTATTACCTTTTTAATAATAAGAAACATTATGGTAAATAAAATCATTTTTTCCCCTTTTGTGGGGGTAGCAGTTGCTGGAGAAGAAATTTAGGCGATAAGTCTTTACAACAGTGCTGTACAGAAAGTTAAGGCTCCAAAAAGTTTATTCACTTGTTCTAGAAACTCTTGACCCTGTTCTCTTATCTCTGCCACAAGCCAAGTCAAAGAAAGGATCATCCTAATCCTGTCTTGGCTATATAGCTCAGAACAAATGAGGACACAAAGGAATTTAACTGACCACGTGTTTTTTTTCTTCCTGAATTTAAATACAGAACATAGTAAAGTGACAGAGTTTTCCATGCCCAGACCTAGAGAGTGGGTTCAGGGGCCCTGGAAAGTGAGAGCTCAGCATCCCTTCTTATTCTCAGACTGCAGGCTTTTCTCTGTCCTGGGGGCTGCACCTGTCAGGGGTGGGAATAGGGGTGTGGGGGGTGTTATTCTTACCTTTCAGCAAATCGTTGCCCTATCCAACACAGTAACTGGAATTTATGATTCCCTCACTCCAAATTCCAAGGCCTAACTGCCACTGCATTGTCTTCATTGGCGCTGGGCAGGGACCGTTCGATGCTCTACCTCAGTTAACAGTTCAGTCAGCAGTACTGGAGGGAGTATCCATAGCCCAAGGATTGAGTGCTGGTGGCATGCACTTGTGGAGTCCATCCTCTTTTTCTCTCCCTGTCCTGATCCAGAGCTCCTCTGAGATCCAGGCTCACAGTGCTAGAGCTGGAAGGCCCCTTGGTGACCATCTAGTCCAGCCCCCTTATCTTACAGCCCTGGATAAAGTAACTTGCATGCAGTCACACAGAGATTTGGTGGGAAGTCCAGAGTACAGCCCACATCTTTGGACTCCCACCTCAGACTCCAGTCATTGCACTTATACCTCTCCACAGAAGCAGTGTGGGGAATTTCCTCTTGGCACGGCAAGATTGTCTGAGCTCTGAGATAGGTGCTACTTGGGGTGCTAATCTGGGGTAGCTGCAAACCTCTCAGGATGCAGTATCCTAGGATCTAATGCAGTGTCCTTGGCACAGCTGACCTTAACAAATGAGGTTCCTTCCCCTGCTTAGAGGAAGATGCCTCCTGTTTAGAATCGTGTGGCCTTTGTCTTCCTTACAAACGCTGCATGCAGTGTGACGACATTGCAGCTGCCAGGAGTAGTGTCCATGCACTTCTTCCCCCTCTTCTCAGGAGTTCCAGGACCTCTGGCCTCAGTTGTCCCTGGTCATTGATGGGGGACCAATTGGGGACGGCCAGAGCCCTGAGTATCGCCTAGGCTCAACTGTGGTTGACTTGTCTGTGCCTGGAAAGTTTGGCATCATTCGTCCAGGCTGGTGAGTCTCTTTCCTGTGGCATGGGGATAGAATTTGAGGGAGGTTGGGAGATGCAAAAAAAGTCTTGACAGAATAAAGGTGGTCACTCTTTTCTTGCCCTGAGGCGGGTGGGCAGGTTTGGAGAAGTGGTAGTTGGAGTGGGACTGAGTTTGCTAGTAATTGCTGGCTTTTTCAGGATTCAAAAGGATTCATCAAGGGTTTGATGAACAGTGCATAGTAAGACCAAGAATTTAGAGGTCTCTGCTCACCAGACTCTGGTGGGCTCAAGGCTTTGAGAAGTCAAACTCTAACTGTCCTCCATTTCCTCCTCAGTGCGCTGGAAAGTACTACAGCCATCCTCCAACAGAAGTACGGGCTGCTCCCTTCACATGGATCCTGCTTGTGAAACTTGGGAGGAGGGAGGGCCCAAGGACTGGTACTGGACACTATGTGTCTGTCCGCTGGTGGTTGGCAAGGCCTCATTTGCAGAGGCCACTGGGGCTGCAACGTCGCTGGTCTGACCCTGTAAGGCAGTGTGCCTTTCTGAACTCGGCAGACCAGGTCCCAGGAGCTGCTGTTTAGCTTCACACCTGATGGAGGAGGTTATATTTATTATCTGTAATTTCATATATCAGCCAAAAACTGAATAGGGACTTGAAGAACATTCCTAGGATGGCCTTGTTCTGATAAGCTTCTTCTTCACTCTTTTTTTTTTTTCTAATTTTTGAAAAACAATTTAACACAGATTTGGAATATAATGAGAGCCTCCTCTCTGGTGGGTGGTGGCATGTAAGGTCCAAATCAGCTAGAGCACCAGCTCGTGCTGTTTAAAAGTCTCAAGTGACCAAAGGCGTGAGTTTGTGCTCCTAAAGCTGGAACCAGGTGAGGATAAGGTTTGTGGAGCCATAGGCCAAACAATTTCCTCTGAACCCAGGGGGCTGGTGGTGTGGTGTGTTGTAATTGCCTGGTGGAGACAGTCATCATTTTGTCTAATGGTAGGAAGTCAGCCCAGTTGGCTGAATATTGGAAAACAAATCTCGACTATCCATTTCAGCCAGGGATTTTTTTCTTATTTATTCATAAAATAAATTATAGTGAATTATACCTATAACACCTTTATTTAAATCTAGTGTCTACTCAGCAGCCTTTATCCTTGTTCATATGTATACCAAGTGTTAAACATAGTTATTGTTGGGCATTTGAACTTTGTTTTTCTTGAATAGAAAATAATGCTGCTATTAAACTTCTTTATAAATGGTTTATTTTTCTTCTTTTGAATTATTTCTTTAGGATAGGATTACTGGGTCAAAGTGTATGGACATTTTTATGGCTTTTTGACACAGATTAGCCTTCAAAAGAACTGAACCAGACTGCACTGCCGTCAGCAGCATGAGAATTGCTGCCCCCGCCCCCCGCCTTGCCATACTTGTAGTGGTTTTCAAATTGTATGTATGTGAAATGAAGACTCACTGTTGCTTCCTTCTGTAAATTACCACAGGTCACCATCCAGCCCTTTTCACCTGTCCCTGCCTGCCTTGGTTCCCCAACTAAGTCACAAGCAAAGCCACCAGGCCCGCCGCCTCCATTGGTGGGATTTCATATCAGTTACATAACTGGAGCTGGCAGGCCTTGAGGTAACCAGTGGGCCCGCTTCCCCCACTCCCTCCTTGCACCCCAGTTCCCAGAACCGGGATTCAGTCTTGAGCCCATAAACTTCGCAGTATAGTGGTTTCCAATACACAATTTTCAAGTAGATCTTAAGAATCTTGCCAAGGTGTCCCAGGGCCTGCTTGGAAGGTCCCTGCAATTAGCATATTAGTTTGTAAATAAGCACTGGTTTGTTAACTATTCCCTCTAGAAATCTTGTTTAAACTACTAGTTTCTTAAGCAGACTCACTCTTCATTGTGCTAACACTGTAGCCAACCCATCCCACATGTCCATTTGTCACAGAATCTGACTGAGGGGTGAGAATTCGTGAACTAAGCAAAAGGAATGCTTACTTGAGAATACCACATCATAACACAAATCACAGTAGCACTGAAACAGGCTCTAGTGAGTGGGCCTCATTCAGTTCAGGCGGCTAAAAGGAGGGGGATGTCCTAGTCCTCTCCCTGGAGCTAAACGTTCATCTGGGAAAAGGTAGGCTCTGCAGCACAGAGGTATTTTCTTAGAAGAAAAAGAACTGAGCTCCCAGCACTGGGTAAAACTGCAAAAAGGAAAAGACAGCTGTGCTCAGGCCCTAGCTACAAGGCCACACCAAGTAAGGAAAGCTGGATCCTGTAGCTTCAGGAAGACAGGAACCATTCCTGGTCAAGTGTCCCCCAGCACCCAGCAGAGTAAGGTGCTCGGTTAGTGTGTGTTCAATGTGTAAATGCTCAGGATTACTTCATGATAATTGGGTTCAGGAATCTACTGGGAAGAGAATTTCCCTTCTAGAAAGTCTCAGATATGGTTCCCTAACTTGGAGAAGACAGATGATAGGGGAAGGAGGCCTAAAAAGAGGATACAGGCTGGCAGGAGGGAGAGGGTGCATGCTAGCCCAGAACCCTGACACCCTTCTAAGCAGTGATTCGGCGACTCCACTAGACAACACCAACCTGCTGAGCTCAGAGCTAGAAGGGATTGTTTTCAAGTGTTCTGACTGAGGAAGTGGAGCTGCCCTGGGCTATCCAGTCGCCTGCCAGCCTCTACTGTTCCCTCTCCGGGACACCGCCTAGTTTCCTGTCACTTGCAGAGCACCCCAGCACCACCTGCCTGAGGAGCAGGCTCTGTTCTACCTGGGCCCAGGCTTGATGGCCCACCCAGAAGCACCCAGCCGCCGGCTTGGAGGCGAGCGAGTGCCTACAATCTCAGCTGAGCCCCACATGGTTACATCTTCCAGTGGGGCTGGGACAGCAGCCTCTCATGTCCCTGTCTGCAGGCCCCTCACATCAGCCACTGCTCCTTCTCTTTGATGAAGTGCTCCGCCCAGCGGCGAGTCAGCTCCAGGTACAGGCTGGGCTGATGAGGCAGGTAGTCCAAATACAGACGAGTTGGCGTCTTTTTGGGAATGGCCTTCTCAATCTGGGTGCCCTCGTGCCACTCGTTGAAAGAGGTGATGGAGACGATCTCGGGCCTGACCGTCAGGGCTGCCTGCAGGGCCGTCTCGTAGTACTTGCCATTGACCCTGTTCCGTGTATTGTGGTTGTTCCAGGGCCGGATGCTGGTGTCAATGTAGCCAGGCCCCACACTGGGGATGAACATGAGGTTGTTGGCGTCGCAAAAATTCTTCACAGCTTTCCAGTTCTGATGGGAGGAGCCGAAGGAGAAACCGTTGGAGGCAAAGTAGGTGTACATGCCATCAAATCCGGCAGCCAGGATGTCGTGGGTGTGGCCCTCCTCCACCAGCAGCGCAATGAAGACCCCATCATAGGGGGTGTTGCGGATTGAATGGGGCCCGTTTGGTGTCAGGAGGTGGGCCCAGGCCTCAGGGGATGTCAGGTATGAGTCGTAGATATAAAAGAGTGGGAGGCTCTTGCCCATGCTGTTCTTATAGCGGTAAAATGCACCGTGGGAGCCATACCTGAGGGCGGGAGGAAGAAGAGCCTGAACTGGCGGCCTGAGATGGGAGAAGCCGGCACAGCTGCAGGACCAGCCATGGGTGAGATCTTGCCTGATGCTCGAGCACAATTCTGGATCCAGCCAGTCCCCGCAGCAGGATCCATTGTGCCTCTAAGCAAGAACCTAGCTCCCTCCCTCCTCTTCCCAGCTTCCTCATTCCTTTATTCAAGCCTCATTTCCCCGCCCTAGGCCAAGCCACCGCCATCTTTCATCTGGACTGCAGCGACAGCCACCTAACAGGTCTCCAGGCTCCCACTCCTGCCTCCCTATAATCCATTCTCTTTTTAAAGTGTAAATCGGATCTGATTGCTCTTTACCAAGACCTGCAGGGCCCCGCCTACTTGATCCGGCCCTGCCCACCTCCATTCCTGCTATCACCCTGTCTCCATACTCCAGCTACACTGGCCTTTCTAGTCTGCTGTCAAGCTTGTCCCATCATATGGCCTTTGGATCTGACAGCCCTCTGCCTGGAATTTTACGCCTGCCCTAGCTCTTTGCAGAGCAGACTTCCACTGAGGTGTTAGCTTACATGTCATCTCCTCAGAGAGGCTCACTTGACCACCCATTCTAATGTAGTTTCTTGGGCACACTCTAACACACTCCATTCTTGATTATTACTTTTTCATAGTATATAGATCACTATGTGATTTTTTGGTAACTACTGTCTGCTCCACTGCACCCCCAACACACACTAGAATGTAAACTTTGCTAGTCCTACCCATTACTGTACAACTGGGGCTTAGGACAGTGCCTGGACACTTGAAGGCACTCAATAAATATTTGAGTGAATGAATGATACATGCAAGCACTGTACAAGCCACTCTCACAAATATTAACTCCTGTAACTCTCATAAGACTCAAAGGTTAAGAGGCTTGCCTCTGATCACAGATTGGAGGCTGGACAACCAGAATTAAACACCATGTTGCTGACTCCAAACCCAGTACTCTCTTACTATAAGATAACTGCTGGGGACACAGGCATTCAGCCCTTGTGTCTCTTGACCTGCCCCTCTAAACCTTCTACTCCCATTTTGATCCCCACCAAAATCCAGGCCCCAGAGCAGCCTTACGTGTCAATGATGTACTTGATGTTGTCATGCAGAGTGACGTCATCCCGGCCCTTGTAGGGCTGGATGTGGAAGGCCACCTGCCACAAACAGAGGAGATACTGGTCAGGTGAGGATCTGTCACGGGGGCCTGAGACACAGGGGCCACAACCTATATAAGGCTCATGCTCCGATAATAGCCTGGAGAAGAGGCTGAATTCAGGAGAGGGCCTGGCAATGGTGGGCACAATAGAGATAAAAGCAGCCACTGCCCTCAGGGCCAAAAAAAGAGGGGCAAGGAGTTTGCCCACCTCCCACAGCAGGGCATCTCGGGAATCGTTCTGATGGGCTGTTGCAGGATGGCTAATATGTTTCAGCTTATGTGTCAGCTCCGAGGCACTGGCACTAGCCACCGGAAACCATGGGGAGAAGTAGACCAAAGCTGCGCAGTGATGGGGAAAGGTGCTCTGATCTGTGAAACGTGTCGGTGATGGCTCAGGAACAGGAGTGGGGCTTCTCTCCATCATTTTTCTTCCTTCACCACAAGAGAGGGGAATGACTTATTTGATTGGGACATTTGGGGAAAATAACTGGACGTGCTTAGCTCAGCTCCGTCATTCCTCCTGAAAGTGAGCCTGCCTGCCGAGAACACACGTTGTGCTCTACTCCTGGAGGCCCAGCACCACCTCCCACTGGGGAGCTGACGCTGGAGTTCAGTTTGTGGGCCCATTCTGCCCTTGCCTGCCCTCTACCCAGGGTCAGGGTCTCCGACATAACCTCTATCGTCGTGATATTTATTTGGTCTCCCATTTCTCCTATATTTAGTTTTACCAATATTTTATTCATAATGCAAGAAAATAAGAGTGACATAGGCACTATTTATTAGAACCCCACCCCCAACACCACACTTGCCATACCTGGGCTAAGGCCAAGAACTTCGGTAGGGGCACTATCCCCATGGGCAGAGGAGGGGAAATCTCCAGAATGGGCCAGAGAGCACCTCACTTCTTCTTGGAGACTCACCTGGATGTTGTACTGATGGGCAGTGTCCAGAATGGCGGGCACCAGGTCATCTGTGGGTTCCCCGTTATCATCAGCCATGCCAGGTGGGTACCAGGACAGGACCAGGACGCCTGAGACACAACACAGAGGCTACTTCAGAGACACACAACAGAGATTTGTTTCCTCACAAACCATCCCCACCTGCAAAATGATTTCTGAATGAGACCTGGAGCGAGCCTCGGGCCAGGTTCGCTTCCTGCAGATCAGATCCCACAGCCTCGCTCCCCGGAGCTGTCCACGCCCGCGGTGCTGAAGCGCAGCGGCTGCGGGACCGCGGCCCACCAGGCGGGGAAGCAGCCTGAGAGAAGCCCGGGTAGGAGGCAGGCTCTGCTTCCATTAGCAAGTAATAGAACAAAGGGAAATGGGTGGACAATGCCACACCTACCTGGAAGCCACAGTCCTATCTCTGGAGGAGAGGAGCACCTCTGAGGGCCCGCAGGGCGAAGAGCCCTGAGCAGAGGTCATCGTGTGCTTTCCGTGGGAAGTAACATTTATCTCCACTGTCTGCCCTCTAGACTGTAAAATCCTGAGGGATGGCCTCTGTGTTATTTGTGAATACTTCCCACCATTGCCTCTGGCATTCCATCCCCCACCCCAACCATTTCCAGATAAATCGAAATGTACTGTAAAATCCAGCAGCATTCAGTGACAAAATCTGAAACAAGTGGGTCTCCCCACCCCAGCCTGCCTACAAAGGAGGCTCCCAGGAACCTCTTTTCAAGCAGAGTACTTGAAGAAAAGCTCCTGGACCCCCTACTGCAAAAAGAGCAGGGTCCGTCATGCAATGGGGGCAAACTTTCCTTTCTGCAGCCAGCAAGAGCAGAAAGAGCCGCCGCTCTGCCCTGGACCTGGTGTGAAAGCAGAGGCCATCCAGGCGCTCCTCCTGAACGCCAGCGTCCTGGAGGGCCAGGATACCCAGGCCTTACTTAAGCAAACCTAGAAGCCCAACAGACATGAAGACTCTGCCTCCCTCTCCTCTCTGTCCCTACCTGGGACAGCTCTGGCTCAAACGCCTTCCAATGGCCCTCCCAGCAGCTCCGCCCTATGAAAGGGTCCCGGAATTGTAGGGAGTCAGAAGGCAGAGGTGAGAGAGTCTGAATACTAGGGAGTGGGGGCGGTGCCTCGTGATGAGCGCAGAATGAAAGTAGAAGGGAAGGGGTAAGAAGCCAGGCTGAAGGGTGAGTGGGACCAAAGCCCCGATGACAGCACCAGCGGGAGTTGGGGTGGGAAGGAAGGAGGGCGAGGCTGGGAGACAGGGCCGCCCGGGGGTGGGAGAACTCACCGATGGCGGCTTCCTTGAGCTGGGTCATGTGCTCCCGCAGCACGTCGGGGTCCCGGGAGCTGTAGGGCCCCAGCTCTGGGTAGAAGCTTGAGCCCAAGTCTTCGGGGGGGCTGTGGCGGCCGCGGGGGTAGCTGGCCGAGATCTTGGGGTCCCAGTGCGGCACCATGACGTGGTCCCAGTGAATGTAGTGGCCCTCGCGCCGCGGGCTCCCGTACCACGAGTAGTAGAAGGCGTGCAGGTCCGAGTAGACGCGCAGACTCTGCCCGGGGGCGGGCTCGGCCTCCGCGGGGGCCGGTCCCGGGGGGCTGCCCGGGCCCGCGGTGCGCGGCGGCGGCGGCGGCGGCGCGGCGGGGGCGGCCGGGGCCCGGGCGGCGGGCGCGGGGGCCCCCTCCGCGCGTCGCTCAAAGGGCGCCAGCTCCAGGCCCGGGCCCAGCGCCGGGAGTCCGTCCGGAGCCTTGAGCGTGCGCAAGCCCATGAGGGTGCCGAAGGCGAAGAGCAGCACCAGGAACAGCGCGATGCAGGCGCGGCGCCGCCGCCGGGCCATGGCGGCCCCTGCGCTCCTAGCGTCCGGCCGGGCTACCTCCGGGCGAGCCGCGCCATGGCCGCCCGCCCGGCTCCCGCGCGCCGCGCAGCCCGCGCGCGTCCCAGGGAGACGGTGACGCCGGCGCCGAGCGCGGCGTGGGCGGCTCCCCGCCTCTCCCCCGCAGTGCGGGCGGGCCCGGCACACAGAGAATGCAGGCGGCGCAGACCAAGTGGTCGCCAGCCGAGGGGGGAGTGGCCCGGGAAGAGAGACCGAGAGCGGCCGAGCTGCGAGTTCCCGGGCCAAAGGAGCAGGGCCCTATGTCAAACCCAGTAGCCCGCGGAGGATCTGTTGCCTTTCAGCCTGGGACAGCGGGGTGGAGGCGCCCGGTGGGGAAAGGGGATGCCTCCCTTCCGGAGCCCAGGAGAAGGTCCGGGCGGCGGCGCTGGAGGGCTTGGGCGCCCCGAGCAGGGTGGGGAAGAAAGCGAGGCTCCGTGGTTGTTCTCTCCACCGATCTCCTTCCCCACTCACCCCTCTTTACTGACTTCACTGACCCCCGCCCTACTGATCTCAGTGACCTCACCTCTTTGTCCCAGGACCCGCATCCCTGGAACCCCCTCTCACCCAGGCAGCCTCTGAAGCCCGGGGAAAGGGGCGTCGGGAAAACCCCAGGAGTCAGACACTACAGACACTGGCTAGAGCGCGGAAGGACGAGGGCGACCGTGACTTGCACAAGGTCACACGGACCTGGCCTAAACCCAAGGGTCAGGACTGGCTCACCAGAACTCTTGTCACTGTCCAGACTGCCTGCCTGCTCTCGGCCTCCTGTCGTCCTGAGCCGTCTGTCCTTGGACAACCTCCCTCAGTCGGTGAGGACGAAATGAGATGGTCACCATAAAGCACTTCTTACAGGGCCTAACAAAATAAGCACTCAACACATGTTCGCCCTTCTTCCTAGACTCTTGAGTTCCTGAGGGCAGGCCCCGGGTCTTATTTATACTTTCTTAGACTCCAAGGGCTGCGAGAATGGGGTCTGGCACTCAGTTTCTAGGGCTGTTGAGTGAATATCAGACTCTGGTGTGATATTCTGTAGACAATATGTTTTTCACTCAACATCGATTGAGTTCCTACCCTGCATTATTCATTATTTCATTCGTTCAGAAAATAGTTTTTATTGTCTTCCTCCTTCACTGGTCTATGATGACAGCAACTTTGTTTCATCACCTGCTCTATCTGCAATGCCTGAAACAGAGCTTGACATAGTAGTAGGCACATAATCCTTATTTCTTATGTAAATGGATTGTAAGAAATCCAGGAAGAGGAGGAGCAAGGTAGGGAAATGTGGGTAGGTCTGGAGCCCAGGAAAGTGAGTTTGAGAGAATTCATGGTAGTAGGGGTGAATTAAATAGAGTTCTTTCAGCTCCAAGAAGTAGACATCTGATTCAAACTGGCTTAGCAATATGGAAATGTATCATCTCACCACGCAGGTAGTCCAGTGGTAGGGCAGTAGATTCCTTGGGGCAACAATGTGTTTAGAAACCTGGGATGCTTCCATCTCACTGCTCTGCTGTCCCTACCATTGACTTCATACCAAAGCTGGCTCCCCTCATATCACAAAATGGCTGCCATGGGCAGTGGAGGCTGCATGCTTCCTTTTCCCATCCAACAAGGCAACAGTAAGACTGATTTCTCTTTCCCAGAAGTCCTGAACAAGCATCCCCCTGAATCTCATTGGTCTAATCTGGTTTAGGCCTGTTCATCCCAAACAAACTGTTGCCAGGGGGGATGGAATTACCGTGACTGGATTAGATTAAATTTTTGGAGTGGATTAAATGTTGGGGAGAAGAGCATAATGTCTCTCATGGAATTAGATGACTCTGGGAATGAGTAAGAATAAGAGAAAAAGAATAAGAATGGAACTCTCAGAAACACCAGCATTTATGGGTTGGGCAGGGGAAAGAGAGCATGTGAAAGAAACTGAGAAAGAATCATTAAAAAGGAAGGAAGGGGATTGGGGATGTGTGGTGGTGATGGTTTTAGATAACACATGGGAAGGTTTCCCCAGCTGTCAATCATTCCACAATTTCTGGGATGCCCTGCAACAGAATGGTGGACTCCATTGGCTGTGCCTGGAGTCCTTGACACTACCATTCAGACATAATGTTTTGATGCAGGGCTAGAACTCTGGCCCAAGATGAACCAATGACAGTGCCCTGTTTCCCATTGTACCAGTCGTGGACACTCATCCAAGGGCCATCAGTTACAACGCTTCTCTGGGATTTTTCTCTCTGGTGCTGAGGATACATTCAGTCTTTCTTTCTAAAGGAAATGCCATTAGAGGAGAAGGAACAAGGGACGGAGAGGAACTTAGTGGTATCAGAGTCCCTGATTTCAGCTTTCCTTGATGCCTGGTTTCAGTGTGAAACACTGAAACAATCTTCTAGTAAATTTCCCTTTTATTCTAAGCCAGATGAGCACATGGAGCAGACTTTACTGGTTGCCTGTCAATATCAAGCAGAGGTTGAGAAAGGGATTTGGGATCAAGGAGGTCATTTGGGAGGCAATCACAGGAAGCAAGAGTGAAGAATTGAAAAGAACAAGACAGGAAAGAAAGAAAGGAAGGCTAAACTAATGGTGGTGGCTGCTATAGATAATGGGGACTTGGTTCCACTAGGACTCTGACAAGTGTAAAGATGCCTCCCAGAATTGACAGGTGTGAGGCTAAAGAAATTATCTACTGGCCCCCCTCTTCCACTGGTTGAGCGTTTTCCCTAGAGCTGTTAACTTCCTCACACTTCTGGTCTCCTTTGTGCCAAGTAGGCTCCTGTGATATCAGAGAAGGTCCTGAGGCAGGCAGAGAGACAGAGAGACACATTGTATGTTTGAAGTGTGGTGCTGCCAGCGAGAGGTAAGTCTCGACTTGCACAGAACTGTCCACCCTAACTGTGCTGTCATGACAACTTACTACAAACTTAGCAGCTTAAAACAGCACGAAAACGCGTAATCTCACAGTTTCTGTAAGTCAAAAGTCCGGGCACAGTGTGACTCAGCTGATTCTCTGCTTAGAGTATCACAAGACAAAAATGAAAGTGTTGGCAGGACCGTGCTCCTTTGTGGAGGCTGTAGGAGTGCATCCGTGTCCCAGATCACCGGCAGAATTCAGTTCTATGCAATCGTAGGACTGAGGTCCCCATTTCCTTGCTGGCTGTCAGTTGGGGATTTTTCTCACCTTCTAGAGGCTGCCTGCATTTCTTGGCTTGTGGCCTTCTCCTTCCATCTTCAAAGCTGGCAACACCAGGTCCAGTCCTTCTCACACTTGGAGTCTCTCCGACCTCCTCCTCTGCCGCACCTCTCCCACCATCCTATCCTACTTTAAAGAGCACATGTGATACACTAGGCTCAGTTGGATACTTGAGGGTAATTTCCCTATTTTAAGATCAGCTTATTAGTAAACTTTCTGGATTGCAGTAGCCCTCCAGGTGAGCAATGAATGAAAAAAAAATCCACATAGGATTCATCATTATGAAATGTTAGAGTATTGAAAATAGAGAGGATCCAAAAAGCTTTTGGAGAAAAAAAAGTCATATACAAGGAGCCGGCCCAGTGGTGCAGCGATTTAGTTCACGCTTGGCAACCTGGGGTTTGCAGGTTCGGATCCCGGGCGCCTGCTGATGCACTGCCTGTCAGCCATGCTGTGGCGGCATCCCATATAACGTAGAGGAAGATGGGCACGGATGTTAGCCCAGGGCCAGTCTTCCTCAGCAAAAAGAGAAGGATTAGCAACGGACGTTACCTCAGGGCTGGTCTTCCTCACCCAAAAAAAAAAAAAAAAGTCATATACAAGGATTTGGAATTAGAATGGCATTGGAAACCAGAAGACAGAAGAGAATTGCCTCCAAAATTTTGAGGGAAAATAATTTTGAGCCTAGAATTCTATAACCAGTTTAAAAAAGTGTGAGGAGAGAATAAAGACTTATTAGTATTTAGGTCTTATTATTATTAGGTATTATTATTATATATTATATATGATTATATTATACCTTATTATTTAGGTATACAAGGTCTCAATTTTTTTCCCCTATGTTCTCTTTCTCAGGAAGCCACCCAAGGATTTAATGAGGGGGTAAATAAAAAGTTGAGGGGGGCCGGCCCTGTGGAATAGTGGTTAAGTTCTCATGCTCTGCTACAGTGGCCCAGGGTCACCGGTTTGGTTCCTGGGTGCGGACCTACACCACTTATCAGCCATGCTGTAGTGGCAGCCCACATATAAAGTAGAGGAAGATTGACACAGATGTTAGCTCAGGGCTAATCTTTCTCAAGAAAAAAAAAAACAAGGAAGATTGGCAACAGACGTTAGCTTAGGGCTAATCTTTCTCACCAAAAAAAAAAGGTGAGGGGAAACTTGGGATCTAGTAGAAAGGAAATCTAACACAGAAGAAAAGCTCAGGGGAGCCCCAGGACCACAGCTGTGCACCCCAAGAGCAGTCTGCCCCAAGAGGAGTAGGAAGACACCCAGGATGGGCATCTCTAGGAGCAACTGAAATTGATAGGTATCTGAACTCTCTCTCAATTCTCCTCTTTCATTGCCCCCATGTGATTGTGTCATTATTTTAAGTTAAATCACTAGTGGATCCATTACACTCTATAATATTTTTCACTTTTGAGCCAAGTGGTGAATTATGATTATACTTCCTTTCTTGTACAATGTTTGTTTCTCCTACAGTTAATAATTCCCTTTTTCCCCCATTTGATTTGTTTTCTATGTCTTTACTAGTTGCTTTTCCTAAACCCTCCAACACAACTGTAAAACTCCTTTGAATACCATTTTCTACACAGCCCCTATATTAGGATGTCTCTCGATCAATGAATAAGATACAGTGGTCAGGTGATGACAAAGGCTACAGAGGAAAGCAAACCAGGAGTAAAGGAGGGGGAGTGCCGGGAGCGGGGGTTGTAACATTTACTAGGTTGGTCAGGGAAGACTTCACTTCGAGGCTGACCTGAAGGGAGAGAGGAAGGAAACCATGCCAGCATTTGGAAGAAGAGAGCTCCAGGCAGAGGGAACAGCAAGTTCAAAGTCCTGGAGACAGGAACACTCCTGGTATATTCTTCATACGTATTCTTGAATTTTCCCTTGCATGTTTTACTGTCACTTTCACTACTCACTTCCCCATCCAAGGGCACCCCGATCTCTCAGGCACCCGTATTCAAACTTTAGTCACCATTGGTGCACTTTTCTATTCCCAGTATCCAAATGGTGACAAGTCTTATTGATACCACTTACAAAACATGTTAATTCTTTCTCTTTTTCTATATTCCCACCGTCACCATATCAATCCTGTAATGACAGAAATTATAAAACATTAGGACCGTAAGGGCCCTTAGAGGCCACCTAGTATAATTCTGTCCTACTGAGGCCCAGATTAGGTTCCTTCTCTGAGAACCCTCGGCCAGGTCTCTAGAGTACCAGATGAAGCTTGATCCCGCTGTACCCGAGTCTGCCCCTTGCCTGAATCCAGCCCATTTTGCCTGCTGCTCACAAATGAGTGCTCCTCGCACACTGCCCCGTTGCTCCCCCACCCATCCTACAGGCATACTTTGTGGTCCCCCCAGCAGGGCTCTCCTCAGCTGCCCATCTGACATGACTTCCTACATCTAAAGAGAACCCGAGATTCAAGTTACATCAGTCTCCTTTCAGTGTTCGTTTCTGCCCATAAGTCTACACTTCAGCTCATCTCCTTTCGGTAATAGACTTTCTTTTTCCTTCCAGGTTCCACCCATCCGTCAAGACCTCTTCCAGACATGGTTTCTCTGTCTGATGGAACAGAGCGAAAGCCATGCTTTAGGATGCTGGATTGCCTACGCCCACACCCCCCTCCTCATCAGTCTTGGGTCATGGGTATTGTCATTCCCCATTAGAGAGATGAAGAAACAGAGGCTTAGAGAGGTAGAAAGACTGGGCTAGGATTTGGGCCTACACCTGCCTGTGCTCTTCATCGTTGTGCAATCCTGTCTCCTGAGCCTGACACACAGTAGGTGCTAATAACTATAAGCTGAGTTGTGCATGAACTCTTTCATATATTTTAGTGGCCTCATCATCCCAACTGACCATGCCCTGAGATTTGTGGAGCAGAGTGGGAGCAAGAAAGAACCCCACTTACAGAGAGCCCACCTTGCGCCAGTCTCAGCACCATATTCAGGAAGTGTGGGGAAATGCTGGGAGCTGCAACCCAAAGTGTTGAAAGTGGTTGGCTCTGGGGGATGAAACTCGGGGAGGGGGAAGCGAGAGAGTCAGAGGATTTCTATTTTTATTATAAGCCTTGTAGTACCATTTGACTTTTAATACTACATACAATATGACTTTGATTAAAAATTAAAGTGAATTTAAACAAATTAAATGGATAAGTGAATGTAAATGACCCTTTTAGAATGTTGGATGTGGAGAGAAGAAGGAAATACTGGGCAATAGCCATCTTATAGCTTTGCAGTAAGGATTAAACAAAAGAAGGCATTTAACACTTTTGGCATAGAACCAGCAGCAAGAATTATTATAAATGAAGCAGGACATGGAACCACGGTTCATAATGGGTGCATTAGCCCTGAGAGATGTCATTATAAGGACAGGCTCTGATAATTAGAGGTCACTCTGGTCTCCACCAAGACAGAATAATACTACTTCCTCCCCAGCCCTTCTGCTCCATCTTTTCACTGGATCCTACAGATTTTTATTACAACCCAATCCACCCAATATCCCCAGCAACCCCTACACACACACACACACACACACACACACACACACACACACACACACACACATGCCTTTTCATCATGCTTCCACTTCAGTCTGACCCTTAACCCTGAGAAAAAGGAGCAGTGAAATCTACAGTCAGATTTTGTAGTTCAGAGAGGAAAGTAATTGACTTCCTGCGACATTTTAGTTTCTAGAAAAAGGAGTTTGGAAGGGGATATGGAGTCATATTATTAAAGTCCCATTCATTCATTCAATACATATTTATTGAGTGCATGCTATGTGCCAGACGTAGTTCTAGGTACTGAAGATACAACAATGAACAAGATAAATAAGCTTCCTGGAGTTGACATATAATGCCACAATGACCAGAGCAGCTCCTGGGGCAGGCTGGGGCCTCTGGTAAGGATAGTCACCTCCATTTGCTGCAGCCCAGTTTGATGCAGTGGAATGAAATAAAAGACATGAATTGGGGTGCTTGCTCATTCACACCCCCCTGCATAAGTGGCCATCCTTACACCACGTGACCCTGTTCCCCTGACCACAGCTTTTTGGACCAGTAGCAGACCTCTGATCCAAGCTAGGCAATTAGATTCTTCTCTCAAGAATTTGACAAAATTAGCTGTGAAGAGGAAAGTTGAAAAGTCGTGCAGAGTCAGGACGAGAGCAGAAGCCAGAGTAGACAGCACGACAAGCCAAAGTCATGGGCAGACCAGAGTTCAAGGGGCAGATGCTCTGAAGAGGCTGAGGCAAGCAGTCTGTCTACAAGGAGGAAAATGCGGCAACTGTGCTATGAGAAGAAGGAAACAGAGGTCATTTGACCCCAGGAGGAAAGAGGAAAAGAGAGCAAGCAAAAGACTTGTTTAAAGAGGAGCTGGCAGCTGCCTCAGATACAGACAGCTTTCAGACCCAGCTCTATTTCTCGCTAGGTGGTCCAGTTCATTCTTGGGAGATGTTTCCATCCACCTGGTAACTCCTCTCCCTTCACTTGAGTAGGTTTAAATATTTCCCTCTGTGGCAGGCAGACCCTAGAGTGGTCCCCATAATTCCTGTCCCCTGGTGTTCATGCCCTTCTGAAACCCCCTCCCCCTGAGTGTGTGGGGACCTGTGACTTGCTTCTAGCCAATAGAATACGGCAAAGATGAGACCATCTGTAGATGTAATTAGGGTTCCAAATCAGTTGAGTCTGAGCTAATTAATTGGGAGATTATTCTGACTTAATCATGAAAAAGTCCTTAAAAGAGGGACTGGGTGCCCCCTGAGATGAGAGACCCTCTTGTGGGCTTGATGAAATGAGCGGTCGTGTTGGGAAGTTCATGTGGCGAGGAACCACCAGCAGTCTTTAAGATCTGCAGGCAGCCTCTAATTGCTGACGGCAGCCTCCAGCCAACAGCCAGCCAAAAGCCAGGCTCCTCAACCCTACAGCCACAAGGAAATGAATTCTGCCAATAGCCTGAATGAGCTGGGAAGTAGGTTCTTCCCTCGTTGAGCCTTTGATGAGAATGCAGCCTAGCTGACCCTTGATTGCAGCCTGTGAGACCCTGAGCAAAGGGCCCCCCTAAGCTGGGCCCAGACCTGACCCATGGAAACTGTGAGATAATAAATGTGTATTCTTTTAAGCTGCTAAGTTTGTGGTAATTTGTTAGCACAGCAATAGAAAATGAATACACTGTCCTTCTAAGCAACTTTGACTAAACATACAGGCTTGAGATTTTTAGTTGGGAAGCCTAGGTTCTAGTCTCAGATTTGCAATAGTTTTCTTGGACCCAGACCAGTCCTCTTGCCTCTCTGGGCCTCAGTTTTCTCAGCTGTACAATGGGCAGTTGGACAGTTGGACTACTGGAGCTCTGAGGTCCCTTTCAGTTGTAACGTTCTGGATGTGGTCCCTGACCACTGTCCTACTGTGAGGTGATGTATGTCAACTCCATCTCTCTTCTCAGGGGGCTCCAAACCAAAATAAATGCTCCCAGCTGAGAGTACAAATCTTAACTCATTATATGGTCTTCCAGTCTTGCCACAGTCCTTCTTCTGTGGAACTATGCAGCCTCCTCCTCACTGATCTTGTTAATATAGATACAAATGTTTGGAGTAAGTGGTGAGGAAGGGGCTTTCTGAACAGTTGTCTATGGTCTACCGTCTAAACCACATTGTATGAAAGGATACAGCTGTTTCTCTTAACCCTGGATCACTGTAGAATCTCTTCTAGGAGTTTTGAATCAGCTAAGGGAAGATGCGATGTGGGAGAGAAGGGAAAGAAGAAGGAAGAGAAGGAAAGAGAGAAGTGGATAGATGCTCTTGTTTTTGTTAAGAATATTTTTTTTTGAGGAAGATTGGCCCTGTGCTAACATCTGTTGCCAACCTTCCTCTTTTTTTTTTCCCTCCCCAAAGCCCCAGTACATAGTTGTCTATCACAGTTGTAGAGCTGTAGCTCTTCTACGTGGGACGCCACCACAGCATGGCTGGACAAGCGATGAGTAGGTCCACGCCCAGGATCCGAACCTGTGAACCCTGGGCCACTGAAGCGGAATGCTTGAACTTAACCTCTGCACCACTGGGCCACCCGGGCTAGATGCTCTTTTAAAGACAGAACAACTAAGAGGTTATTGGGAAGGTAGAAAACAGGATTTTTTAAACACAGTTTTCTAATAGTATTATACACCAAGAAAGAACATATTTTGCTCTAAGGATTTGGGAAATTCCTGTGACAGAGAGTGTGTCCACCAAGCATTTCATGTGCTCCCCTACATTTTCCATTCTTCTTGCAATTAGAATGGGGCCATGTGACTGGATCTAACCAACGATCTGTGAGCAGAAGTGACTTGTGTTACTTCTGAGCTGAGGTAGTTAGGAGTTTATGCATCTCATCCATCTACCTCTTCCCCTGTCACGTGCTCCTGATGGTACAGGGTCAAGATGTCAAAGCCTCTGTCAGCCTCTTTCCCTGAGGACTGTGAATGGAGCAGAGTCCCTACCAATTCACATTGGACGTGTAATAAAAGCTAGAAATAAATTTGATGAATTAAGACACTCCCACACTGTGTCTGTTGCAGCAGCTAGCAGTTGATTACATTGATATTCTTATGCTATGTTCACATCCCTGGGTGCACTGTCTTCCGTGCTCATTCCTTTGCACAAATTCTCTTTTCCTGGATTCCCAGGACTCTTAGTTCATTGCTCTTTATACTGCAGACTTGGCAGTGTGGTACGTATGATGTATACTCTGAGGCTATGTTATTAGGTGCATATAAATTTAGAATTCTTATATTTTTATATACTTTGAGGCTATGTTATTAGGTGCACACAAGTTTAAAATTGTTATATATTTCTAGATTATTGATATTTTACTCATTATACAGCAATGCTTCTTGCCTTAAAGTCTAATTTGTATAATATTAATTTAGCTTCATTGATTTTCTTTTAGTTACTGTTTGTATAGTATGTTTTTACAACCTTTTACTTTACCTTATCTGTATCTTTATATTTAAGATTTTTTAAAGCAGTAGAGAGTTACTTTTTAAAAACCAACCTGATAGTCTTTGTTTTTTAATAGGGATATTTCATCCACTTATATTTAAAATATATACTTATGTATTTGAGTTTCAAGATATCAAAGTATTTGTTTTCTGTTTCTCCTACATGTTCTATGTTCCTTTTTTTCTCTCTTCCTTTAAACCTTTTTCAGATTGTTTTAATGATTCCATATTTTCCTACATTAGCTTTTCAGTAACATATTTTTTTTACTATTTTTTTCCCATGATTACCATGGGAAATGCATGTGATTACAGCATGCATCCTTGACTTGTTAAAGTTTAATATAAATTAATTATTTTACTACTTCCTGGACAATGCCAGGATCTCAAAATACTTTAACTCTATTTATCTGCTCCCACACCATGTGCCTTTTTGTGCTGTGGTTTAATTCTACATATGTTTAAAACTCCACAAGACTTCATTGCTTTATACAGTCATTGTTCATTTATTTTTACCCACATATTTACCCTTTTCATTATTCTTTATTTCTTCCTGCATATTCATGCTTCCTTTTGGGTTTATTTTCATTCTGCTTGAAAAATTTCCTTTAGAATTTCTTTGAGTGTGGGTCTGTGGACACCGAATTTTCTCAAGTTTTGATTGTCTGAAAACATATGTATTTTTCTTTGTTTTCTTTTTTTTTTTTTTTGGTGAGGAAGATTGGCCCCGAGCTAACATCTGTTCCCAATCCTCCTCTTTTTGATGAGGAAGGCTGTCACTGAGCTAACACCTGTGCCAACCTTCCTCTACTTCATCTATGGGACACCACTGCAGCATGGCTTGATGAGCAATGCGTAGGTCTGCTCCCAGGATCCAAACCTGTGAACCCTGGGTCGCCGAAGTGGAGTACGTGAACTTAACCACCATGCCACCAGGCCTGCCCCTCTTTCATCTTTGAAGGCTATTTTCACTAGGTATAGAATTTTAGCATAACTGTTATTTTCTTTCAGCACTTTAAAAATGCCCTTCCATCATCTTCCAGATTTTATTGTTTATGTTAGTGAATCAGTTGTTAGTCTTAATGTTGCTCCTTTAGAGGCAGCATATCTTATTTTTCTCTCTTTCTCTAATTGCTTTTAATATTTTTTCTTTGTCTTTGGTTTTCAGCAGTTTTACCATGAAGTGCTTGGGTGTGGTTTTCTTTGCATTTATCCTGCTTGGGATTGATGGCACTTCTTGAGTATATGTCTTGATATCTTTCATCAGTTGTAGATATTTTTCAACTACTCTCTCTTCAAATATTGTTTCTTTCTCATTCTCTCTTCTCTTTCTAGGGCTCTAATGTCATGTATTTAGGCCTTTTCACCATGTCCCATATGCTCTTACTCTCTTATCTATATTTTCCATTCTGTTCTCTCTCTACATACTTTAGTGTGGATATTTTATACTGACCTATCTTCTGGCTCATTAATCCTAGAATTAGCTGTGTCTAATCTGATGTCAGGCCCATCTATTGTGTTAAATTCAGTTACTGCATGTTCCAGTCCTAGGATTTCAATTGCATTTCTTTTTAGAATATCCAAGTTTGGTGATTAGCTAGTACCCTACCACAATCCCAATGCAAAATCTTGCTGTTCTACACAGATCTATCTCATTCAGTTACATGAACCAAAAAAAAATCTCATTTTTATTTAAGCCAGCTTTAGTTGGGTTTCTAGTTACATACAACTGAAAAGTCTTAGCTGAAAGTGTTGAGATGTCTCCCTTCATGATGTCGAGATGGCTGCAGCAGCTCCAGGTGTCAAATGCAGACACGATATTCAGAGAAGAAGTGGGATATCGCCTGTCATCCATCTCTTTCTACTAAGAAGGGAAACCTTTTCTAGAATCCCAAATTCAGAAGGCCAGGGTTGTATCACATGCTCATGCTTAAGGTAACCCTGACACATGGAATGGGATGAAGATGATTAGCCAATAACAATCTTTATTCCTGCCTGAACTTGGGGAAAGTGTAATCTTCTCTGAGCAAAGAACTGCAGTAGATGAACATCCCAACAAGATTGGGGCTCTTTCAGCAATTAAAAGTATGAGAGGGGAGAGGTATTGGGTAGATAATCAACGACATTTACCTAACAAATACATTCATTTTCTGTAGAGGTGTGTGTGTGTGTGTGCATAGAAAATATCAAGAAGGGTACACATCCATCTGTTAGCATGGTTTAAATTTTGAAATGGGATTATGTGGAGTGGAATGAATGGATATCTTTACTCTTATAACGTTTTTATTAGTTTATATTGCTTTGGTCATTTAAATTTAAAAGGACTGCTTCAATCTTAAAATAGTCTGCTCAGAAATGGAAATAGGATTTTAAAAAAACAGTCAGAGAAGCATATGTTGATGAATCCTATTCCCAGCCCTGGCCCCTAGTCGAGTCACTCAGGTGCCAGTGGCAGGTTTATCCCTACTGGGGATTTGGAGGCACAGGCTATGAGAGCCTGATGCCATCAAATATTTAAACCATCCAACACCCTCCCCTCACACTCTCAAAGCAGCTCTCACATCGTAAATTGGCTTCCTGTGCACATTTTCCTACAGGGGATGAATTTGCTGGACGTGGCAATGTGAGCATTCTGGGCTCCTTGGCAGTTCTATTTCTCATCGTATATTAATACATTGGCTCTTCGGCTCAGATAGCAGGATAGGAGCTGAGTTAGTATGATCTACTTCCCAACCCCTCAATATATAGGCTCTCTCTTAACGCCACTAAAGCCAAGTTTATGAGCTTGGACTATAATGAATTCACCAAGGTAAATGTCACCTCTCAGGCCACCTGGCAGCTGGTCAGCCAGCCTGCCCTGATGACACGCCTCTCTTTTCAGGCACATTTCCTTCAGGCGTCTGTGCTTTCCACCACATTCTTCTCAGCCAGCTGTCTCTTTGTTTATCCGTCATTCTATCTTTTCCTCTATAACTATCTCTCTAATTCTATCTCTCTCTCTTCCTACCTCACCACCTAACCTTCCTTTATCCTTTCCTTTTCTTCTTTCTGTTTTTCACTTTAATTAATCATGGGGTTGGATAACAAAATATCCCAGAATGATGTGCCAAGCAGTGTGCTGGGCCATACATACAAATCACATTCTACCACACAACGGCTCTGGCAGCATTTTCATTCCCATTTTACAGAGGAGAAGTAGAGGATCGTAAAGGCTAAGTAGTTGGGTCTGATAATTTAAAGGTTTTCACTGCTTAATTTTCAAAGTCAATAGATTAAATGTTTTATATTTCCTTTATCTTAGAAAGGTACATCTTAAACCTTTGTTTATAACCTTTATCTTATTTTTGTCTGTGAGTCTGTTGTCCTAAAAAGAATTCACCTTGGGTACGTTTATTTCTTTCTTAGGCTAGGGAGTGGGAGATGGAATGTAAGAGGAAAGAGACAAAATTAGAGAGGTCCCTTTGAGCAGTCCCCACTGCTCCTTGCTCCCTCCCTGTCCTTGTTCCTGATAGGAGCGCTTGGCCCTGATTTCTTTGGAGAAATCTTAGCCTTTTGTGTGTGTGTGAGGAAGATTAGCCCTTAGCTAACATCTGTTTCCAATCAGCTTTTTGCTGAGGAAGATTGGCCCTGGGCTAACATCCGAGCCCATCTTCCTCTACTTTATATGGGACACCACCACAGCATGGCTTGATGAGTGGTGCGTTAGTCCACGCCCAGGATCCGAACCTGCAAACCCTGGGCCACTGAAGCGGAGCACGCAAACTTAACCACTACGCCACTGGGCCAGCCCCCTTAGTCTTCTCCATGGAGGAGATGACCTCTCTGTCCAGGAAGGATGACTGTCCTTTCTGCACCTGTGCAAAAGGAAGAGATCAAATGTTCAGCCTCCAGATAGTAACTTTCAGTAACGTGGAGGTGAAGATTGCAGTAAAGTTGAATCTGCCTCCAAGAAGACCACTTATTATTTGGATGTTAAATTAACCTGCTCAGCTCCAACAAGTGTTCTCCCCATCATCCTGGAGATAGTGAGGTAGAAGGGGAGAGAAGCATCCCTTCCACCCTACCTCACGTGGGGTTTGGGAGGAGAAGAAGAGAAAACAGGAGTTTCTGGATGGGTTCCAGGCCCCTCTGCTCTTACTCTTACTCTGCTGCTTGTCTCCTGGAGACTCAAATCACTAGATCTTGGCTATAGGCTGGAGGAGTGGACATCGAGCCCTGGGCTGAGGATCAGAGCGCGGCAGTAGAGATGTCCCAGGTCCAATTGAAAAGGGAGCGTCCAGACTCTCGTGGGTTCAGCACCACGGACAGAAACAAGGTTGACTCTGGCCTGCAGATTCATAGTTCAGCACCACGGCCAGAAACACTCCCCCTACATACCCCCTCCCTAACCCTCCCCCCTCCCCCGTCACCACCACCCACCCTCGCGCTCACTATTCCAGGGAGGGATCTAACCCAGCCCTTGGTTGACTGGCCTCCAGGACTTAAAGTTCTCAGTAAACCATGACTTAGTTTCCTTCCAAGGCCCTCCTGAATTTCTTCACGGAGGTGTCGATTCCTCAGCCTCCTAGTAGAGTGGAGTTCGCCTTGGAGCAACTCTTATTAAGATCCAGCTGATTTGCATATATCCGCATACACTGGGGCTTCTCCATTCTGATTTTATTACATATGGATTGTTCAGAGGAAGAAAGAGAAGGATTATTTCACTCATTTTCCTCTTCTTTCCCCCATCCCTAAGATCTCAATCAGGCAATTCCCAGAGGTGCCTGCAGGTGTGTGTGGTGGAAGAGAGTGGGAACCAGACTCCCAACAGCCAGGGGTCTATTGGGGCATCCTATGTGGCTTTCCCCAGATAATTTCCCCCATCTGTTTGGCTCTTGAACGATCCTTGCGAGTCTGCATTTTGTTTTAGTATAATGGGTCGGAACCTCCAGGCTGAAGTCCCTGGAATTCAGGTAAGAAGCCATGGCTGGAGCCTCAGAGACTGCAAAGGAGATGGGACCCGGTTTTGAAGAGAGGGGTGAGGAATGGTGGAGTGAGGACTCATTTTGAAGTGAAAGGAGTCCTGGGTCTCTAAGCAGCTTCTAAAAATACCATCTCCCAGCGCTGGGGGGAGGGGGAGGGGAAAAAGCAAGCGTGAGGAGAATGAAGATGGGAAGGAGGTGGGGGTGTAAGAGCCCTTCTTCAGGTAGATCTGATTTCAGAGGCCCCGCCTGCATCCAAAGACCGGCCGGATGCCACACCTCCTTCTGCTTCCTCAGCGGGCTTCAGTCTCCTGCAGTGCCAGAGGCCCAGCCCCTCCTGATGACCTTTCTTCCTACAGGCAAAGGAGCCCAACTCCTCCCAGCCACTCCTCCTATTGCTGCTGTCCAGCAAGTATGTCTGTGAGCGAGCAAGTGTGCGTGGACACATACTACACACACACAGATAGACACAGAAATGACACATGAGAGCAGCTTGTAAATGGCCGGTGCTCTACGATGCCAGGAATTTTCATTATACCCGGTGCGCAAGGAGGTATGGACTGTGGCAGAGACGGCAATTCACCCAGGTATCCTCAGCACAGAGCGTGGCACCCAGTAAGTGTTGGTTGGCGGGGTGAAGAATACACACATACAAAATGAACAGATACTCAGGCCACACAGGTCATGTAAATACAGGACTCACATTCATTCTCAAGGCTCCTCTGGTTACTACAGCCTCCAAAGGGAGAGGGGTTGGGTCCCCCAAGAAAAGAGCTCTGAAAACGCACAGGGTGGGTGGAGCTTTCTCCGCTCAAGTTCAGCCCAGATGGTGGCGCTCAACAGCCGTCTCCCTCGTCCTGGAGGGCCCCAGCCCTTCCCACCACCAATGCCTTAAACCCTCAGCTAGCACATAAATGACCTTCACTAGATAGAGGTCGTGTTCCACGTTTTCTTGAAGCTTCGTCAGCGCTGGTTGAACTCTGCGAGGATCGCTCTGCCTCTCTTGCAGATACCTAGGAGTCCCGGTCTCTGAGCGCCTCACCAGTTCCCTGTGGTGGGCAGAGAGGGATTATCAAGGGGGGGGGGAACTCCAGGCTCTGAGCAGACTGGTGAATGGGGTGGTTGTGGAGAGTGCTGCCTGTGTCCCGGCAGCAGGAGCAAGAACCTGAGGAATCAATCCTTCAAGCAAAATCTACCACAGCCCCATCCTGGCGTCCACATGGTTTCCCAGCCTCGGAAGCGTTGCTGGTAGGGTGGGACTCTGTCTCCCAATTTGCTCTCCTTTTTGGAGTAGCTCCCGGGTCCGGGCTTGGACCCTTCCTCCTGCCGCTGTGTGTGTGTGTGTGTGTGTGTGTGTGTGTGTGTGTGTGTGTGTGATGAGGGCGGGGAACGAAGGGGGCGGGATCGAGCCATGAGACACCAGGAGCCGCAGACACAGGAAGAAGCCAAGGGCTGGGACATAGAGGCGCTCCCCAGACCTTGGGGTCAGGACATCAGGCTTCAAAACCCCCTGCAAGTCCTGGGAACAAGGGAGCTTCCAGGCTAGCTCAGAGGCTGCAAGTGTCGCTGCCTCAGCGAGGTTCGCCCCTCCTGAAGCCACGCCCACATTGTCTGCTCAGGAATGAGAGGCTAAGGTTTAGCGCTCTGGGCCACCGACGCCAGCTCATCCTCCTCCCCAGGAGCCCGGCCAGTGATCAGCACTGCCCTACCCCCACGGTCTGGAGATTGGCGGGACCCTTTCCCTCCCCCTCCAGTTCGCTGTTCCGCCCCTGGCGTATGAAACTCCACCCCTCCACCTTCTGCTGGCGAGGATTGGTGGACCTGCCGCGGCGGTGCCTAGTGATTGGTCCCCATGGGTGATGGAAACCGACGAGATCCCGCCCCCAGCCGGCGCTGGGGTCTGGGGGCACTGCTCAGCGTTGCTGGGGCTGGCGCGGCTTGAGCCGCCGCCGCACTGACAGCTCGGTCTGCGGACCATGGAGACTGGCGCTGGCCCACATCCGCTGCGCCTGTTCGTCTGCCTGATGCCGCTCTGTCTCGCGTTGCTTTTGGGACCAGGGAGGCCCGGGACCGCCGAGGAAGGTGAGTAGACTGGTGACTTCTTGGTGCCTGGGATGCCAACAGATAGGGGGGTGGAGAACTGGGGTGCTGGGGGAAGGAGTCACACGGAGAGGCTGGAGTCTGTATTGGGGTTTGAAGCAAGCGGGCAGAGGAAGCAAAGAACTGGACAGAGAAAAATGTGGCTAAGCACTGGAGAAGAGAGGGGCATTGGAGAGCTCGGGGGCTGGAGACCTGGGAGGCTGGGAAAGACAGAGACCAGGAACCGTGGGAGCCAGAGGCGGCGGTCCAGGGGCCGATGAGACGGATAGGCTGAGGGATTGGAGGTGGGAGGTGTGGGGGCGGGGAGATGAAGAGAGCAGAGGAGACAGATGCTGAGGTGAGATCGGAGTATGGGGCGACGGGATGCAGCCTGAACAGCGGGGGCTACAGGACCACTGTGTGGCCAACAGGAGGTGGAGCGCTGGCGGCGGGGGGAGGAGGGGACTGGGGCTGGGAGCTGCCCGATGTGCTGATCAGGGATCTGTCCGCAGTGCTGAACGTGGAGCGTAGACTACCCGGCGCGGTCCGGAGCCTGCGTCTCGCCTTTAATTCTGGATTTGAGGGAGCTCTGCGCTCAGTTGAATCCAGAGGCATCATATCCAGGTGCAGAATCCCGAGGAGCTGGAATCTGAGGCGCTGACCGCGGGGCTGGTCGGGGCGCTGGATCTCTGATGCTTTCCAATATGCAATTCCTACGTGCTATTAGTTATACCGAAATCGGGACGCTGTCGGCGGCCCCGCCCACTGTCGCTGACGCTGCTAGTGCCAACCCTCTTAGAAGCCCTCACCTTGGAGTCCCACCCCCTGCTTAAGCTCCAGATGAGTAATCTTCCAAGATTTCGGGATGGCCTGGGCTTCTGTCTCTGAGCTGCTGCTGTGCTGTCCAAACCAGTCCTTCTCTGGCGTCGATACTGACATCAGAATTCAGATTGCTGGTCCAATGCATCCTGGGGGAAGAAAGTGACTCCAAGCCTCCCTGGTGTAAGAGGGGTCATGGGTTTATATATAAAGGACGCTTGACATTCTTTCAAAGGGAGTGGAGGTGATAGCCCCTGGGAAAGGGGCTGGCTGGGGAGATGAGAGATTTTTATTTCTCCTGCTGCTGGCAGGGTCTCTCCACTTCGTTTTCCCCAGAGTCTCTGGGAGTCAGACTAAAAAGGTTCAAGTCTCCTCCATCCCTGGTGACCCCGGAATTCGGAAGAGCTCCTGAGTATCAGTGGATTCAGGGATGTATACAGGAATCATCTTATATGCTCACTTCCTCCCTTTTCTTTTCTTTTCTTTCTTTCTTTCTTTCTTTTTTTTTTTTGTGAGGGAGATTAGTAGCTCTGAGCTAACATCTGTTGCCAATCCTCCTCTTTCTACTGAGGAAGATTGGCCTTGGGCTAACATCTGTGCCCACCTTCCTCCACTTTATATGTGGGACGCCCGCCTCAGCATGGTTTGATGAGTGGTGAGTAGGTCTGCGCCCAGGATCTGAACCAGCAAACACCCAGCCACCCAAGTGGAGTGCGTGAACTTAACCACTACGCCACTGGGCCGGCCCCCTCACTTCCTCCCTTTTCTTGACGTTCAGTTATAATTTAGGGAGCCTGGGAAGGTGGGGGGGTTACCAACCCCTCCCATTTTAGAGCCAGTCTTAGATGACTCTTTGGCAAGCTGAATAATGACTCCTAAAATATGTCCACATCCTAATCTCCAGAATCTGTGAATGTTATCCTAAATTGCAAAAGACTTTGCAGATGTGGTTAAGGATCTTGAGATGGACAGATTATCCTGGACTATTTGGATGGGCCTGATGTAATCACAATGGTCTTTGTAAGAGGGATGCAAGAGGAGTCAGTCAGAGGAGAAGGCGGTGTTGTGATGACAGAAGCAGAGATTGTACTGATGTGCTTTGAAGTTGGAGGAGGGAGCCACAAGCCAAGGAATCCAGGTGGCCACTAGAAGCTGAAGAAGGCAAGGAAATGGATTCTCCCCTCTGGGCCTCCGGAAGAAGCCAGCCCTGCTGACACCCTTTAGACCAGTGAAACTGATGTCCAACTTCTGACCTCCAGAACTGTAGGAAAATAAATTTCTATTGTTTTAAGCCACAAAGTTTGTGGCAATTTGTTACAGCAGCCACAGGAACCTAATAACAGGCTCCTTCCCTGATCACTGTGGCTACCTCTCTCTGGACCCCAGCTACTCACACCCCCTCGTGGGGAGGTATGGGTGGGAAAAACTTGTCTGTGTCCATCGCCGCATTCTCTGTCTCCTCGGTTAGCAAATTTACAGCGAACTCACCAAAGGCTCCCACCCTCCTGACCTTCTGGCTTTCTGACATCTCCGTTCCCCCCTCTCCCTAGTCATCCTCCTGGATTCCAAAGCCTCCCAGGCTGAGCTGGGCTGGACTGCACTGCCGAGCAATGGGGTGAGTGTAACCTCTCCCTCCCTGTCCTAGGGATCCTCTGGTGGTCCAGGACTCAGTCCCTCTAGCTCCCCATGGTTACAGCAGATCAAAATGTTGCTCAGAGCATGTGGTCTCCAGTAGCCCTGGCTTCAAACCAGAGTGGCCTATTAGAAAATGTTGAGTCTTCAGTCAGCCAGTCAAAAAAAAAAAAAATGGCTAAGTGAGAGAACTGGCCGCGTCTAGGAACAGAAATGTGGCAGCTGGATGGAGCCAATGTTAGTCAGTGCTTTGCACACAGTTGGTCGGTCCTACCAGCAGTGTTGTTGATTGATGGATTGACAGAACAAGCAAGACTTGGAATCCTAGAAGAGACTTGGAAGCTTGGGGGTGGGGGTGGGGTGATGTGGCAACGTGACCCCATCTTGGTGTCGTGGAAAGGGTAGAGAGCCAGGAGACTCCAGGCACCATTCCTAGCTCTCTACTAACTTGATGTGCATATCTAGTCAAGTCACTCCATCTGGAGCCTCAGTTTCCCCATCTATAAAATTAAGGATTGGACTCAGTCGCCTCCAACGTTTCGCCCAGCTCTGCATCTTATAATTTCAGGGGTGTGTATGGGCAATTGGCCGGGGCGGGGGGCGGAGGGAGAGGAGATGCGAAATGATGGGCAGGGGGTTTTCAGGCTGAGTCACCGCCAGGGCTCGACCTCCTGGAGGCGCCTTGGCTCTGAGCTTCCCGCATCTTTGTTCTCCTCCCCAGTGGGAGGAGATCAGCGGCGTGGACGAACACGACCGTCCCATCCGCACGTACCAGGTGTGCAACGTGCTGGAGCCCAACCAGGACAACTGGCTGCAGACCGGCTGGATCAGCCGCGGCCGCGGGCAGCGCATCTTCGTGGAGCTGCAGTTCACACTGCGCGACTGCAGCAGCATCCCCGGAGCCGCGGGCACCTGCAAGGAGACTTTCAACGTCTATTACCTGGAAACCGAGGCCGACCTGGGCCTCGGGCGTCCCCGCCCAGGCGGCAACCGGCCCCGCAAGATCGACACGATCGCGGCAGATGAGAGCTTCACGCAGGGCGACCTGGGCGAGCGCAAGATGAAGCTGAACACAGAGGTGCGCGAGATCGGGCCGCTCAGCAGGCGCGGTTTCCACCTGGCCTTCCAGGACGTGGGCGCGTGCGTGGCGCTGGTCTCCGTGCGCGTCTACTACAAGCAGTGCCGCGCCACGGTGCGGGGCCTGGCGGTGTTCCCAGCCACCGCGGCCGAGAGCGCCTTCTCCACGCTGGTGGAGGTGACCGGAACGTGCGTGGCGCACTCAGAAGGGAAGCCCGGCAGCCCCCCGCGCATGCACTGTGGCGCCGATGGCGAGTGGCTGGTGCCCGTGGGCCGCTGCAGCTGCAGTGCGGGATTCCAGGAACGTGGTGACATCTGTGAAGGTATCCAGCCATCTGGGGGGTGTGGTGTGGGAGTGTAGTGTGCAGGTGGTAACTGGGAGGGAGTGCGCCCTAGATGAAAGAGGCAGGAGGGGGAGCAGAGAAGCCCTGGGCTGTGAAGCCGGGAGTCCTGACCTTTAGTGTTGCTTCCAGTGGGTCCAGCCAGGACCAATGAGTGAAGTTACTAGGAGGTGGGTTTGACTCCATATAAGGGGGCATTAGGAGCCTACATTTCAGGCACTATAACTAGCACCTCACACAGGCCTTCTCATTTATTTACGGCAATAAAGTTACCATTATCCCTATTTTGCAGATGAGAAAACAGAGGCTCAGAGAGATTAACACCTCACTTGCAAAGTTAGGAAATGGCAAATCAGGATTTGAATCCAGATTTGCCCAACTCTCAAGTTCTTTTTACTACACCATGCCGCCTCCCCGAGGCATAAGAAAGAACTCCACAGCAGCTCAACTCTACTAGCTACGGCTAGTGGGATTGGTTACATTATAAGGAGCGAGCTCCCTGTCACTGACAATACGCAAGTCAGAGGCTGGCAGGGGGATTCTTGAAAGAGAGAGAGAGATTGAGAGGTTGCACTAGATGACTACTAAGATCCCACCCAACTCTCTAAACTAGAGTCCCTGTGCCCCCTGGAGGAGACCCTCCATGTTGCGGCTTCTGTTGGGTTCTCAGGTCTGTGGGGCACCAGGAACAGGCCTCTCCTTCTCTCCCCTATCTGTGGCTCTGAGGACTGAGGGTCAGGCTGGGGAATGGATTTGTGCACTTAGTGGAGAAAGATCAAGTGATGCTTTTTCTAAGCCAGGTCCTTTTCTGGGTGCCAGGGCAACAGAAATGAATCAGGCATAGTCTCAGCTCTTAAGAAGTTCACAGTCTAGGTGGATAGATGTAAGAATTTTAAATTCACACCGGGGTGATATATGCTGTAATAGAGGAATTAATGCAGTGGTGGGAAGACAAAGGAGGAAGTGACTGATGTCACCATCTCTTCCCTGGGGGAGCTTGTGGTTTAGTAAGGGACTTGAAGGCAGGAACCTTCCTGAGTTCTCCAGGTGGGGTTGGGACCCGCCTCTGTGCTCTCCAGCACCCACTGCAGCCTCTATTTCTGCAGTTACCCCATGGTATGCAGTGGTCTACTTATGTGTGTTTCCACCACTGGGCTAGGAACTTCTTGAGCTCAGGCAAGGGGTCGTATCAGTCTCAGCAGCCCATGTCCATAACAGGATACGGTATATGGCAGCTTCCCAGTGGAAATGTATCAGGTGAACGAATGTATCAGGTGAACGAATGGTTACCATAGGGTGTGATACACATCAACAGGGAGCTGAGGAAGCCGGGAGAAGGGAGAACGCGATTCTAAGGGTGGAGAGAGATGGTGAGAAGGCAGCCAAGAGCACTGTGAGTTGAGACTGTATGCAGAAGAGGGGGCACGGAGGCAGGAGAGAATGTAGCGTGGTTGGGGCTAGGCAAGTCAGCATGGCTGAGCAGAGGGCATTTGGGGGTATAATGGGTGATGGGGCCGGAGACGGGCAGGGGCAAATCATAAAGGGCCTTGAACATTGGGATAAAGAGCTTAGACTTTATGCTTTAGACCAATCGGGAGGATATGAAGCAGGGATCTGACATGTTCAGATTTGTATTTTCAAAAGATCCCTTGAGCTGTAATTACAAAGACAGGGTTGGAGAAGGAAGGATTAGAGGTCAGAAGATGAGGAAGGAAGAGGGTACGATAGTCCAGGAGAAAGAGCACAAGGTCTGAACTAAGGCAATGGCAGAGATCACTGAGAGATGAGGATGGATGTGATAACGAGATAGCATCCACAGCTCTTGATGACCACGTGACAAGGGAGGAGAAAGCAGTGCTTTTTGACTCGTGTGCTTCTGGGGGATTGAATGGACAGAGGGTCCTTCACTGGGACATGGATGAACATATCGAATTTATGGAGTGCATGGTGCATCCAAGCAGAGGTAGCTGGAAAGTGGGTCTGGAGCTCAGCAACAGAGAGATAGATACTACCTGCAGCTGTGAGTGTGGTTGGGGCGGACTGCGGAGAACGCGTGAGGTAAGAAACAAGAGGGCCAGTGACGAAGTCTCACGGAACAGCAATGCTCAATGGGAAGTAGAAGCATCTGAACCCATAAAAGAGACGGTGAGGGAGTGGCCAGAGGTTGGAGGGTCCAGGAGAGTGTGATTTCACGGCAGCCAAGGGAGATGGAGGTGTCCGGGAGGGAACGGCCTACAGTGTTGGTGAGCAGTCAGGAAAGGCGAGGACTGGATGATGTCTGCTTGGTGGCCCTGGTGACAGCAGTTTCAACTGAGTGATGGAGACAGACCAGCTGCTGTAGGCTGAAGGATGGAGCGAGCTGAGGAGCTAGAGTCAGGGAATGGAAACAACCCCCTGGAAGGCTGGGTATGAAAGGGGAGGAGAGGGCGTGGTCTCTTGAGGAGGACATTGGGTTGAGAGAGGATTTTTACTGTAGATGGAGGCCCTGTTTATGTGATGAGGGAAGGAGCCAGTGGGGTACTAAGTGAGGGGCGGTGGGAGCAGTCTGCCTCAGGGGGAAGAAGTGTTTTATTACTGATGTAATAGAATTGCTGATGCTTGCTGCTAATAAGAAGCAGGCCATGTTTTAGTCAGTTTCATTGTTTTTAAATACTCTGTAGACAGTGCCCTACTGCCTGCACCCTAAACGGACCACTTTTACTGCTCTACTCCCTTGCTCCGTCACGGGGAAGAGCTGATAGAGAAGGACCAGTCTAAGAATCAGGAGGCGAGGTGCCTGATGGAATGTAGTCTGGGAGGAGGTGAAGGGAGGGATCCAGAGTGAGGGAGGAGGGCTGGCTTCAACAGGCCCTCATCCCTTCTTCTAGGCCTGGAGGGAAGGAGGAGAGGGCAGATGGGTGTGGCTGGAGGTGTTTGTGGGTTTGATGGCCAGACATTGAGGGAATGACCAGCCGATGGCCTCTCTTCTCCCTGTGAGGTAGGAGCGAGGGCATCTGTACCAGTGGACAGGGGGATCCTGGTCTGTTTTATTCACTGCTTTATCTCCGGAGTCTAGAACAGCACCTGGCTCACAGTAGATGCTAAAAAAATTGTTGAATGAATGGATTGGGGCTCGAGGAGGAGGTGTGGGTGCACACTCCAGGTAATGACACACACACACTCACTCAGAAACCCAGTCCCACTCTGGAGCTGGAAGCTCTCCTTAGGTGACCAGACAAAGGCCACTTGTAACGCATCAGCTCTGCCTTGGGGAGTAGGGAGCTGGGGAGGATGCCAGGGAGAGCTTCGCACGGGAGGTATTTTGAACTGGGGTCTGGAGAAGCAGAAGAGTTTGCCAGGAGAGAAGGGATGTAAGACATCATAGGACAAGACCCAGAGGCGTGAAAGGAAGAGTTCCGTGGGGCATGGGTGGGGTGGTTGGCACTGGGGAGCTGTTGGAGGGGTTTAAGAAGGGATGTGAAGTGGTCAGATTTAATTTAGAAAGTGAAGGTCTTCCAGGTGCCTTTTGCAGCTAAGTACGCAGCCCTCTCTGAAGGTAGAGGGTGTGGAGGGAGACAGCGAAGATGCTCTCTCCCCTTCTTGCTTCTCTCTTTAGTGACTCAAAATCTTGTTGCCCTTCTCCCAGCCACTAGAGGGGTTATTGAAAGACTTGGGGTTCCCCCGGGGGGAAAAATCAGGGCATGTGACCCGTGTCTTCAAATCTCTGTAGGACTGCCCTCCAGCAGAAGGACCCAGGCAGATATGCTCTGTGTGATGGGGTGGCTTGAGGGGAATTACAGATGAGGAGGCTGATTTGGGCTCAACATATGGAAGCACTTTCTAATTGCCAGCCTTGTTCAGCACAGGCAGCCTTGAGAAGGTGGGCCCCCCCATTAAGAAGTATCTGAGCAAAGACTGTGGCTACTGCTGGGAACGCTGCTGGAGGACGGGGCCAGTGGGAGTTGAACTAGATGACCTCTGAAATTCTGACTCTGACCTTGAGGAAGAGAGGGAGGGGCCGGCAGTCAGGAGTCACTTCCTGAGTCTGCCCCTCAGCACAAACCTCTTCTAAACAGAGCCTTTCAGAGTCGAGATAACCAGTGCTGTCTCTGTGAGGAACACCCATCTCTGGGACAGCAGAGGCCCACAGACACACAGAGAAAGGGAGCCTCCGGCATTGTTTCCCTACTGCTGTGAGACCCTGCAAACAGATCGCCTCTTATTTCACAACAGAGGTGGGCGGGCCATGGTATTACTCCCATTTGACCATTGGTTTCTTGAGGCCAGAGAGGCACAGGAAGTGGCAGAGCTAACATTGGAACCCAGGCCTTCGGAGTCCCAGCCCGGGTCCCACGATGTTAGCGGGTCCCACACTTGAAGGCAGAGACTTCCAAAGGCTCCTGTGCTGCTGAGGCCCTGCTCAAACTGGGTTGCCCAGGACTCTAGGCAAGATGGACCCTCCCATGCCTTCCAGACATGGAAACTCCCCTCTTCTCCCAGACAGCACAAAATTTCTTCCCAAGGGCTAGTCTGCATCCCTTCTGTTGTGCAGGTCCTCTGGGTGCTGGAGAGCAGCCAGCCTTCCACAACCAGCTAGGCTAGAGGGGAGGGACAGAGAAGTCCTGGCGGGGGCGGGGAACAAGGTGAGAACCACCCAAGTTCCGACAGGAGGGGCCAGGAGCCATCGCCGCCTCCCACCCTGGCCCAGCTGGTGAGAAAATTTTTAGGTGGGTGTTTAGCAGTTTCCACTTCAGGACTGTGCGAGAGGAACAGTAATTACTACCATTGTTGTGTAAATGTTGTCTGTACTTGGCTAAGTGGTTTACAGGTTTTATCTCAATCTTCCAACAACCTTTTTGAGGTAGGTCTTCTATGAAAGGCTCAGAGAGGCCAACCAACTTGTCCAAGGCCACACACCAAATAAGTGGTGCAACTCAGCTGCAGACCCAGGTTGTTCAGATATTAAAACTCTGCGCTCTTAATAACCTGTGTTCTAGGTCAAGTGAGGGAAAGCAAAGTAATGAGAGAAGCAAAGTAACTGAGGTGGTGTCAAGACTAGAACCAGGGGTCTCTCACTGTCCCTGTTCTCTCCCTGCTCCCTTCCACCTGGCTGGCTCCACTTTCAAACTGGAACCTCGTGTGCGAGCTGAGGATTTATGACTCATTAACCTCAAATGGTGGTGGTGGGAGGATGAGCTTTGACAACGTGTGTGTATGTGTGTCGGTGTTTGTGTAACTGGGAGAGTGTGGGTGTCCATCTCTGGGTAACTGTGGAACATCCCCGGAGGCCCAGCACTATTCTGTCCTCACATCAAGACTGGAAAGTTTGGCTCATTTTCTCCCAATGGGCATGAGGGCGGTATGGTGTGGGCTCTGAAACCAGTCTGCTTGCGTTGGAATCCCACTATTTACTAGCTGTGGGACATTGGGCAAGTTACTTAACCTCTCTGAGCCTTAGTATCCTCCTTTTTAAAATGAGGACACAGCACATACCTCACAGGTTGTTGTGAGGAGTCAACAGATTCCTAAAACACTCTAATGTTCTGACACAGTAAGGGCTTACTAAGGGTTAGGTAAGATTGGGTTGTTCAGTCAGGAGCTGCCCCATGGGGTAGTGCTGGAGTAGCTGAGACCTGCCCCTTCCCTTTCCCTATCATGATTCGAGGAGATAAACCCCACCGTCACGGGTGCAGGCAGGACAGAGGAGGAGAGAGAGGCTGTGGAGGAGCCCCTCCTCACGCGGCTCCCCCCGCAGCCTGTCCCCCAGGGTTTTACAAGGTGTCCTCGCGGCGGCCCCTCTGCTCGCCGTGCCCAGAGCACAGCCGCGCCCTGGAAAACGCCTCCACGTTCTGCGTGTGCCAGGACAGCTACGCGCGCTCGCCCACCGACCCGCCCTCGGCTTCCTGCACCCGTGAGTCCCGCCCCTGAACGCACTGGGGGGGGGGCGGTCAATAAAGGCGAGATCGAGGTGGTGGGGAGGGCAGGGGGCTCCGCACCCGGGAGCGTGGGGGCCAGCGACCCCGACGGCGGGGTGGAGGGAGGGGAGCATGGGGTGGGGATCGGGTCCCGGGTCTTGGGTCGGAAGAGCCGGGACAACAGAGTCCGGACGGAGATTAGGCTTCTTGGTGGATCACGGAGTGGACCGCCCTGACCTTACCCTATCCACCAGCCAGGAGGGGAACTCCTGCCCCTCACACTCGGTTCTCGGTCCCCATACCCCCATCCTCGTCCCCTCACTAACCTCCTCCCACCCCTTGGGCGCCGGGCCCCTCCTCCCACATGCTCCCTCCTCCCTGGTCCCCCCCCATCCCGCCCTCTCCCTGACCCCCTCCTGGGACCCCTCCTGCCCCCTCCCGGGCCCCGCCCCGCCCCCTGGCTGCCCGGTGCCCCGCGCCCCGCCGGCCCGCTGACCGCCCGCGCCCTGTGCCGCCCAGGGCCGCCGTCGGCGCCGCGGGACCTGCAGTACAGCCTGAGCCGCTCCCCGCTGGCGCTGCGGCTGCGCTGGCTGCCGCCGGCCGACTCGGGCGGCCGCTCGGACGTCACGTACTCGCTGCTGTGCCTGCGCTGCGGCCGCGAGGGCCCGGCGGGCGCGTGCGAGCCGTGCGGGCCGCGCGTGGCCTTCGTGCCGCGCCAGGCCGGGCTCCGCGAGCGCGCCGCCACCCTGCTCCACCTGCGGCCCGGCGCGCGCTACACCGTGCGGGTGGCCGCGCTCAACGGCGTCTCGGGCCCGGCGGCCGCCGCGGGGACCACCTACGCGCAGGTCACCGTCTCCACCGGGCCCGGGGGTAAGGCCGCCCCGCGCGCCGGGACCTCTCCGCGCCCGCCGGAGACGCCAGCTCCCTGCCACACGCCTCCCCGCGTCCCGCAGGGCGCACCCCCAACCCCCGCAGCCACTCCCGATCAGCCGCAACCAGTGCAAACGCCACCTCAAAACCAGCCCCCAGCGGTCCTCCGGGAGACGAAGTGACCCCCAAAGTCCCCACCCCCGGTGACCCCCACCGAGGATCAGCCCCCTTCCCGAAGGCCACCACGGAGGGATTGAGGATGCAGTGACTCTTTGCCGCTGGGCCAGAGAGGATGTGAGCGTTTCAACGAGTCTGCGGGAGCCAGTGGGCGCTCCCCCTTCTCCAGACCCCGCAGAAAACCTTTGCCCCACGCCCAACTCTGCAGTAGCCTCGCCTCTAGTTTCCCAGGGAAAGAGAGCTGGAAAGTCCCTCAATCTTTTGTCCCCCCTTTTCAAAAATTTCAGTAGAAAGCAGAATCATACCTCCTTCTCTTCTGTCTCAGAAAGAGGGGTGCTCCACCCCTCCTCCTCCGCAAGGGCTGTGCTGCATCGGTCACCCTGTGTCCTGGTCCTGGAAAAGAGCAGGAAAGAGCGTAGGTTCAGACCATAGGGGCGGTGGAACCTGCGGGTCAACTCGTAACGGTCACATTTCTGAGTCTAGAATTGAGATGAACAAACGAAGACCCACAACCCTTTTATACCGCACCTTCCCCCTTCTTGAAGTTTACTTTTGTTTGTCTCTCGCTCAACTGGGGTACACCTTCGAGGATCTTTTGCAGGAAGGATTAGTGAGTGGTGCGGTTTCTGTCTTCATCTCTCAGAAGATACGATTGGTTTGTGACTCCACTTTCCTATCTTCTGGCAGTTGTAGTGCAAGAGAAGTCTGAGGCCAGGGTAATTTTTACTGTCTTGTAAGTAACGGGTGTGTGTGTGTATGCATATATATGTGCACACACACGGATGTTTCTATAATTCTTTAACCTACTGATGAAAGTAACATTTAACCAGTATCAGTCTCTTTTCATTGAGTTTGGCTGAAACAGAGTAAAACTTTTGATCTGCACACCTTTTTTTATTCCTGGAAAAATTTTTTCATTATTGCTTTGACTAGAACTTCTGATAGCTCTAATCTCTCTCTTAAGAATATCTCTAAGCCTTTGGTTGTACCTCTGTTTTCTGATTCTTGAATCTTGTCACTTCCTTTATCATTCTTAGCTCTTAACCCATTTCCTCTGCCTTTTGGGAGAGAGTTCCCAATTTGTCTGTTTTTCTGCAGCAACAGTTATGTTTTTTACCCTCTCTGTTGTGAATTAACATTTGCCATTGCATTTACCTTTTTAAAAATTCAGTATAGAAAGAGAAAAAGAACTCATAATTCTGTTACTCAGAGATAAACAACTATTAATATCTTGGAGTGTATCCTTCCACATTTTTTCTATCTCAATCTCTATATCCATATGTAGAACCATCTACTGTAAAATCCCGTTTTATAACATATGTGATACAAATTCTTATCTATTTCGTATTAACAATCCTGTTGTTTTGATATAGATGGATTTAGAAATCACATTAAGGGAATACTCTTTTGTTTCCATTTATTAATAAAAATACTAAGCTTCCACTGATTGAGTGCTGCTCTGTTTGGCACTGTGCAGTATGATTTTCTACATTAATTTATTTGAATGGAATGATAATCTTCTTTGAAACAATGAAACTGAGGTCCGAGAGGCCAAGTGAATTGTCTAAAGTCACCCAGCTAGTAAGTAGAGACCTGTCTTTCAAGTCAAGTCTGTCTGGCACCAAAGCCTCTTGGCCACATAATGCTTCTACTTTTTACTAAACTTGTGTGTGTGTGTGTGTGTGAGAAGGATTGGCCCTGAGCTGACACCTGTTGCCAATCTTCTTCTTTTTGCTTGAGGAAGAGTGGCCCTGAGCTAACATCTGTGCCCATCGTCCTTTATTTTTTTGTATGTGGGATGCCGCCACAGTGTAGCTTGATGAGTGGTGTAGGTCCGCGCCCAGGATCCAAACCTGCTAACCTCGGGCCGCTGAAGCGGAGCGTGCCAAGCTTAACCACTGTGCCACCAGGCCGGCCCCAAACCTTTTTCTAAAATCAGGAATGGTTGTTAATTTTGTAAATTGGTTCTTAAGCATCTTTTAACATGACCACATGTTTTTTTCTCCTTTGACCTATCAGTATGATGAATTCTGTTAATGGATTTTTCAGTGTGAACTCTTTCTGCATTCTTAGATTACACCCTACTGAATGTGAGTGTATTATTAATTTAATATTTTTCTGAGTTAATTTGCTTGCATTTTAATATTTTTGCCATCTACTTTTGTAAGAGAGATTAGTGTTTTTTATTGTGTTCTTTGTCAAGTTTTGGCAACATGGTAATGCTGGCTTTGGAAAAGGCATCAGGAAAAATCTGTTCTTTTTCTCTGCTCTGGAACAGTTTAAATAGCACAATTATACATTCTTTAAAGGCATGCAGAACTGCCTGGGAAAATTTCTGGGCCCTGTACCTTTTTTGGGGGAAAGTTTAATGATATTCTCAATCTTTCTCATAACTTCTTCTTGAACAGTTTTGTCAATTTGTGCTTTCATAGGAAATCTTTTGATGATCTTTTTCTAATTCATTAGCCCAGAAATGTATATTTTTAAACTTTCCTCAGTATCTGGAGTTAACTCTATTTTCTCTTCCTTCATGTTGTGTGCTTGTGATTTCTTTTTTCTTAATTATCCTTGCCAGCAGTTTATTTTATTGGTTATGACAGAGCATCAGCTCTTGAATTCATTAATTCCACTGCTTTTTACTTTTGTCACTCATTTTATGATTTTATCTTTATTAATAGCATGCTTCTGCTTTCCTGAAGTCTTTTTCTAGGCGAGTTCAGGGCTTAGTTAGTTTTTGTTTTAATATTTTAAGCGTATGAATTTTCCTCTGAGTATAGCTTTGGTCACATCCAGTTTGTTGTTATACATAATATATCACATTGTTAGTATTGTCAGGTTTTTTTTGAGGTAGAGTTCACCTACCATAACATTTCATGTACCTTTTAAAGTGTAAATTCAGTGTTTTTTTCATATGTTGACATGGTTTCGCAACCATCACTATCTAATTCCAGAACATTTTCATCACCCCAAAAAGAAACCTGTTAACTGCCACTCCCATTCCCCCTACCCCCTTCAGCCCCTAGTCACCACTAATCTACTTTCTGTCTCTATGGATTTGCCTATTCTGGGCATTTCATTTGCGTGGAGTTATACAATATGTGGACTTTTGTGTCTGGCTTTTTTCACTTGGCATAATGTTTTCAAGATTCATCCATGTTGTAGCATGTATCAGTACATCATTCCTTTTTATGGCCAACTAATATTCCATTATAGGGATAGACCACACTTTTGTTTATCCATTCATCAGTTTATGGACATTGGGCTGCTTCCACTTTTTAGCTATTATGAATAATGCTGCTATGAACATTCATGTACAAGTTTTTGTGTGAACATATGTTTTCAGTTCTCTTGGGTACATACCTAGAAGTGGAATTGCTGGGTCATATAGTGTTATGGACTGAATTGTGTCCCCCCACCCATACTCATGTTGAAGCCCTAACCCCAGTGTGACTGTGTTTGGAGATAGGGCCTTTAAGGAAGTTATTACAGCTAATGAGAGTATAAGGGAGGGGCCCTAATCTGATTGATAGGACTGGTGTCCTTATAAGAAGAGAAAGAGACACCAGAGCTCACTTACTCTGTCTGCACACACAGAGGAAAAGCCAGGTGAGGTCACAGTGAGAAGGCATGCTGTCTGCAGGTCGGGAAGAGAGTCCTCACCTGAATATAAAAACGAATCTGCAAGCATGTTGATCTGGGATGTCTAGCCTCTAGAACTGTGAGAAAATAAATTTTTGTTTCTTACCACCCAATCTGTAGTATGTTGTTAGGGCAGCCTGATCTGACTAATACATGTTAACTTTTTTATCTTTTTGAGGAACTGCTTGACTTTTTGAGGAATTGCCAAACTGGTTTCCAAAGCAGCTGTGCCATTTTACATTCCCACCAGCAATGTACAAGGGTTCCAGTTTCTCCACATCCTTACCAACACTTGTTATTGTCTGTCTCGTTGATCATAACCATCCTCGTGTGTAAGAAGTGGTATCTCACTGTGGTTTTGATTTGCATTCCCCTAATGGCTAATGATGTTGAACATCTTTTCATGTGCTGAGTTTTCTTTTTGTCATTGAGTTATAAGAATTCTTTTCTTAATGTATATATTCTGGATACTAGACCCTTGTATTAGTTTTCTAGGGCTGCTGTAACAAAGTACCAAAATTGGTGACTCAAGACAAAAGAAATGTATTGTCTCAAAGTTCTGAAGGCTGGAAGTCTGCAATCCGGGTGTTAGTGGGGCCATGCTCTCTGACTGCTCCAGGGGAGAGTGCTTCCTTGCTTCTAACCTCTGTTGTTTGCTTGCAATCCTTGCTGTTCCTTGACTTGTAGATTCGTCACTCCAGTCACATGCTGACTGTCTTCTCCCTGTGTGTCTTCACATCATCTCCCCTCTATAAGTGTCTGTCTCTGGGTCCAAATTTCCCCTTTCCATAAGGATACCAGTCATATTAGATTAGGGCCCACCAAGTGACCTCATTTTAACTTGATTACTCTGTGAAGACTCTATTTCCAAATACAGTCACATTCTAGAGGTACTGGGGGTGAGGACTTCAACATTTCTTTTTAGGGGGGACATAATTCAACACATAACAACTCATCAGATTTGCAAATATTTTCTCCTACTTTGTGGGTTGTCACTCACTTTTTTTTTTTTTTTGGTGAGGAAGATTGGCCATGAGCTAACATCTGTGCCAATCTTGCTCTACTTTGTATGTGGGTCACCACAGCATGGCTTGATGAGTGGTGTAGGTCCATGCCGGGGATCCAAACCTGCAAACCTGGACCGCTGAAGTGGAGCATGTTGAACTTAACCACTAGGCCACAGGGCCGGCCCCCTCCACTCACTTTTTTAAAAATTGGGATATAACTGACATATAACATTATATTAGTTTCAGGTGTGTCAATGCAAAATAACCAATAACTATTCTATAGATAAGAGAAATAAGGTGAGTTTATCTGAGCCAAAGTGAGGATTATAACCCGGGAAGGCCTTAGAAAGTGTTCCAGAGAAGCACGGTTTTCAGGACAGTCTTATATCTTTTTAGAACAAAGAACATACATTAAACACACCCAGGATACATTTTCATCAAAGTTTCCAAGAGGCATTTAGTTGCAAATTGTCAGGTCAACATGACCTTGATGTTGGGAAAGGGACTAATATGAGCGTTACCGATGGGGTGTAGGAGGGGAAGTATGCATTCTTATCTTAAGATAGTGCATTCTTTACTTTAATGGTTAACGCAGATGTACAATGTATGTTTGATAGGCCACAAGTCGGGCTTCTTTAGTTCAAGCCGAATCAGTTTTGAACCCAAATAGTTACCCCATATACCTCAATATGTGAAAATCTCTTGTCAGGTGTACAACATGATTCAGTGTTTGTATATATTGCAAAATGATCACCACAATAAGTCTAGTTAACACCCATCACCACACATATTTACAAACTTTTTTCTTTCGATGAGAACTTTTAAGATCTACTCTCTTGGCAACTTTTAAATGTACAATACAGTATTATTAACCATGCAGTATTATGTCACTGTTACCGCACAAAGGGCACGATCTGCTTACTGCAAGACAAAAGCCAATCGTCAAGAAGCAAGATGGTAGTAGAGAAAGGGCATTTATTAAGTGATGAGCTAGCAAATTGGAAGATGGTGGACTAGCGTCCTAAAGAACCATCTTGAGCGGGGCACAGAATCTTGAAGCATTTATATAGGCCAGTGGAATGCTGACCCTCTGGTGTTACAGACAGGAAGTCGCCACACCAGATCTTTCAGTTGTTGTGGATATCAGCATAAACTCTCTGTCTGGGGGTCATCACCTTCCTAGGGAACTCAGAAGAACAAAGTTATCGTCTTATCGCAGCTGGGAGGTACATACACAGGCAGGGGCCATACAATCTACAGAGCATGTATATCTCCTGGAGGGTGTGTATCCAGCTGGGTTAGTTAATCAGAGGTCATTCAAAGTTACAGTATGGTTTCTTTTCTACAATATGGCTTCCCTTATGTCAACCTTGTGTTGAGCCGATATCGTCACCATGTATATTATTATGTCATCTTGCTGTACATTACATCCCCAGGACTTGTTTATTTTATTACTGGAAGTTTGTACCTTTTGACCACCTTCACCCATTTTGCCCTCCACCCTCCACCCCCACCTCTGGCCACCACCTGTCTTTCACTTTCCTGAGTAGTGTCCTTTGAAGCTCTAAGTTTTTAATTTTGATTAAGTCCAGTTTATCTAGTTTTTCTTTGGTTGCTTGTACTTCTGGTTTCATATCCAAGAAACCATTGCCTAATTCAAGGTCATGAAGATTTATTTATACTTATGTTTTCTTCTAGTGTTATAGTTTTGACTAAAATTATTTCAGAGGATGTGTTTCAATTTCTGGATGACTTGCTTTTGTTTCCGATTTTATGGCTCCATGGTTAGACAAAGAAATTTTTGTACAATTTTTACTTTTTAAAGTAACTATTGAGGTTTTCTTTGTGGCCTAAGGTATGGTAAACATTTTAACTATCCCATGGCTACTTGAAAGCAATGTATATTATTTGTGTACTGTAGTTCTCTCTCTCTCTCTCTCTCTATATATATATATATATTATTCAATTCTTCTATTTCCTTCTTATTGTCTACTTGATACTCCAAAGACTGAGAGGTTTCCCATTCTGCTTGTGATTTTGTTAAAATTCCTTGTATTTGTAATGAATTTTCTTTTAAATATTTCAATTTTGCTAATGCACTGTTAGTTTTCCCACAAGCCTTTCCACCTTCTCCACTTTTACCTCATCTCATCTTGTTTCTTTATCTTCTCATGGCCTTCTGCTCCTATTTTGTGGAGGCTGTGTTTGCTTTCATCTTCCTGAAGGTGCCAAACAGTTTCCTTGCTTGTTCCTCTAACTGTCATACTAAATCACTCTTAAAGATCTGTTCCTCTTGAGTCTTCAGAATAATATTCCTGTTTGCTTATTCTGAAATATTTTTTCATATGCCCAATTTCTTTCTTTCTTTCTTTCTTTTTTTTTGCTGAGGAAGATTGTCCCTGAGCTAATGTCCATGCTAATCTTCCTCTCTTTTGTATGTGGGACACCGCCACAGCATGGCTGATGAGTGGTGTAGGTCCATGTCCAGGATCCGAACCCACAAGTCCAGGCCACTGAAGCAGAGTGCGCTGAACTTAACCACTATGCCACGGGGCCGACCCCTCATATGCCCAATTTCATGACATTTTCTGTTTACTTGTTCTTAAACAAGGAAATAGCCGGTGTTTGCCAAAAAACCCAAGATGTGTGACTTGTCCTTTGGATTGCATTGTGAGGCTTTTGGCTGCAAGTAATGACAAATCTCAATCCAACTGACGTTTAACTAAAATGATTTCTTGGCTTACCTAAGAAGAGTAGAGTTGGAGCCTGGTTTATTCATCAGCTCAATAGTATCCTCAAGGACCCAGGTTCTTTCTATCTTTCCACTTTGCCGTCCTTATCATGTAGGCTGGCTCCCTGATGGTGGCAAGTTGGCTGCAGTAGCTCCAGACATCACATCCTTACCATCTAGAGCAGAAAATGAAGTTTCTTAATTGTAGATATCTCTTTAAAAGCAAAAAACCTTTTCTAGATTCCCTCCTCCTTTTAGCTGATTTCTCCTTTTCTTGGCCAGAAGTGGATTACAAGCCCAACTCTAAACCAATCATTGGCAAAGGGAATGAGTGCACACAGATGTCTTAGAACAATCAGAATTAACCTGAGTCATCTGGGGGGAGACAATAGACCCTGAATCAAAAATTGGGCTCAGCCAGCAGGGAAGGGGGACATGGAATTGAACAGGTTTCCAATAGTGTCTGCTGCACACTTGGCCCCACTTGGGTGCTGGCTGAATCTCATCACAAATCTACAGCGGGAGAGCAGGTGCTTGGGCCCAGTTTTTAGCTCTATTCTCAGGATTTATCAGGCTTTCATCTAACGTATCTCTGTGGGGCTGAAATGGAACCTTCTCCTACCTCTATGTCTTGGCCGTCTGATGCTTTCAACAAATGTAGTTCAAAAAATGACATTCTTAGCCCCTTCCTATCTCTGCCCTCCATCTGTATATACAAGGGACTGTGCCACCTCCTAGGATGCTTCATCACTCCTCTCCCCTTTGGGCCCACATCTTTTCTGGGAGCTGCCAACCCCAAGTGGATTTAGGCTGCGAGGCACTCCGGGAGCATAAGGAAAAACACTTTTCCTCAGAAGCAGCTATGCAGTAGAGTGATGGCTGTGCATTGTCCAGTTGACAAGACCTTGCTCTTTTTTAAGGGTCAGACAGTGGGAGGAAGGATACAGGACGTTTCAAGTTATTTTTGGGATGGGAGGCAATGTCGCTCTGGGCAGCATAGCCTGGGGTTTCACTACAATTGCACTTTTTAGTCTAGTTCCTGGCTTTATTAGATGCGGAAATATGCCACTCCACACCCCCTCCCCTATTCTGGCAATCAGCTGTCAAGACTAGCTTACGGTGATGTTCTGGGTTTTCAACTCTTTCTGTATCTTTATGTTTTATTTGGAATTTGGGAAAGACTGGAGGTGGGGGCTGGAAGATGGACACTATTTAAAACAGGAAGCCGGGTTCATGCACTTTTCAAAGAGTGAGCTACATTCGCCCTGTCTCCACTTCTTGGCCCATCGCCATCTGATATCAACTTCTCCTCAATCCCCTGGAGTCACTCCCTAAAGCCAGTGGGCACTTTGAATCATCATCTTACCCCACCCCTTCTCAGCATAGGACACTCTCCTCCTGTTGGCAAACTTGTCTTGAGTGCTTGCTCCACGTCAGGTATTGTGCGTCAGCTCATCACATACATTACTTCATAGAATCCTCACAGCTAGCCTACGAAGTGTCATTACTGTTTCCAGTCTACACGTGAGGAAACCGGGTCTCTTGCTTATGGACCAATAGCTAATAACCAGAAGTGTCGGGAGAGAACCTTCTTAAATGTTCTCCTCCATGGGCTTCTGTAACCTTGTTTGCTCCTGGTTTCCCTCCTCCCTCTCTGGCTCCTCCTTTTCAAGCTCCTCTTTCTCTGCCTGCCTCTTAAATGTTGTTGTTTCTTGGGCTTATTTCCTAAATGCTTTTCCTCCTCTTTCTGTGCATTCTCTCTGGGCAGTTTCATCCAGTCCCCTTCTGCTGGCTCTTGGATCTCTGTCTCCCTCCCAGACACCTGTTGTGAGGCCTGGAACCACATATCTGGCTGCCTTTCTAGCATCCTTTCTTGGAAACCCCTTGGCTCAACATGCTAAAGTGAAGTCATGATCTTTCCTCCCAGTAACCTGGTGGTCCCTGCCTTAGTTCAGGCATAATACCCCCTTTTTTTTTGGCTACTGGCCATTCAACGTCATCTAGACTAGTGATTCTCAAACTTGTCTGCACATTGGAATCACTGAGAAGCTTAAAAACAACTAATGCCTGAGTCCCACCCCACAGAGATTATGATTCAATTGCTTTGAGTTGTGACCTGGGCATCAATTTTTTTTTATTGTGGTAAAAAACACATTAACATAAAATTTACCATCGTCGCCATTTTTAAGTGTACAGTAGTGTTAACTATATGCATCTTGTCGTGCAACAGATCTCTAGAACTTTTTCATCTTGCAAAACTCAAACTCTATACCCATTGAACAATAACTCTTCTTTCCCCCTCTCCCTAGCTCCTGGCAACCACCATTCTACTTTCTGTTTCTAAGAGTTTGATTATGTTAGATACTTCATATAGGTGGACTCATGCAGTATTTGTCTTTCTGTGACTGGCTTATTCACTTAGCATAATGTCCTCAAGTGTCACCCATGTTGTAGCATGTGACAGGATTTCCTCTTTTTAAGGCTGAATATTATTCCATTGCATGTTTATATCACATTTTCTCCTTTTTTCCCCAGCTTTATTGAGATATAATCAACATATAACATTGTGTAAGTTCAAGGTATACAAGATAATGATTTGGTATATATATATATATATATATATATATAGTGAATGATTATCACGATAAGGTAAGTTAACACATCCATCACCTCACACAGTTACCTGACTGTGTGTGTGTGTGTGTGTGTGTCTGTGGTGAGAACATTTAAGATCTCTCTTAGCAACTTTCAAGTAAATAATGTAGTATTGTTAACTATGGTCACCATGCCATACAGTAGATCCTGAGAACTTATTCATCTTATAATCAGAAGTTTGTACTGTTTGATCAACTTCTCTCTATTTTCCCCACCCCCAGCCCCTGGAAACCACCAATCTACTCTCTGTTTCTATGAGTTCCAGATGTGTGAATTGTCTTTTTTAGATTCTACATACTTTTAGGTTCTACATAGATTTTTTAGATCATACAGTACTTGTCTTTGGCTTATTTCACTTAGTATAATGCCCTCAAGTTTCATCCATGTTATTGCTAATAGCAGGATTTCCTTCTTTCTCATGGATGAATAATATTCCATTATATATATATATATATATATATATATATATATATATATATCTCATCATCTTTATCCATTCACCCATTGATGGACACAAGTTGTTTCCATGTCATGGCTATCGTGAATAATGCTGCAATGAACACAGGGGTACAGCTATCTCTTTGAGATAGTGATTTCATTTTCTTCAGATATATACCTAGAAGTGGAATTGCTGGATCATATGGTAGTTCTATTTTTAATTTTTTGAGAAAAACTTCACACTGTTTTCCATAGTGGCTGCACCAATTTACATTCCCACCAACAGTGCACAAGGGTTCCCTTTTCCCCACATCCTTGCCAACACTTATCTCTTGTCTTTTTGATGATGGCCATTCTAACAGGTGTGAAGTAATATCTCACTGTATACCACATTTTCTTTATCCATTCATCCATCAATGGACATTTAGGTTGCTTCCACCTCTTGGCTATTGTGAGTAATGCTACAGTGAACATGGGTGTGCAAATACCTCTTCAAGATTCCGTTTTCAATTCTTATATCCAGAAGTGGGATGGCTGGATCAAATGGCAATTCTGATTCTTTGAGGCACCTCTATACTGTTTTCCATAGTGGCTGCACCATTTTACATTCCTGCCAACAGAGCACAAGGGTTCCGGTTTCTCTACATCCTTACCATCCCTTGTTATTTTCTGTTTTTTTGATAATAGCCATCCTAATGGGTGTGAGGTGATAACTCATTGTGGTTTTGACTTGCATTTCTCTGATGATTAGTGATGTTGAGCATCTTTTTATATGCTTGTTGACGATTTGTATATCTTCTTTGGAGAGATGTCTATTGAAGTCCTCTGCCCATTTTTTAATGGGTTATTTGTGGGGTTTTCTTGTTGAGTTGTAGGAGTTCTTTATTTATTCTGTGTATTAACTCCTTATCAGATATATGGTTAGCAAATATTTTCTCCCATTCTATAGATTTCCTTTTCATTCTGATGATTGTTTCCTTTGCTGCACAGAAGTTTTTAAGTTTGATGTAGTCCCATTTGTCTATTTTTTGCTTTTGTTTCCTGTGCTTTTGGCATCATATCCAAGAAACCATTGCCAGATCCAATATCATGAAGTTTTCTCCCTATATTTTCTTCTAGGAGTTTTAGAGTCTCAGGTCTTAGGTTTAGGTTTGTAATCCATTTTGAATTGATTTTTATACCTAGTGTAAGGTAAGGGTCCAACTTCATTCTTTGGCATGTGACTATCCAACTTTCCCATCACCACTTGTTGAAAAGATTTTCCTTTCCCCATTGAAGCCTTGGCCCACTTGTTGAAGATCATTTGACCATATAACTGAGGGTTTATTTCTGGGCTCTCTATTCTATTCCATTGGCCTATATGTCTGTCTTTATGCTAATATCATACTGTTTTGATTACTGTAGCTTTGTAATATGTGTTGAAGTGAGGAAGTGTGAGGCCTCCAGCTGTGTTTTCTTTCTCAAGATCATTTTGACTATTCATGGTCCTTTGAGATTCTGTATGAATTTTAAGGTGGTTTTTCTTCTACTTTTGCAAAAAATGCCATTGCAATTTTGATAGGAATTGCTTTGAAATTGCAGATCACTTTGAGTAGTATGGACATTTTAACAATATTAAGGCTTCTGCTTCTAAACATGGATGTCTTTCTGTTTATTTGTTTCTTCTTTAATTTCTTTCAGCAATGTTTTGTAGTTTTCAGTGTATAAGTCTTTCACTTTTTGGTTAAGTTTATTCCTTAGTATTTCATTCTTTTTTTTTAAATCATGAAGCAATTTTAGCTTTTTTGGGGGGGGGGGGAAGATTGGCCCTGAGCTAACATCTGTTGCCAATCCTACTCTTTTTCTTTTTTCTCCCCAAAGCCCCAGTACATAGTTGTATATCCTAGTTGTAGGTCCTTCTAGTTCTTCTATGTGGTACGCTGCCTCAGCATGGCTTGATGAGCCGTGAGAGTAGGTCCGTGCCCAGGATCCGAACTGGTGAACCCTGGGCCGCCGAAGCAGAACACGAAAACTTAACCTCTACGCCACCGGGCCAGCCCCAGTATTTCATTCTTTTTGATGCTATTTAAATGGGATTGTTCTCTTAATTTCCTTTTTGGATTATTCGTTGTTACTGTAGAGAAACGCAACTGATTTTTGCTTTTTGATTTTGTATCCTGCAACTTGGCTGTATTCATTTACTAGTTCTAACAGGATTTTGGGTGAAATCTTTAGGGTTTTCTAGATATAAGATCATGTCCTCTGTGGACAGAGGTAATTTTACTTCTTCCTTTCCAATCTGGATACCTTTTATTTCTTTTTCTTGCCTAATTGCCTTGGCTTGGACTTCCAGTACTATGTTGACTAGAAGTGGCAATAGTGGACATCCTTGTCTTGTCCCTGATCTTAGAGGGGAAAGCTTTCAACCTTTCAACCTTTCACTGTTTGAGTAAGATGTTGGCTGTGGTCTTTTCATATATGGCTTTTATTATGTTGAGATAGTTTCCTCCTATTCCTAGTGTGTTGAGTGTGTTAACTCTTGACCAGATCATTAGAATAGTTAAGTAGCTGATCCTCCTGCTCTCTAATGCCTCTAAACATTAAAAAGTATAGTATTTAAAAAGTATAAAAGAAAGTGTAGGAAGAGCCCAGTGAATTAGAACCAACCACCATGAGGGAAGCTGGAGTGTAGGGGTGGGCAAGCAGCAGGACACCTGGCGCTTTTCCCTCGAGGAGCCACTTAAGCAGAGAGCTGTGGTGGGGTAAGGGAGGCCTCGCTTCGCTCTGGTCTTACAGACTCTGTTCCTCAGGTCCTGCCCCTCGGGAACTTCTTGTCCCGCCCACAGCCCCTTAGGCCACGCCCCTCCACCTTGCCTAGCCCCGCCCCCAACCCACATGCCCTGCCCTTCCAGCCCCGGGCCCTGCCCCACAGTCGGATCTGGGTTGAGAACCCCACATTGCTTACTTTCAGCGCCCTGGGAGGAGGATGAGATCCGCAGGGACCGAGTGGAGCCCCAGAGTGTGTCCCTGTCGTGGCGGGAGCCCATCCCCGCTGGAGCCCCCGGGGCCAATGGCACGGAGTACGAGATCCGATACTACGAGAAGGTGAGTCGGATCTGGGAGGGACTTGGGGCTGCGTTCCTGGCTGTGGTCTGCCCCCACTCGGCGCCCGGCTTCTGTTCTTCACAACCTCCTCCCAGCAAAAGTCCTCTCTTTCTAAACATGTCCACCGGCCTCCTAAATGGCCTCCCAGGCTTGAGTTTCTTCCTGTCTTCTCCACACCATGGACTCCACTGCTTTTCCTTTCTCCCTCAAGTCTCCTTCATCACTGATATCATCTCCGTTTTCACCGCCTTGCCTAGTGTTTACAGTTGACAAAGAGCTTTCTCTGAGGACTGATCCAGATTTTGTGTGGCTGAATCGTATACATACAATTTGCAAGGGTTTTAAAGAAAAAGAATGCAGAACTATATTGTTTCAAATTTTACAAAAACCCATGACCTTGGGAGCACACTGCTAGGTCAGGTGGTGTGCTGGTAAATGTTCTGGTAATGTGCTGGTAAATTGTTCTCCAGAACAATGCATGTATGAATTATTATTATAGTTTTACTGATATAAAGGATGTGTAACATCATTTACAAAGAATAGCAAAAGATATACAGTGCTCCTTATTGTAAACTCCATACAGCCAATTGATTCTCGTGGATACTTTTGCTGACCTCTTGTATGTGTTGTCAGTCTATGGTTGCAGTTCAACCATGATTTGACAAATGGAGTTACATCCCAACCACTATCTCTTTTCCCCATAAATGTATGGTCTTTAAATCTGATATGTAATCTACTGCTAAACCGTTTCTCACTTTGGTGCAAATTTTATTCATTAAAGTGAAACCTTGATTTCAGCTTCACTTCATGTGTCAGAACTTCACTCCCGGGGCCAGCCCGGTGGCGCAGCCGTTTAGTTCGCGCTTGGCAGCCCAGGGTTCGCAGGTTCGGATCCTGGGCGCCTGCCAACTCACCGCTTGTCAGCCATGCCGTGGCGGCGTCCCATATAATGTAGAGGAAGATGGGCACGGATGTTAGCCCAGGGCCAGTCTTCCTCAGCAAAAAGAGGAGGATTGGCGACGGATGTTAGCTCAGGGCTGGTCTTCCTCACACACACACACAAAAAAAATCACTCCCTCCTCCGTGACTCAAAGGACTCCTTTGCTGAATCAGATAATAGTTTTTGAATCCTAGAAGTCTGTTGAGAGCTGTGAGTTGGGGGAGAGGGCTGAACAGGAAGGGGGAGGGACTCCTGAGTCACTGCTGGGTGTGTGACCTGGGTAACCTAGAGGATGGGGTGCCACTGACAGGTGGAGAACTGTGAGGAGGAGGAGCAGGTTTGGGGCAGATGGTGACCTTCATTTCCCTCATGTTGCATTCAGGGGGCCCAGGCGACGTCCAGGTGGACTTGCAGGTCTGAAGTTCAAGGGAGACGCTTGGGCTGGAGAAAGAGAGAGAGTTGGGGCTTTCAGCACAGAGATGGTAGCTGAAGCCAGGGGACCAGACAGATGACCGAGGAGGGGAATGTGAGTGAGAAGAGTGGCCAGGACAGAGCTCTGAGGAACCGTGGTGTTTAGGAGACAGCAGCAAATGACGCTGGGAAGGAGCCAGGCATGCAGGAGTTACTGAGAAAGGGCTCATTGAACTGATACTTGGGGAGCACAGCATAGATGGAGACCCAAAGCTGAGCTGGGTGGATGCTCCCAGGCCCCTAGGGAGTGTGAATTTGCTGGGAACAAAAAAACCTTGAAAAGAGGATCCAATACAAAAGGCTCTATCTGAAAGGCCTCAGGAACATGTCATGACACCTAGTGACCAGAAGAACTGCTGGAGTCACAGTGCTCCTCATCTCGACTTCTCTCTGCTCACCAGTCCAACCTCCTCTGCAGAGGGGCTTGCTCGTAACACGTCACAGCTGCCAAGGTTGGCAGCCTTGTCCCTTTCCTCCTCCCCGCCCCAGCCTGCCCCGTCTCATAGGTCCTGCAGCCATTGCCCCACCTTCTTTCAATGGGTTGTTCAAATGCTTGGAAGGAAGATTCTGATTGGCCCAGCTTGGGGCAGAGGCTGCCCCGATTTCTGAATACCGTGACCAAAGAACTGGGGCCACAGGATTTCGGGGAGGTGCCCTTCTGGGGGCTGTGGTTGGTGGGGGCTCTAATAAATGGGTGTGGGCAGAGACGAAATGATGGCAGCATCTCCAGTACACGCCATTGTCAGATGTACTGGGGGCAACATGATGTAGAGCACAAAGCATGGGACCTGAAGGAACTGAGAAGGTGTCCCCCTGACCCTTCCTTGATGTGACCCTCACCTATAAAAGGACACAGAAGTGCTGTTTTGAGGGTTGTAGGAAGTCAGGCTTCTAAAGGGTCTGGCACAGCAGCTGGCAGTGAGTGAGCCCTCACTCAGTGACAGCTGTCCCTGTTCCACTCTCCAGTGGGGCCATGGGCGAGCCTCTCCACCCTTCAGAGCCCGATTCCTTATCTGTGAATCCGTGCCTTGCAGGACAGTTGTGAAAATCAGATGACAAGGGGGAAGGAAAAGCTTTGTAAGCCAACAAGGGCTGGCCAGGTGTCATGGCTCATTTTTTTATTCTTTCCTCTGGGGTGTCAGGCCCAGCTCACCCCCTGACTGCCAGGCCCTGATGTCCATCATCCTACCATCCTCAAGAATCTAGCACCTTCTCTAAAGTTTCTCTTACTCGTAGGTGGGGCTGTTGTCAGCTACAAGTACCAGCAAGTGTAGGTGGGAACTTGAGGTGGAGAAAGGGGTTGGGGAGCCTATGGAAGAAACCTGTGGAATCCCCCAAGATGACTGGAGTCAGGTGCTTCCACCCAGCCCTCACTCACCCAGGGTATTTCTCCCACCTCCCTGCTCTTTTTCCCCATCATTCCCCTAACAGCATGGACCTGACCCTGGCCCTCACTTCTCGGTCCTTCCCTAGGGTCAGAGTGAGCAGACTTACTCCACAGTGAAGACAGGGGCACCTGCGGTCACCGTCACCAACCTGAAGCCAGCGACCCGCTACGTCTTTCAGATCCGGGCGGCTTCCCCGGGGCCTTCCTGGGAGACCCAGAGCTTCAACCCCAGCATTGAAGTGCAGACCCCGGGGGAGGGTAAGTGATGCGTGCAAGTGGAGAAGACCCCGGGCAGAGAGAATCCAGCACGGGGCTGGGGCAGCTAAGGGGGCCTGCAGAACCATTTAATTACAACCCAATTAATTCATGAATTTGGAGCCCACAGACTAGCGTCTATTCAGTGACATGAGTTAGACTGGGTACCCGTCGTGGGGGAGCTCACAGGGGCCGGGTTCATGGACAACTACAACCCAGGGCTCAGCTGGTGTCTCCTTGCCTCTCAGGCCCTCCTGTGTCTTACGGAAACATCCTGTGTCCTCTCCAAGATTCCTGCTATTTTCCTAGGAGGAGTTTTAGTCTCGTATTCACTTCTTGCTCTGATCGCTAAATTCTTGTTCCCACTCTGCTTCTTCCTCTCTGCCGCGACACACACTCAAGCGTGGGATGCTGTCCCTTTCCCCGCTGGACCTTAGAAGTGTGAGACAGACTTCACCGAAGGTTGGGGGACTTGAGGGGGCTGCACTGCAGCAATAAGCAAAGCAAAACAAAATGAGAAGTGTGCGCTCTCCATGGGTGAATTGTATGGTATGCGAATAATTTCTCAATAAAGCTATTATCAAAACAAAAGAAAACAAGACAAAAGCTGGACATTCGACCTCCTGATCCTTAAACAGCTCCGGCTTCTCCACGGTATCGTGCTCTTCCCTCCTCCCATCCCGTCCCTTCCCTCCCCCAGCGCCCCTTCTCCCCGCCCCACCCACCCCCAGGCTCCCTTTCACGAGGGAGCAGAGAGCAGTTTGGCTGTCTCTCCTTTGTTGTTGTGCTTGCTGCTAACCCAGCCCCCAGGATCTCATCTCCGTCTACCCGGAGCAGCTTGTGAAAGTATTTCCCTGGACAAAGGCAGTCCCCGCTAAGAGGCATTCCGGCACCAGCTGTCGAGATAATAATTCTTTCCAACCTGCTCCTTGAGTCTAATCCGAGATAGGAAGAGCTCCTAGCCCAAAGGGAAGTGGAGATAAAATGTTGAAGGGGACTGAGTTCTGGGAAGGGAGACGGCGCTTCTTGCTCGAATGCCTGTCTGTGCCAGACCCCAGCCAGGTGCTGGCAAGAGGGGATTAGAGCCATGTCTTGAAGGCTGGGGAACATGTGAATGTGTGGAGACGGGCAGGGGAGGCATTTGGGGTAGAGGAAGCCATCTGAACAAAGGCTTAAGGGTTTGGCTGGAGTGAGGGGCGGGGGCGGGAGCTGGAGCTGTTAGCCGAAAAGGGCTGATGATTTCCATTCATTTGGTGCTTCTCAGTAGACACTGCTCCACTCCCCAGCCTCCTCTGCTGTGGCCCTGGCTATGGGGAATAGAGCACTTTTTCCAGTGAGCTGTGACCCCAAATCAGGATCATGATGAAGGATCATGGCTCGCCACTGTATTAGTCCTCTAGTGCTGCGTAACAAATTACCCCAAAATGTAGTGGCTGAAAACAATGAACATTTATTATCTCATGGTTTCTGTGGGTCAAGAATATTGGTGCAGCTTAGCTAGGTGCCACTGGCTCAGGGTCTCCTACAGGCTGCAGTCAAGGTGTCCTCTGGGGTAGCAGTCATCGCAAGGCTTAACTGGGGGACAGTCTGCCTCCCTACTAGGTTCTCGCTGGCTCTTTGCTGGAGGCATGCAGTTCCTTGCCTCATGGACTTCTCCATGGGTCTGCTCACAACACAGCAACTGGACTCTTTCAGAGACTGTGAGTAAGTGAGAGAGCCAGAGGGCACCCAAGACAGAAGCCACAGTCTCTTGTAACCTAATCTTGGAAGTGACATCCCACCACTTTTGCTGTATTCTTTTCATTAGAAGCCAGTCACTATGTCCAGCCCACACTCAAGGGGAATGAATACCAGGAGGTAGGGAATCCAGGGGGCATCTCAGAGGCCACCTACCACAACCGCCCCATCTCCATTCTCCATTTCCGTGTCCATGTGGACACCTCATTTCAAACAGTCCTTGGAAACTCCACCCCTCTTCTGCCCCAGCCAGACTCTGTGCCCTCCTCTGGAACCGTGGGCCCTGAAATCCCCTCTTTGACCCTCGCCTTGCTGGCCTCTAACTCCCCCCTCTCCTTCTGTCCCTCCTCACTTGCTCTCTGACATCCTAATAGCATCTCCCAGACTCTCAGCCCCTCCTGGCCCTACATCACCTCCACCCCGCCACTGCAGATTCTCCCAGCAGAAACTCACCAGCCCTGCCAGTGCTCATGCCCCAGGCATCTTGCTGCACCTGCCCTGCTGGTCCCCAGACTTGGGCCATCCTCTCTGTCCTACACCGAGGCTGCCTGCAGAGATATATTTTCCTAATCTCAGTTCAGTCTTCAGGACTGCACAGCATTTCCCCATTCTCAATATTTACCCCAAAGCTTTACCTCTCTCAAGGACTTCTCCTCCATCCCTGCTCCCAACCCAGCAGACACCCCCATTCCTTCCTCCTTGGGCAGGAACTCTATCATTGCTCCCCGGCTCCCTCTTACCCTCAGGATCAAGTCCGTACTCCTTGGCCTAGCATTCAAGGCCCTCCAGGTTCTGTCTCCTCCCCCAGTCCCCTTCATCCTCCACCCTCCAGCTTCATAGTTTGCCACTCTCTGCTTCCATACAGTCTGTTTTTCAGCCACTTGGGATGACTTGCCATTTTCCAGACCCAGCATGTGCATCTAAGCATCAACAACCCTTTCAGTCTTCCAGGTCCAGTTTAGACGATACCTCTTCTGCACAGCCTTCCTCACTGGCTTTAGGAAGAAATTTTCATGCCTCCACTCAGCTCTGCTCATTTCTCTGTTTCTTTCTTCATTCTACAGTTAAGATTTTTGTTTCTTTCTCCCCCACTGATCTGCACACTCTTCCAGAGCAGGGATTCTGGCTCATTCATCGCTGTCTCCCCAGTACTAGCCCAGCCTGGGACACATGTTGGATGGATGGACGGATGGGGCCGAGAGCCTGGGGTCTTGTAGGCCCCCCCCCCCCGGGGAAACAGTTCAAAGTAAAGGCTTTTGAAATCAGGTTCAGATCTTAGGTTCACCATGTTAGCTGTGCGACCTTGGGCAAACTACACAACTTTTCTCAGCGTCAGTTTGCTCAGCTATAAAACGGAGACAATAACATCTTACTGGCTTGTTGTGATGGTGAAACAGGGTCATTTAGTTAAGGCACATGGCATAGTGTCTTGAATGGAGTAAGTGTACATTAAATATTAATTCACTATTATTGTTGGTGAGTGGTCTGGATTGGGGCTGGGGAGCTCGGATGAGAGGCAATCCCCCTGCAGAGCTACTTTAAGTCTCTCATGGTCCATCTGAAAGGCAAAAAGGGAGGCCCAGGCCTGCCTGTCTGAACCCCTGCCCCTCTCCCTCAGAGCTGGGCTGCAGTGGAGGTGCCCTGCCCTGGGAGAGAAGGAAGCTCTTGGGACTCCAGGTGCCACTGGGGTTAGTGCGGCTGCCACGGTGCCTCTGCTGCTGGGAGGCAGGGCCGAGTGCAGAGGGGCTGTGGGAATCCTGCTGTGGGATGAGGACAGGAGTCTGTCCTGGGTCTTGCCCAGGAGCCTGGTCCTCTGCCTGCCTCAACCTCGTGGTTTCCTCTAGCTGCCTCAGGGTCCAGGGACCAGAGCCCTGCAGTCATCGTCACCGTGGTGACCATCTCAGCCCTCCTCGTGCTGGGCTCCGTGATGAGCGTGCTGGCCATTTGGAGGAGGTAGGTGGCTGGTCCCAGCCCGGCTGGCCCCTGGCGGGTCGTGTCCCTGTGCATGTTAATGTGGGCTCACACAGGCACCTGTATCTGTCCCTGCATTTGCACATGTGCAAGCACACTGCTGCATCGACACGGGCATGGCTGGTGTAGTCCAGCGCCCCCCCCCCACACACACACACTGTTCATGCGGCAGCTGCGCTCAGTGAGCTCAGGCGCTCTGGGATGAAGGGGATTTAGCTCCTTAACTCATTAAATGTCAGAAGGCATCACTGAGGATGGAACCAAGCTCCGGCTGCTCCAGTGTGATTAGGATTCTCCTGAGGTGCTCAGAGGCGCCCAGCCCCTGCCCCCAAGGGTTCTTGAGGCCCTTGAACACAAGCAAAGGGAAGAAAGGCAGGAACTGTGTTGTGTGTATGTGTGGGAGGGGGGAGGACAGGGAGGGGAACTCAAAAACCAGAAACCTCCCACCCCCAGCAGGAGGAAGCTTGCAGGAGAGTGGGCAGAGAAATGGGATGGGGGGGGGGTGAAGGATGTGGAGCTTGAGTCTGGCCCAGAGAAGATTCCAGTCCTTTTGCATGCAGCAGAAACCTCATGGTGTATATTTCCCCCTTCTCCCAGGGCCACACTCTGCCACATGCAGAGGCACCCTAGGAGGGTACCAGGCGGGGGCTGAGGTCAGCAGACTTGAGGGGTTGGAAGCCAGCCTGCGAGGGGCTGAGGCTAGAGCAGGGGGAGCAGAGGAGAGAAATGGGCTGGCCACGGAGCTACATTTCAGCACATCTCCACATCCTGGAACTGCCTGTGGGCTGGATGGACAGGGTGCATTCATTTGGCACTGACTGTTTGCTTGGCCTTGAATGAGGCGCTGCAAGTGACTGAGGAGGAGAGGACCTTGTCCTGTGGGTCTGGGAGCTAGCTCTGCCTGGGCCAGGTGAGTCAGGAAGGCAGGACAAGAGGAGCGAGCTCCTTTTTCATGCTTAAAGGTCTTTACATCGGACCTGTTGGAAAAGCAGGAACAGACAGGAGCTGAAAGCATCTTGTCCTGGCTGTGCGCCTAGGGGCTCAGGGAGGCAGAAGGAGGAAAGGGGATGAGTAAGGTGAGTGGGGAGCACCTTTCTGGGGCAGAGACTCTGCAGGACAGGAGCAGCTGCCCGGGAGTGCCTGGGAGACAGAGCAAGAGGGCAGGCAGAGTAAGCCAGCGGCAGATTTCAAAACCTGCTGAAAATCAAATGGCACCGAAATGGGGAGAATCAGCTGGTCAAGTGATGATGGGCACAGAGGCAATCTCCTCCAGCATGCATGTCCCAACTCTGCAGACTGTAACATCTCTCGCACCCGTCCCTTCCTCTCCGAGTCTCTGCAGTACCTGCTCTGTGCAGTGGTCTTCTCACTCCACTTTCCCTCCCCGGTGCATCCTGGCTCACCCCACTTCTCACTAGAGGGTGTCATCCAGTGGGAGCTTCTCCTTTTCTCTTAACCATGCACCCTCTTTCGTTCCTCGATCCGCTCAACCTTGCCCCCTTCATCTCTTCCCACCTCTCCTGGATGTTCCCCTCATTGAGGGAAGTCCTGTCACCATGCTGGGTGACTTCGGTAGCCACTGGATGACCTGTCCCACCTCTTGGCCTCTTGGTTCTTTGACTTCCTCATTCCCAAGCACCTTCTCTCTCTTCCACCTCAGCCTCCCTCTCCCGAATCCTGACACGGACCTGTCTATCACCCCAAATACCAATCCAGTTCTTCGACTTTTGTTTGCAGACTCCCTGTCCTTGCAGCTCGCTCCCTTGGCCACGTCTGTTGCACCTGCTCTGTAACCACATCATTAGCCCCCCAACTTCTCAGCAGCATGTCTGCAACCTGCCTATCTCTGCACCTGTCCTCTCTTGTCTTTTGCTCCAGAGGGGGTGCCATCCTCCTAGTCAGGACCAGCCCATCCACCTATGACCTGAACCCACCCCTTCTTACCATCTCAGGGACCATCACTATTTATAATGTCCCCTCTCTCCTGCACAATAGCTAACATTTATTGAGTGCTTAGAAAGCTCTTTGCAACAGTGCTATCAGGTGGGACTGGCTCTATCCCGATTTTATTAAAGAGAAAACTGAGCCACCTGGTCCCACAGCTACTGAGTGGAGGAGCCAGGAAGCCCATCATGTAGTTGGGTTCAGAGCGCATGCCGTTAGCCACATGTCGTGACCACTTCATCCCATGGGACAGCCCTATCCCATATATATCAAAATAGGATCATCTCTCCCCAGCGTCCCTTAACCCCTCCTCCTGAGCCTTCACATGACCTCTCCCCCCTGCTCCACTGTTTCTTTCCTTGGGTCCTGTGACATCACCACCCCCGATTTCTCTTACCTTTCCCTTCAACATCTCTGGTGGTGGTTTTGTGAGCTCCTCTGTGCCTTCCTTCTTGTCTACCCAACCTCTAACTGTTGGGGGTCCGCAGACTTGTTCCTAGTCCCCCTTCTCAGGCTCCATCCTCTCCCTGGGCAATGCCCACAGCTCCCGAATTTGTATCTCGAGAGTAGACCTCCCTTCCAAACTCCAGACACACACACATCTACCTCCCTTGTCATTGGTCCTCCCTGCGTCACCCAAGGCCCTGGAAACTCAAAGTGAGTTGTGAGTGAACTTCTCCTCTCCCCATCTTGGAAAATGGCACCACTGTAAATGCTGCTGGGCAAGCCAGAACCCTATGAGTCATTCCTGCCTTCTCCCTTTCTGCCTTCTAGCAATCTCCAAGCCCTGTGCCTTGTCACCTACATGTCACTTGAGTCTTCTCAGTTTTCTCTGTGTCCATGGTCACCCCATAGCCTGAGCCACTGCCATCTCCAGTGGGGACAACAGCAGCAGCTCAGATGATCTTTCTAAAATGCAGATTAAATCTTGGCACTCCCCTGCTCAAACCCTCCCCCTCTTCCCACTCTCCTCTGCTCCTGGAATAAAAGCCAAAGTCTTTATCTGGGCGTCAAGGCCCTGCCTCAGGGGCCCCAGTGCCAGCTTGTGGCTTTGTTGACTCTGATGCAGTGCTTTGGTCCATGGCTGCCTCTGTCTGAGGAAGCCATCCTGACGGCCCGGACTGGTCAGGGCCACCTGTTACATGTTCCTGCGGTGCCCCGCTTTTCTCTCTTGCTTGGACCTGTGAGTGGGCTTGTGCTTAACCCTCAGTGTTTGTTTTCCTGACTCCAGCAGAAGCTGCCCCCTGAGTTCAAGGACTGCCTGACTGGTTCACCTGTAGGCAGGGGGCAGCTTGGGCTTCAAGTCAGGACTGTGGAGTTGCAAGAATGTTCATTGTGTCTCAAAGTGAAAACAACTAGGAATGCTGATGGGGGTGAGGGGTGAGGTCTGAGGTAGGGGTGTATGTGTGCCATGGGGAGGAGCTTTCAACCCACAGGACAAGAAGGTCCCTCCCCTGGGGCGCAGACCTTCTCCTTTGGAAGGGACACCGCCCTGGCTGCTGGTGAGATGCGAGGGGTGGGCAGCCTGGCTAAAGGATGGCTTTCACCTCCCAGGCCCTGCAGCTATGGCAAAGGAGGCGGGGCCGCCCAAGATGAGGAGGAGCTGTACTTCCACTGTGAGTGGGCTTGGCTCGGGTGGGGCGGGGCCCCCCTACCTCCCTCCTCACCCCCTGGGCTTGCTGCCATTGCATAACCCCCACCCCTCCAGCCATGGAGGTCCCTTTCCTCAGGCCTAGCTCTTTCTCTCTCTGCGTACTCAGTCAAAGTCCCGACACGCCGCACGTTCGTGGACCCCCAGAGCTGTGGGGACCCGCTGCAGGCTGTTCACCTGTTTGCCAAGGAGCTGGATGCGAAAAGCGTCACAGTGGAGAAGAGCCTTGGAGCAGGCAAGCTGGGCATCCAGGAAGCCGTGTCCTTTCGGGAGCCCCGCCTCCGCCCCATCCCCGCCTCCGCCCCATCCCCGCCCTCTCTAGAAGCCCCGCCTCCGCCCCATCCCCGCCCTCTCTAGAAGCCCCGCCTCTGCCCCATCCCCGCCCCCATTTCTGAAAGCACCGCCTCCACCCCGTCCCCTCCCTGGCCACCAAGTCGGACCTCCGTCTGCCAGGATCCAGGCAAGGGGTTGGCAGAGGAGTCTGTGACCCTGCCTTCCTACCCTCTCCACGTCCCCAAGGTCACTGAGATATCTCCATTCAGGCCCTTTCAGACCTGGCCTCTGCACACTGCCACTGGTGGGAGATTAGTCCCAGGCCTTCAGGGGGCAGTGGGGAAGGGCCTTTGGAAGCTTGGGGACCAGACATACCTGAGTTCTAGTCCTGGCTCTACCACTGACCAGCTGTGTGACCAGGGGCACATCCCTCTTCTGCTCTGAGCCTCAGTTTCTCATCTGTAAAGTGGGCATGATCTCGGCCTCAGCCGGAGCTGACGTGGGGATTCCCAGCACTCCTCACCAGGCCTGGCTCACGGTGGGTGCTCGCTCTCTACGGTCAGTCTCCTGGCCCCCTTCTTCCCGTCTACAAACCCTCAACCCCTGTGCTCAGAGAAGCAGCCGCTGTCACCAGGAGCCAGACGCTATCCCCTGACACTGTCACCAGACACACTGGACAGAGGCCAGGAAGGGACAGTGCGGCAGAATAGATGTCACTGTCCTCCTTCCTGGGTTACACCGGGCTTTGATAGCCGTTGATGCGCTGGCACGTGCACCATCCTCTCTTTGAGGCTTTGAAAGCTCCCACTGAGGCGGGGGGAGGAGCCCGCATTTCACAGAGAAGAAAACTGAGGCCAAGAGGGAAAGCGAGGAAGCCCGTGTTGCATTGCTGGTACCCGGTTTCCCGGGATTCGAACTCAGGAGCTCTGGGTCCCCGGCCAGAAACGGCCCACGATCCCGAAGTTGCTTTCTCCTCGGCTCACCCTGCCCTGGTTGGCCGCGGGGTGGCCTCCAGGGGGCTGGCTGAGGTGCTGTTTCCCCACAGGGCGGTTTGGGGAGCTGTGCTGTGGCTGCCTGCAGCTCCCCGGCCGCCAGGAGCTCCCGGTGGCCGTGCACACGCTGAGGGAGGGCTGCTCCAACTCGCAGAGACTCAGCTTCCTGGCCGAGGCCCTCACCCTGGGCCAGTTCGACCATAGCCACGTGGTGCGGCTGGAGGGGGTCGTGACCCGAGGTAGGGCCCACTGCTCCACAAGATGGGGCTGGACGTGGCGGGATGGGAGGTGGGTGCTCCTGTGCCCCCAGGACCTTTTCTCAGCCATGAAGGGAGGCCCTCAGCTGCCCAGCCTGGAGAGAAGGCCTCGGCTCTCTTTCACTGCCTCTGGGCGGCCCTCTGACCCTAAGTGACCTTTCTGACTTGTAGTGACACTCGGGGGGCAGGGGTGGTGGACCGCTTGGACCTTGGTGATCTTTCTCAGCTAACTTGTTGCAGCTCCTGACCTTGGCCTTTATTCTCCTACAGATGTCCCCTCTCCTGTCCTCTGGCCTAGAGGATTGTGGGCCAGGCAGGAGGGTGGCGAGATTGGGGAAGCTTGTTTCTGGCCATCTTGGCCCAGGCTGGGGCCCAGGTGGGGGGAGCATGTATGTACACAGAGGGGACCAAGCAGCTTAGCATGTTCCTTGTCCCTGGGCACAGGAAGCACCTTGATGATTGTCACCGAGTACATGAGCCATGGGGCCCTGGATGGCTTCCTCAGGGTGAGTGGCCCGGGCCCCGGGGTGGGGCGGGGGGTACTGATGACTGTTATTCTTCATCCCTCGCTTTTCTCTTCCGTGGGACTTGGAGTTGCCATCATTCCCTAAGAAGGTGCCTGCTGGCCAGGCTGACCTGGCGGGTCACAGGGCAAACTGACTCCCAGAGAGGGCCAGGTAACTCCCCTGGGTCACATAACACCAGGGGAGCCGAGTGTGCAGCCCCGTCCTTGGTATCCTCCTCTCCCACAGCGACACGAGGGCCAGCTGGTGGCCGGGCAGCTGATGGGGCTGCTGCCCGGGCTCGCATCAGCCATGAAGTATCTGTCAGAAATGGGCTACGTTCACCGGGGCCTGGCCGCCCGCCGTGTGCTGGTTGGCAGTGGCCTCGTCTGCAAGATCTCTGGCTTCGGGCGGGGACCCCGGGACCGAGCAGAGGCTGTCTACACCACTATGGTGAGGAGTCCCCTTCCCCAGCCCGCCCCTCCTCTGTTTCCCATCAGACTGCGCTGGAGTCCTCTTCTCCCCACTTCCACCCCTTCCCTGCTGCGTCAGGGTCACCGCCCCCCCCCCCGCCCTGCCCCTGCACCTGGTTGGTCCTGAATAAATGCCACTGTAGGCATCACCCTGTGGTCAGCCCGTGTGCCTGCCCCAGATGTGCAGCTGGGAGGGTGGCAGGTGGGGCTGGGGCTCTGTGGGGTGGGGAACCCTGATGTGACCCAGTCCCTTCCTGCCCCTGACCTGCCCGCTTGCCCTCAGAGTGGCCGGAGCCCAGCCTTGTGGGCCGCACCCGAGACGCTTCAGTTTGGCCACTTCAGCTCTGCCAGTGATGTGTGGAGCTTTGGCGTCGTCATGTGGGAGGTGATGGCCTTTGGGGAGCGGCCCTACTGGGACATGTCTGGTCAAGACGTGAGTGACCTGTGCCTCCAGCTCTTTGCCTTCTGGTTGCCCTCTGACCTCAGGCTCCAGCCCCCTGACCTCTGCCCATTGACCCTTGACCTCAGTCCCAGGCCCCTCTTCACTGTCTACTTGCCTCCAGTCCTGCCTGGCCACCACCTGAGTCTTCCTTGGGGTGGGATGTGTGTGTGTTGGGGGGACCTGAAGCCTCCCGTCTGCCCACCGCCCCCATGGCCCAGGTGATCAAGGCCGTGGAGGATGGCTTCCGGCTGCCACCCCCCAGGAACTGCCCCACCCCCCTGCACCAACTGATGCTGGACTGCTGGCAGAAGGACCCAGGTGAGCGGCCCAGGTTCTCCCAGATCCACAGCACCCTGAGCAAGATGGTGCAGGACCCAGAACCCCCGAGGAGTGTCGCGGCCACCTCTCCCAGGTACAGCTGACACCTCACTAGTCCCGGGTACATTCCCACGGGTCCCCAGCCATCCCAGATCCAGCCGGCCCCTCACCTCTCCCGGCAAGGCCTCCCCATGTGTCCCACGTGCCACCGCCCCACCTGTCCTCCCCCACCTCTCCAGGTGTGACTGCTCTCCCAGTTGCCCTGCCTTTGGCTCATCTAACACTTCATCCATCTTAGTCACTTCCACCTGTCCTGGATTTTGCCCCACATCTCCCAGGTACAATGACCACTGACTGGGTAAATATATGTGGTAATAGTTCTAACAAATTTACAGTTCCAGTAAGTAAAATAAGTGAAATTAGTATTAGTTGTCCCAAAATATGTGTCACTTCCCAAACTGTCCTGGGTTTGTCCTACCCCTGGACTGTTCCAGGTACCCTCAGGCCCTTTAGCTGGCTCAGGTGCAACCCATTCTCCACCTGCCTGAGTATCTTGAACCCCCACCTGCTCTGAGAATGCCCAGCACCTGTGTGAGCCAGGCAGCCCTGGGCGCAGTTGCCCTCCCCTTCTCCTGTCATTTCACAGCCAGCCTCTCCTCAGGAGAGTGGCCGGGTCCGGGCACCAGATCCCTGCTGTCAACTGAGGCTCCTCTGCTCCTCAGGCCTCCCACCCCGCTGGCGGACCGTGCCTTCTCCACCTTCCCCTCCTTTGGCTCCGTGGGCGCGTGGCTGGAGGCCCTGGACCTGGGCCGCTACAAGGACAGCTTTGCTGCAGCTGGCTATGGGAGCCTGGAGGCTGTGGCCGCCATGACTGCCCAGTGAGTCTGAGGAATGCAGGGGCCTTGCCCCTGCCTATTTGGGAGGCCCAGCCTATCCTGATTCTGGGCTCTTCCCTGTCCAGCCAAGGGGAGGGCGGGCAGAAGGTGGGGTTGAGCCAGCCGGGTCTGACCAGCCCTTCTTCGCAGGGACCTGGTGAGCCTGGGCATCTCTGCGCCGGAGCATCGGGAGGCCCTCCTCAGCGGGATCAGCGCCCTGCAGGCCCGCGTCCTCCAGCTGCAGGGCCGGGGGGTGCAGGTGTGAGGGGCCCCGCTCTCCCAACCCTGGCAGGGACCTGGCCAGCTGTGCTCCACCGGTGCGGAAGTGAGCACTCACCTCCTCCATGTGGGCCCAGAGCTTGTTTGGGGCCACAGGTCCCCCATTTCACTGCCTACTCCTCCCGTTTTCCCCAGTCTGAACACCTTGGCTGACTCAGTCCCCCCGGAAAAAAGGTCCACATCCCTAGGGAGGCCCCCTGAGATGACAGTGGGAGGAAATGCAGGGTCTCAGAGACAGGGGCAGGGAGGGGAGGCATGGGTCTAGGGCCTACCTCAGTGGGTACCCCATTTTCCCACAGACCCACCCGTTGGTCAGCAGGCAGCACAGGTCCCTGGTGGATGAGCTCCCGTTAGACCAAGCAGTGCCCATGGCTGCCTGGCAGCCCACCCTGCTGGGCCCCAGAGGGGCAGGGTCCTTAGCTCCCTGTGCTCAGCTGTGTCCTGTCTGGTCCTGAGGCCCAGGCAGCCAAAGGTAGTGCTGAGCCCAGAGGCTGGACCAACAGGCCCCAGACTCAGGAGCTGCTTTCTGCTTCCCCTGCCCTTGGGCTGACAGTTCAGGGTGAGGGTGAGGACCCTGGTGGGCCACTCAAGGTCCTGGTGCTCCCCTGAGGCCTCACGAGGCCTCCCCTTTGCATTCCTTTTATAAACTCACTGGCCAGGATGTCTGGGAAGAGCATGAGAGGACATGTTTTCTCCCCAGGGACCCAAGAGCTTTGCCCTCCAGCCTTGGGGATGGTGAAGATGTGGCTGTCAGAGATGGGTCTTCTCTCTCTAACAGGCCTGTCCAAGCCCCACTGTTCAGATGGGAAACCAAGGCCCAGTGAGGAGTCAGGGGACAGAACCCATGTGCCCAACTCCCAGTCCAGGAATGAGGGGGCTCTGGGGACAGTCCTTGGTCCTGCCCTGTGACACCAATTCTCCTGAGGTAGCCCGGAGGTACTCTGAGGTGACCCCTTTTGCCAGCTCTGTCCCCTGGGCACCACCCAGCCTCCCGTGGAGCACTTCCTCCCTCTGGCTTCTGCAGAGCCCTGGCAGAAGTGGTTGTGCTGAGCTGGCTCCAGACTTCCTTATCCAGAAGGACTTCCCAGAAGCGGTGGTGGCACGAGGCTGGGGCTTTCATAGGACAGCAGGAAGGCAGCTGATCTGGACAGGGCCACAGGGGCTGAGTTTGTCCAGGTCCCCCGTGACATACACGTGCTCTGGGTGTGTCTGGGTCTGGGTGGGGTGGGAGGGGTGGGAAAGAGAGACAAGGGCTGCAGAAAAGGGGCGAATGAGACACAGAACTGGCCCTTGGGGCTCAGACTAGGTGGGGAGGTGAGCTCAGGTAGCAGGAAGTACTACCGGGGTACCTTCCACCAGTGCCCCAGGGCCCACAGGAGACCTTGGGGTCAGTGGGCTGGAGGGGCAGATGGACACTCTCTTGGTTTGTGTGTGTGGAGGGCATCTTGGCTGAGAGGCTGAGGCATACGTTGAAGAAGGCCTTGAAGGCGGGGGAGGGTTCCTTCCTGAGTGTTGGTGGCATTCTCGGCAGGCCGAGCTGGAGGGCCAGGACGAGAGGAGACCAAGCAAGGTGCCAGCGTGAGAAGGAGCCTGGAGGCTGGGAGATGCAGTGCATCTTCGGGGGGCGCCTGTGGTGGGGGACGGCACCTCCCAACAGTGCCTTGGGCCTCGCCTGCCAGCAGCAACTCTTCTCTCCTTGGAGCCCCCCACTCCCTGCTCCCCCATCTCCTGAGCACCTGCCCCAACTCAGTGACTTTGGGGTCCTGGGGGAGACCAAGATAGTGCTTCCACCTTTGACAGGGCTGGAGGGTCCTGTGCCAGGTGCCCTCCAGGCTCTGCCCCCACCCCGCCCCCCCAGAAGCCTGGAAAGGACACGGCATGGGGACCAGCATCCCATCTTGGGTGGAGGGAGCCTCATCCCCGTCTCCAGCTTCATCAGTCATGCTCTAAGACTCAAAGCCCCCTCCGGTCCCCTGCTGTCCTGCAGAGGGGCCCTGGCTGTGTTGGCAGGACTTCGGTGTCCAGGGTAGACCTCCCCTCCACTGAGGAGTGAGGTCCCAGAATCCAGAGGGTCCCAGGCCTCAGCCTGCGCAGGTGCTGGCGTGATGCAGGCTGGTGGCTTCCTGGGGACCCTCTACAGATCTATTTTTATATGAAACTTGTTCACTGGACAGAGGGAGGTGGCCTACAACCCCTCAACATGCCCATCTGAGCCCATCCAGGGAGGGGAGGGGCCGGTTGGGGAGGCGGTTCCTTTGACTAATTCTGGAAATGTTTTTATATTTCTTGGGTTCTATATGCAGGACAAAGTAATAAAAACTTGTCTGTGATTATGGTGCCTCTTTCAATGACAATTGCTCAACCATTAAGTGGCCCCCGTCAGGAATTCTCCAAAGTGTTTGCTTGAGATCTCTCTGCGTAGAGACGAATTGGACTGTCCCTCCTGTGAAAGATCTGGTCTAGTGAGAGACACATTTAGGAAACAGATGACAGGACAGTGTGATCAGGGCTACCACGGGGTGAGCTCGGGGTGGCCTGGGAGTATAGAGAAGAATGTCACCCAGTCTTGGGAGCAGTAAACCAAGGAAGGCTTCCCTGAGGAGGAAGCAGCACTCGGGTGGTGGTGCCATTCTCTGAGATAGACAGTATATGGGAAGGGGGAGCAGATTGGGCAGGGATGTTGGGGGGGGCAGGAAATGACAAGCTCTTGTTGGACATGCATTTGAGATCTTGCGGGACACGCAGGCAGAGATGTCTAGGAGACAGGTGGACACTGGGTCTGGAACTTGGCTCAGATGTGGGTGAGAGACAGCTTTGAGGGTCATCGGCTCACAGGTGGGGGTTGAAGCCACGGTGAGAAGGAGGCCACCCTGGGCCAGCAGGGGAGGAGAGGGGAGCTCTGGGGGAACTCTGACACTGGGAGGCACCTGGATGAGGAAGAGCAGGAGACAACCTGAGGCGGGCCGTGGAGAGGAGCCAGGAAGGAGTTGTGTCACAGAGCCAGAGGAGGAGCGAGATTTGGTGGTAAATACAGAGAAGCCAAGCGAGAAGAGGGTGGACAAGTGGCTGTCAGGATGGATGTTCGGTGACTGTATCTGTTTCCCGGGGCCGCGGGAACAAAGTACCACAAGCTGGGGGGCTCAAACAACGGAGTTTAGTGTCTCACATCCTGGGGGCTGGAAGTTCGAGAGCAAGGTGTCAGCAGAGTTGGTTCCTTCTGAGGACTTGGGGAGGGATCTGCTCCAGGCCTCTCTCCTTGGGTTGTAGAAGATGGCCATCTTCTCTCTTCACATCGTCTTCCCTCTCCGCATACCTGTGTCCAAATTTCTCCTTTTTAGAGGGACACCAGCCATATTAGACTGGTCCACATTGGCCCACCTTTGTGACCTCACTTTAACTTGGTTCCCTCTGTAAAGACGATGTCTCCAAATACAGCCCCAGATACCTGGGGTTAGGGCTTCAACATACGAATGTTGCGGGGACATAATTCAGCCTGCAACAGTGACCGTAATCGTGGGGGGCTGAAGCCAGATGGGAGGATTGGGGAGTGCAGTCTGGGAACCTTTGGAGGGGTGCTGCAAAGGGAGGAAGGCAGGATAAAACAGTGGGCAGGGCAGAGTAGGGGTGTGGGCTGAGTCCTGGAGCACTGCCTGAGCTCCAGGAGCACTGCACGTGTGTGCGCACGCACACACATACACACATGCACACACACGTGTGTGAGCACACACACTCATACCACATGAGTCCTAGCTTTTCTTGGCTTGCTAGTGCTTCTGTTCTCCCCGGCCTGGACTGTTCATTTCTGCTACGCTGATTTTCTGCTTAGTCCAGGCCATGGGAGGTGCTTAGCGCTGGGGGCTGGGTGGCGGGGAGGCAATAATTAACACGCCTTTCCTCCCCTCCTGTGCTCGGAACCAACTGAGTCCTGTTCACTGGGACAGATGGAGATCAAGACACCAGCTCTTTGACCAGAGAACGTTGCTCACCATGTTTCTTCAGATCTAAGGTGCCACTGAGGGTAAGATGTACCACTAAGAAACATCACAGCCAATTAAACTATGTCATGCCGTCTGGTTGGAAGATGCATCCCGATTTCAGAGACATTAAAATGTGTAAAATGTACATCTCCGATAAGTGAGATGTGGTACATTGAGGGGAATGTGCATTTCCCTCATTTCCCTGCGTTAGACCCACCCAGACCGGGCTGAGACGGACAGCCTCCCCTGCAGGGGCCGAGCTGCCAGACCAGCTTCCCACGTGACCGGTGTGCACCCTTCTCGCGGGCAGGCAGACCTGTGGGAGAAGCCAGATGGCACCGACTTGAGCAGGTTGTTCCTTCTGTCCCCTAATCCCTTTAGGTGAGTCCCTTCTTCCCCGTGGGGAGGAGCGAGTGGGTGGAGACATCAGGAGTGCTGCTCTGCTGAAGTCTGCCCGGGAGACATGCAGCCAGGGCACGGAGGACCCCACCGACACACGACACAGTGCCTGGTGCACAGTAAGCACTCACTGTCTTTATTAGCAAGACCTGAGGCCCCAGGTAGATGTGCAACGCGTGGTTGGGGACTGAAATGAACGTCTCTGGGCAGCAAGGCTGCTGACCTGGTTTGACAAGGTGTTTGCTCATTTCGTGAACACGCGCCCAGCATCTACCAGGGGCAGATGCTAGGAAGTTAAGACTTCACTGCCTGATGGGGGAGTCAGTCAAGTAAGCAGTGTGGAAGGCACCCCAATAGGGGTAAATCCTAGGTGTTGTGGGAGTCCAGCAGAGGGCTTCTGTGCGACCCGGTTCCTGGGGCAGTGGGAGAAGGCCCCCAGGGGAACACGTGGTGGTGCACTCACTGCCCTTATTAACCAGGGACTGAGTTCTGGACTCAGGTCCTAACATCGCCCCATCACGCTGCTCAGGACATGAGTAAAGCTTACCGTACGGCACCCTCTCTTTAAATCTCTTTGTGCCCTTTGCCATTTAAACTCAAGTGTCTGCCAGTATCTGGGGAAAACCCTGCTAGTCTCCTCAGGATGTGTCCCGCCTCATCTTAGTGGCTGGGCCCCCTGGGGTCTTGGAGCAACAGAGAGTCAGAAACTGTTTCCGTTCATGGATGACCTTGTGATGCCTACCAGGATCTTGCGGGCAGATTATGGGTATCTCAAGCCTCGCCCCAAGGAACGTGTTTTGACCAAGACTGTTCGCATAAGTTTGAGAAAAACTAAAAAACCCAAACCAAATTTGTCTCCCCATTGGAAGCACCTTACATCCCCTCCCAGTTAGGCTGCGTCTTGCCCCTTCTCCTCCCTCCACCACGCTCCCCGACACTCAGGCAGGGTGCTGTGAGGAGAGCGAGACAAGCGGGTTCACCAGAGCGTCTTAGCATCCGGTTTGAAGGAGTGGATCCTTGGAGACTGTCTTCTGTCTCCATGATGGCTCTTGGCATGTTGTGACACGCAGCACGTGCTGGTGGGCCCTGAAAACTTGCAGACGGGGAGCTGGGCTCTTCCTGGCGTCTCGATGCCAAGGCTGTGTTATGTCCTCCACCATGTCCATCATCCGAGGATCAGAAAAGGACCCTACATGGACCCTAATATCAATGAAGGGAGAGATGATGGCAAAGTGTCAAAGGTGAGAAGTGCCGGTTACAGCTGGCAGGGGGCCCGGGAGGGGACTTGTTTAATAGGTGAGGTGATGCAGGCGGGGAGGATAAAGAGCTGGGAAAACGCCTAATCCTGTAGAGCCAGAGGCGCCTCAGCTTAAGCAAACTGGATTCCAGACTCCTGCTCAGCAGGGAGCTCAAGGGAGGCCGCGGCTGACGGAACTCTCACTGTCTCACTCCTTCCATTTCTGAAGCCACACGAGTTATCTACTATTAAAATCTTCAGCATATATATGTGACCCAGAATTTTAGAGGTGGTCAACAACTGTCATTGTGTAAAATTAGAAAAGGAAACACTATCAGAGCTTTGTGCACATGGAGGCGTGGAGCCGTCCTGTTTTCCCGTGGAGGTAAGCCCTGCATTGCTATGCAAACTCATCATTGCTGGTGGAGACAGTAATCCCTCTGAGCTAAAAGGTACGTCTGATGCCATGGATAAATGATGCTCAGGGGATGTCCTCTCATACCGCCTGCAAGAACTAGCTCTTCATATGAATAAGGCTTCATAAGGCGATTCACTTGGAATTCTCTCAACAGGAAGCCCAAGTAGGGCTTTTGGAAAGATCAGGGGGCTGGAGAGCAGAGTGAACCTACTGTTGATTGGAACCCTCAGGTTCTTTGAAACGCCTCAGTGCCCTGGTGAAGGGGACGCCAGGCCCCATCCTCTCTTCAACCCAGAGCAGCTCTGCTTTTCTTTGCTTTACACACACAGCAGAGGGTACTCAGTAAATTGCCCACAGGGACCAGGTAGGTAACAAAGGGAAGAAGTAACCTAGTAGGGATTGCTTTCAATAGGAAGAGGATTCTCTAAGGGCCAAGGAAAACTGCTGCTCAGCTCCTGTTGGCTGTGGCCTGTGTGGCCTCATCTTATTTTTCAGAGGCTAGCAATCGTTTTTGTGAAATCTCACATTTTTTTAAATTGTCAGCAACTAATTTGAAAAAACAAAATCCAAACAAAGTGGAAGTATGTCTGTGGGCTGTTTTTGGTCTGCGGGCTGGCAGTAAGATTTAAATTTTCCTTGCACCATCCCAGCCCCAGCCCTCATAGTCCAGCCCAAGCTTTAAATCCTAGGATGGGGAACTCATTACCTTACAAATCAGCCCCTTACATGGAATGAAGGACTCTGCTATCTTCGTCACGTGGCTGGCGTTTATTAGGCCCCTGCCACATACCACATGTCCTACAACTGGGTTCATTTAGGCAGTGGTGCAGATGGAGTGACAGAGGGCGAGGGGCTCTGGGTAAGGCCTATTGGATCCTGAGTGCTCCCTTGATGTCAGGCTCTTCTCCACACCACACCAGACGGTGAAGGGAAGGGGAGAAGCCTACATTTGGTGACTTCATTGCTGTCACTGACCAAAGTGTCCTTCCCCATATATTGTCACTGCCAGATGACCTGGCTAAAGAATGACCTGTTTGTTTTCTCTTCCACCATTAGTTCCATGTTGACCATTTTCAGTGCAGAAAAAATTCTAGGAAGGCAGATCTTCCAGATCTTCCCGGAACTCTGGGAGGTGAGAAGCTTGATCACGGACTCCCCCTTGCCCCTGCTCTGTCCCTGGCCAACGAGGCTCGACTGTGCAGTAAACTATAGACACCTAGACTTGGTCCTCCCAGATGTGCATTTCTAGCTCACGGAACGAAGGTGTTGGGGGGAAAACTAGCGGTAGGTTACCCATGCCTTGGATCTTGGGGTAAGGGCCCCCTCTTCAGAGTCTGCCTAAAGTAAAGGTTTTCGTATCTTCTGAGGAAAGTTGCCATTCAAAGACCCCCACTCCAATCACTCCAGCTCCAAAGCTGCCTCTGGTCCAGGCAGCACAGCTTAGAGGTGACAGGAAGGCTGAATATTGATTAAAAACAAACAAACCCACAATTTATTGAAAACAGGTACCTTTCAGTAGCTCTGATTAGAATAAATCAGCTTACAGATACCATTACTCAGGAAAACAATATGTACAAAAGTCTCAGGAAAGGGAGAATAAAACAATGTGAAAAGAATATGTCTTGAACAGGACTGAATCACTAGAATGCTCATGTAGCAAAATAATACAGAGTACAACCAAGAGCCACACACGAGAGCATTGTGCACTGTCAGTCCCAGAGTCTTGGACCACGTCACATGATTCTTGGGGCAGAGGCGCTGGCTGGAGCACGGGGATCTGAGTGTTGACTCCAAATAACTAGTCCATGCCAAGGGCAGAGGCCAAACTAATGGAATGAGGCCACCAGACAAGTTATACCTGCGCCCTCCCGCCCCCTCAATGAACCCCATGAAAGAGAGGTCTCTGCAAAGTCTATAGATGTGGCAGGGACCAGTGGACCACGGAGAGCTTAGAGATGGTTCCTCTGCGGTCAATTGCATAAAGAGCCTAGACTAAGCTAAGCCCTATAATTCCCTTGTCCAAATTCCCACTAACTAGAGAGGTAGAGGAGCAAGACATGGAAGCTGCCTCTAAACCAATTTTTGGTCTTCAGTAAAGAGGGATAAGCACAAAACACTGTTCCACACGTCACCTTAAAAAAAACAATTGGCATAGCAGGCGTAAGATTCCAAAGCCCCATTTAGTACCCACCACAGGAGAAAGAGGGGAGGCGCGTGGGAGGGAGAGAGGGGTTCTGCTGTGGTCACTGCTACGACACGTCCTGCTCTGCTGTCCTGGCCCCATGTGTACAGTCCCCCCAGCTTTCTGGATCTGCTCTCACGGCCCAGAGCTCACGTCTCTGAGTCTAAACCTCCCAGCCTCAGGCAGACACAGGGCGGAAATGCCAGATGCAGAGGGTTTTCTGCTGAGGGTGCGTAGGCGGTCTTCCTGAGGACCTGAGGCTCCTCCACGCCACCTCCACTGGAGTTAGGGCAGGGCAAAGAGGATGCTGAGTTACAGGAGGCAGATGGAGGCAGCTCTGAGAGCAGGGAGGAGAATTCAGCCGGGAGGAGGACAGGATGTTTTCATTGCACAGACGCAGCAGGCAGTGTGTTTGTCACCTGGGCTGGGAAGCGTGAATAGCAAAGTTTTCTCTAACTGATGGGGGAACGGTGTGCCTCCCCGCTTCCCGAATTCTCCAAGAGGAACAGCACTCCCTGCTCTGGAACTTCACACTCAAACAAACAACAAGGCTGAGGGGAAGAGGTCTCTTCAGGGTCCCAGAAGTGCCCATTGAAGGTCCATCCTGTCAAGTTTGGCTTCTTGGAAGAGCAGCCTCACTTGTGAGTCCGTATGCTGCTGCAGATCTGGGCAAGACGGCTCTAAAAAGAAAAGCAGATAGGTCATTTAGAGAAGACGGCACTGGGCATGCTGCTCAGTCAGCCACTTAAGAGTCTACTCAGGCGGCACTGGATTTGGGGTCAGGCAGGTCTGAGTGAATCTCAGCCTTCCATTCTCTAGTCATACAACGCATAACGACGTTTCGGTCAATGACAGACCGCATATACGACGGTGGTCCCATCAGATTAGTACCTTATAGCAGTAGGCTACACCATCTAGGTTTGTGTAAGTACATCCATAATGTTCGCACAACAACGAAATCGCCTAACAACGCATTTCTCAGAATGTATCCCTGTCGTTAAGCAGCGTATGTACTTGTATCACAAACTAATTAATTAATCTTTCTGAATCTCCATTTCTCATCTGAACAAAGTAATAAAATAATACCTCAAATGAGACAGCGAAGGTACAATTTGGGAACAGTAATGCTGTAGGTCCAGCTGGATGATGAGTGTCACCAGACTTGGGTGGCTGGGTGTGTGTGTGACCTCAGCACTGGGCCTATGTTTAGCAGGACATGTTTGGGAAAGCAGCTCTGCCCTTGACCCCTTCCTTGGTTGCAGCCTTCACAGACCCCACCGAAGGGTGGGCCTGGGGCAGCCATGTTTGCACTAAGTGCTCCCATCCACCACCGAAGACCATGCTGACTGGACCAGGGAGGCCCACCTGAGCCAATTAAATTCTTCCTCTTGAGAATTTAAACGAAGACAGGAAACTGGACAGTCAGTGCTGGGTACTGGAGCAATAAAGCTAGAGGTGGAAATGTGGCTGTCCAAAGCCATGTGCAAACCAATGTCAAGAGAGTGCAGAACCAAGAGCCTTGTGGAGGTTATCTGCAGAGAAGGACAGAGGAAGGAAGAAGCCCAGGAGAAATGAGTGCAGGGACCCCAAGACAGAGAGATGCTGGAGGAGCTGGTGCACCAGAGTGGAGCCCCACAAACTCCTGTCGCTGACAGTCCCACCACTCTGGGGGCCTGGCTGTTCAGAGCTTTCCCTGATTCTATAGGATTCCTTGCAACAAGCCCCCCCCCCCCAGTTCCCAAACTAACAGGAGGAAGCTTTGGTTCCTGACAGTCAATCGTGCCCTAACACACGGTCCCCACTGCCTGAGTGTGGCAGAAGTTTGATTCTGCTGTGGAACTTCTGTGGCGCGCTCTGGATGGCTGGAACTCAACATCAATTTACGGACAGAGCTGCTGCCGGGAGGGCAGGATGACAGTCAAACCCCTTGGGGGAAAGAAGGCACCACAGCTGTAAGTAGAACGCGTTAGCCCAGACCCACAAGATAATCCTCCGGACAGCTAATCCAAGAAAGCTATTGGAGCCACCCTGTGTGGAAGGAAGACGAGACTTACGGAGAGCTTCTTAATGTTTCCCAAGGCCTCTGGGTCCAGTTGTGCGATATCGACCTTCTGTAAGTCACTGGCCAACAATCGCATGCTCTGTGTGGAAGAGAGAGTGGGTTAAATTGGCATGTCCCTTAGGGCAGGGACCTCCATCCAGCGCCCCAGGGGTCTCCTGGACATCGTGCACTTGGTAGAGGAAGTGGCAAGGCAAGTAGGAGGGTGTTAGCCCCAAGGAGACAATGACCTCAATGCTTACCATTGGACCAGGGGCTGGATCACTGGTTACCAGGGGCACGTACATTAGCTTAGAAATGCCCTGCAGACCCCACCTGGGATAAACCATCCTTCCCTCCCTGGGGCTGAGGTCAGCAACAGGCTCTACTTAGCCCAGAGAACCTGGGCTCAGCCTGCTTCAGAACCCCTCCAAATTACACAAAGTGGAAGACACAGCTCACGGTCCCCCTTCTAGACTAAGCACACAGTGTCCTCTGCACTCTAATATCTCTATTATTGCACACATCACATGATATTACAGTTAACTGAGGATCTACCTCGGCTACCAAAGTGCTTCTCAAGAGCAGGTCTTCTACACCTGGGACCTCCTACAAGATAAGTGGCCAATGTTAGCTGATGAACAAATGGGACCCAGATCTGGGCAGGGGTCTTCCCAGCCCAGGCCTCTAACCTGGGAGAGGAAACTGGGTTCTGAGTCCCACGGGAGTGTGGAAAACAGGATCCATGCAACCAAAAGGACTTTGGGGGAGAGAAGTGAGTGACGGACCAGGGAAAGGAAATGCTGACCGAGCAGCACACTGTGGCCTGGCTTCCCCCCGAAACACTAACCTCTCCGCCTCCCACCGGCACAGTGAGGAAGATCTCTTTGCTGTCTGCAAGAGGGCTGCCGTTCACCGAGATATTGTAAATCCGCTCTCTGGCTGCTGGAGTACGCAGGCCCGGGGTCTTGAAGACCCTATAAAGTGGGAAAATCTTTGTCAAGATGGCTTGGCAGATCAGATGGTACCAGGCGCTATGAGCCCTTCCAACTCCCATCTGGCCTCAAGCTGCAGTTTTCAAACCAGACATTTCTAAGAAGTCAAGTTCTAAATTTAGGGGAAAAAATTTTTAAGCAGTAATGACTAAACACAGCTGGAGAAAGGAGGTTGTAATTATCAAACACACATCTAGTGATAGTCAGTTCTTATCCATGTAAATTTTAGGTCCAAAGCTCCATATGGATGCCAGTCATCCATCCATCCATGCTTCCAACAAAGCCAGAAATAAACTATGGTTAATGTATTTCCAAGAGTGGCTAAGTGCTTCCATCAAGAGGAATTTTCCAAGGTCACAGGAGGATGATTCAGAGATTACATCATCATATTAATTCCCAAACTTTCTCAAGACAGCTGAAATGCTATTTTCTCCAAATGTCCATTGCTATATGTTCATGTGAAAAAACAAACAGTTAAAGAAGAGTGGGATTTAAAAGTAGAAGGTAGGTCTTCCTCACTCTCCCTACCCCAGAGATAATCACTCTCAATTCCTTATACATCTTCCCAGAAACTTTCTACGTATATAAAAGCAAACAGGATCATCTAGTACACACTGGTCTGCAAGCTGCTTGGAGATGCCCATGGTCATGAAGCTCTTTCCCTGTCAGCACATACAGACCCCTTCTGTTTAAATGGCCGCACAGCATTCCCTACTGAGGTGACCCACCCTATGGAAGGGATTGACTTATGCTGCAAGAACATCCTTCTTAATGCTGGTCTCCCAAAAGGTGGTGTCAATTTTTACTTCTACCAAGGGTACAGGAGAGTACCTACCCTTAAAAAAAAATCTTCTGCTCAGAATCAGAAAAGACCAAAAATGTCACTAGAGGCCTCCTAATCATCAGAGAGAGAACGTTCTCCCTCTCTCCTCAGATGGAGAGCTGTTTTGTTACTGTAAACAGGTGAGCCTGCACTCAGGGGGGAGGCAAACCCTGGGAAGTCCAGATGGACTCCCTCCTCTGAGAAGGTTCTAGGCCAAGGAGTCAGGAAGATTTGCTGGAACGCCCTTCTCTGACTAATGTCAGATGTTGGGCTCTCGCCAAAATCCAAGCCCCGCTCCCAGTACTCACCTGGAGTCAAACCTGGGTGTCAGGCCCGGAGTTGGTTTCACCAGAGACAATTCCAGTCGGCCCACAGCTGGGGTAACAGTGTTATAATGGCTTGACCTACAGGTAAGAAACAGCCGTTAGGTGCGCCAACTCTCAGGTCCAGTGACCGCAGCAGCAGAGGCAGGTAACATCTGGAGAGCACTGACTGTCAGATGCTGTCCCAGTGTCCTACACACATGAACTCGTGTGACCTCAGAACAACCCCAGGAGAAGCACCATCATCATCCTCACTTTCAGATACAGAAACTCAGGCACATTGAGTGTAAATAACTTGTCCACGATCACACCGCCAATTAGGGCAGAGCCAGGACTTTGAACCCAAGCAGTCAGCCCCCAGAAGCCGACGTCTCGATCCAGCTAACGGAACGAGAGGAAGGAGCCAGGCTCTCAACATTCTGCCGGCCCCCAGCTGGAGTTCCTGTCCCCTTGCTGGGCAGTCACCTCTGCTCAGGGAGGAACGAGAGGAGTCCACCCCTTCATAGCCACACCCCAGTGAGCACTTTGCCAGGCTTGTTTGAGACGCAGCCCCTCTCAAACGGTCGGTAGGTCCGGCAGAGTCAGTTCAAGCCCACGGTGACTCTCTGCTCAGCAGGGCCAGGAGGACCACGTCAAGAAACTAACTATAGGCAGGTGACAGCCGCTTGTGACTGACATGGACTGTCAGAAAACGAAACAAAATATGCAGAGCTCACCATATTACTGGGCCTCATTCTCTCTGTAAGCACAAAGGAAAAAAGTGGGAGAGGATAGAGAACGAGGGCAGAAGAGCTGGAGAAGGTGCTGGGTCAGATCATTCCTCGAGGCCCCTCCAGCTCGGCTACTCAAGGCTTTGATGACTAAGCTCTACTCGCACACGAGCCACAAAAGCCCTTTCACCCCTACTCTGCCGCGATGGATGCGGCTCTCTAATGAAACCAAACACACGTCTAAACCCGGAAAACCTCGTACCTTTTGCTTTTGCCTTTTCCTTGTACGGACTGGGTTCTCTTCTTGGATGGCGGACACCTTCTGACCTAAAGTCACAATCACATGAAACTGAGGTTACAAAACGCCCCACAAACAGGGAAGGTGAGGGAGGGTAAGAAAAGTAGAGGAAAGGGGCCAGCTCTGGGAAAGAAAACTAACACTGAACACTGGAGGTCTGTCTCCCAGAAGTCAGAGACTTAAATAACTCAGAACATAACTGATCAACTAAGGACTTACACTGGCTGGGTCTTAAAATAGAGGATTTTGGCCAAGATTAAAGGTAACTCTTTTTTGAACTGACTGCAGCCTGAAGTGCCCCCACCCCCACCTCCAAAGTGCTGCTGCGAAGGTCACTAAGGGCATCCGGGCGCCCAATCCAAGGAACCCTCAGCAGCCCTCAACCTCCTGAGTCTTTGAAGGTACCTGACAGGCCACTCCGCACCCTCTGACGATCCTCTCCTCCCTTGTCTTCCGAGATCGACCCACCTTCCTGCTTCTCCAGCTGTCCTGCAGCCTGCCTCACGAGCTCCTCTTTCTACGTCCCTCCTAGTGTCCGTCCTCAGCCTCCCTCTCCATGCTCTCCCTGCACAGCCTCACCGACACCCACGCTGACAACCACCTAAAGACCTGGGAGTCCGGTGTCTCTCAATCTCCTACTCCTCCCTGAGCTCCAGGCTAAAATTCCTGTCTAGGCTAGATGTCCTGGAAAAGTATTAAATGCTCCACCTGTCAAACAACTGACATATGAACTGCTCCCCTTCACCCGACCCAGCCCCACTCTTCCTCCTGTGTCCCACATTCCATGGGATGGCCGTTGCCCAAGCTGGAAACCATTTAGTCATCTCTGGTTTTCTCCTTTCCTCCACCAATCTTGTCCATTCTCCCTTTTAAAACTTATCTCAAAACCACCCCTTCTCCTTTTCTAGGGTCAGTGCCTCAGTTCAAGAATTAAAACAGCCTCCCAACTGGTTTGTGTCCAGTTTTTCCCCTCTCCCGCTTATCCTGAATACAGTTGGCCCTCCCTTTCCACTGGTTCCGCATCTGCAAATACGGAGGGCTGACTAAGGGACTTGAGCATCCTCGGATTTCGGTATCCATGGGGGTCCTGGAACTAATCCCCCGCGGATACCGAGGGAGGACTATACCATTCTAAAATACCCATCTGGTCATGTCCACTTACCATTACCTACCCGACAAAACCAAAACGGCCAAGCTTGGCACACAAGGCTGTTTGTGATCTGGCCCCAACTCAACCCACATTAGCCTCACAGCTCATAGCCCAGCCATACCCAACTGCTCCCTGTTCCTTAAATGGACACTCTCATACCTCCTCTGGACACTCCCTTCCCTTTCTTCTCCAGTAGTGAAATCTCACTCACCTTTAAAGGCCTGGTTGTCTAATGGGGTAGGTAAGACTCAGCTTCCTCTTCTACCTTCTGTGCACTTTGTACACACTTTTATTATCACTTTGATTATTAGCCATTTAAGTGAGATCATCTCTACTAAACTGTGAACTCTGGGAGGGCAACACTGTATTTTCTGTATTTTTGTATTTCCTCGTCTCCTGTCAGCCCCCAGCCCTGAACTGGAGTGCCTACTTACTCTTGCAGTTTGAAGATTCTTATTTTTATTTTCTTCCTCTTCTTCTTCCACTATCATTTCATCCACTTGTATTACCTTTCGTGCTATAAGAAACAGTTTTAACAGCATGACATTTCTCATGGGAATAAACTTTCATGCATTCACATTTCTTATAGGAAATAAAACTTATGCAATCTTAGGCTGTATTCAAGAAACAGATCCAATGTAAAGAAGATGACTTTCCTAAAAAGAGGGTGTAGACAAAGGAAACTAATCAGAGTGGTTAAGAAGCCCCATGATGCCTTGTGCGGGCAGCCCAGCCTTCTGACAAGACTGCAGACTCTGGGGTCAGACAGACTTGAGCTTGAGGCCTGGCCCTCCCGCTGACCAGGTCACATGCCTTCCATTGTGGTACCTCAGTTTCCTCATCTATAAAGGGGAAGAGTCACTTTATAGGGATATTGCGAGACTTGAAATGTGTGCTGCCCAAGAACGGGCTCTTCGTTGTTTCTATTCCTGTATCCCCAACCCTAGACTTGTGCCTGTAAGTGTTTATTAAGTACATATGGAATGAATGAATGTAAAGCCCTTTGGACAGTACTGGACATGTGTTATAATAATAAGTATTGTTATTTAGTCTAATAAAATATTATTATTTATGTTGATAGCACAAGGACAATTAGAAAAAACTTTCTTACCATCACAGCTGTTTAGTGATGAGAGGTAGAGTGCCTCATTGCTAAATATGTACAGCCAGGAGCTAGACAGTCCTGAGCAGGGATTCCATAGGAAAATTCATGCACTTCATAATGGAGGGAAAGATCAGACTAAACAACTTTTAAGATTTTTTTTCCCTGATACATTAAATAAGAATATATTTACCTTTTTTTTTTTTTAATAGCTTACAATGTAGTTGAACATCAGTGGTCAAGAGGGCACAAAAACAATTTCTACTGTTGGTTGACACTGGGCCTGGTGTGTTCAGTTCTCAGGGGTGAAATCAGAAGACCCTCCCCCTCCCCCACCAAGTAAGCAAAGCTGGTAGAACTCAGGAGAGAAACTGATATTACCTAAATGTAGAAATAACGCAAAGTGACCCAATAGATCATAAAAACGTGGCTGAGGAACTCTAGGAACACCCAAGTCCAACTACATCAAAACCTCAGGGCAGCAGGACTGGAATATGACACTAAGAAAGTGAAAATCTCCTCATGCTTTCTTCATGCTACAAGGCAATTCTGATGGAAAGTAAGTTGGAATAAGAACTGGATAGTGTTTCTGGCCCTGCCCAGTGGAGAAGGTGCCCTAGTGGGCAGGCCCAAAATCCAGGCCCTGAGTCAGGTCCGTCCTCATAAGAGTTGGATACATCGAGTTACCAAAGCTTAATGACAGTGACATCAAGTCCACAACAGAGCTCACGCTGGCTTGACTCCATGCTCAGTGATTACAACTTGGCTCCCCAAAACTTTCCTATGACGCAGTGTTTGTCAGAGTGCAGGGCGTGCATGCGAGAGGATTTTACACGGAGGGGTCACTGAATCAAGTGACTTGGAATGACGTGCTGAGAAAGTTAGTCCTTCTACAACGCTCTGTCACCCATTCTGATCACATCAGGGAGCGTCCCAGCTGACAAGACCATGTCCTGCCACACCTCTCGCAGTCCGTAACCTCTCTAACTTGGGAGGCGACAGTGTTGGTTCCAGCACACATTTTCCCCTCCGTTCACTCTCACACGTCGGTCTTGAGAGTTTCATCAGTTTCAGTCCTGCATACAATTAACTGAAAGCAGAGGCCAAAATCAAATTTTTGGATTTACAAGACTGGGGACCAGACATCAGAAGGAAGAGGCTCCACCAGTGAGGCCTCCCTGGGCAGCCAGCCTGCCGCCCTGGGCCTCGGCTCTCTCAGCTCAACAAGGGGTTGTGAAAAGTACTCACTTTTGGCAGATTTCAGGGGTGTTTGAATAGCTTCTGCTGTTAGTTTGTTTATTTCTGTGATATCCAGGTCAGCCTGTGACAAACACAGCCAGAAAACAGCAGGCATATTCCACGAAACATGAGGAACAATATTTTAAGATTAAAAGCATATTATTTGACACATACAAAAGATTGTTGCATGTTAGTTATAACATAATATAATGAACTCCCATAAACCCACATGCAACCCAAGACCTAAAACACTGCCAATAACTTGCTTCTACGTATTTTTCCCTGTTCTATTTCCTTGTCTCTCCCCCAAAGCTGACCAGTCTCCTATCTCTGTCATTCCCCAGAGACAAGAACTATCATTCCATTCGCTTAAAATAAAGTGTGTGTGTATGTGTATATGATATTTCTTCACAAATGTATGTGTGCTTAAACAATATTTTGTTTGGTTTTGTCTCTGACCACAATTTGCAGTTGTAGTTAATTTGTTTTCACTGCTTTATAACATCCTACTGTGTGACTATATCTCATGGATTTGTCCAATCTTCTGTCCATAGTCTTTTGCTATTACAAACACTGCTACTTTGAACTGTCTTATACATGTGTCTGATGCACATGTCCAAGGTTTCTCTTGGCTATACTTCAGGGATAGGGCGTTACAGGGATGAAGGGTGCACAAACGTACAGCCCTGACATTATGCCAAATTGTTTTCTAAAGTGGTTGTACTTGTTTACATCCTATGGGCAAACAATACAAGTTCCTAATGACCCACATTCTCTACAACACTTGGTGCTGTGTCAGACTTGTCATTTTCTTTAAGTCTATAGGGTCAATAAAGTTCTTTTTTTTTTTTTTTTGTGAGGAAGACCAGCCCTGAGCTAACATCCATTGCTAATCTTCCTCTTTTTGCTGAGGAAGACTGGCGCTGGGCTAACATCCGTGCCCATCTTCCTCTACTTTATATGGGACGCCGCCACGGCATGGCTGACGAGCAGTGCGTTGGCAGGCGCCCGGGATGCGAACCCATGAACCCCGGGCTGCCAAGCACAAACTAAACCGCTGTGCCACTGGGCCGGCCCCTCAATAAAGTTTTCTATTGTGCTCCTGAGCCCTTCAAAAAGGCTTCCAGTCACCACTCTAATTAAATTTGTTCCCAGTGGTGACTACCTATAGGTATGGGAATAGCCAAGAGCAGGCATGATTCGCAGGCCTTTCCTCATAGGGCACGGAAGGGTTGTTACAGACTAGGAAAGACACAGGTTTAATGTCTGGATTGGTAGAGACTACAGGAAGTGCTCAGAGAAGGATTCTGAGGCTGTCCAAGCTTAGTAAGAAACAGTGCTGCAATAGAGTAGTGATGACTGAAATGGTTGATGGAATGGAACTTGGTGGCCAACTTTCTGCCATCTCTAGAAACAACTGGCATGTTATGAAGGTATCACCGGTGGCAGGTCACTGATCACTCACTGTGCAGAACAGTTAACAGGCCTAAGACTGATATCCCCAGAAAGGCCCGTTTACAAGGTTGGCCCGTGGCTGGCACAAGAACTTGGATTGCAGGGTTCCCACCATTCCCTGATAAGAATGGCTCAGTGCCTAAGATTTGTACAAACAATATGATTTATGCTGAATACCTGCTTTCGTTCTGGAAGTCTGGAGTTTTGGTATATGTTAGGCAGAAGATGCCTATGTGACCAGCCCCCAATAAAAACCCTGGGCATCAAGTCTCTAATGAGCTTTTCTGGTAGACAGCATTTCACACGTGTTGAATTAAGTGTGTCCTACGTGACTCCACTGGGAGAGGACTCAGGAGCCTGAGCCTGGTTACCTCTGGACTTTGCCCCGTGCACCTTTTCCCTTTGCTGATTTGCTCTGTATCCTTTCACTGGAATAAATGAGAGCCGGGAGTATGACTACATGCTGAGCCCTGGGAGCCCTCCTCGTGAATTACCAATCCTGGAGGGAGTCCTGGGAGCCCCCACTTACTTAACAATTGAGAGCTTTTGTACCAAAGTATCATTCCTTCCCTGGGTTTTAAATTATATTAGCTAAGGCTAGAATTCTCTCGACCACGTGTAATGACACTGGATAGCTCACATTACATTAGAAGCTCTGATTTGTAGTTCTGTATGTTTGATTAGTTAAAAAGAGGGTGGTGCATTAGCTGATAAGTTTGATTCATCTCAGAGGTAAGTCTTCTGAAACATTAGATCTGGGTGTGGACGGGGACATATTGCAAAGAAAAAGAAAGCATGGACTAAGAACATTTTACTGGCTTTTGATTTTATTTTTCAGTTACTCCCACCTCTCTCCTACAATATGCACACCCAAACTCTAATTTTTTCCTGACTGAACAATTGGCTCCTAAGTACCTTTAACTTCTGATGCTGGTGGGAGATCTGCTATTCAGTGCTACTATATACCCTTTGCAGTTAGATTGCTTCAAAGTTGCAGATTCCAAATGATTCTGATCAACTCATAGAAGGATGTAGAGTTTGGGGTTTACTCTGTAAATCTGATGAAGGCCATAATAAACTTTCTCCCCAGAAAGAAAGACAAATGCATGCACACACACACATTGTTAATGTATGATTTTAGAGAATTTAGGCGCTCTATGAAACCCATTTATGGACTAGCTCCCAACACTGGTCACACGTGGCTAATGAACATTTGAAACGTGGCTAGTGTGTCTGAGGAACTTAATTTTTAATTTGATTAATTTTAATTAATTTAAATAGATACATGTGACTGGTGGCTATTGTAATGGACGGTACAGATCTAAACTCTTTATTTTGCCTCCCCATCTTCCTGCCTTCAGTGCTGGTGCTGATGCTGGGAGGAAGGAGGTGTGATGGGGTGGGGAATCCTGAGAGTCTCAAGCAAGAGCACAGCTTCCATGGTATGACATGATAAAGCAACAGTCTCTTTGTCACCTAGCAGGCCAGGTCACTGTGTAATGATCTAGGGGCTTAAGGGAACTTGGACTTGAGGCTTTCTACCTCCCCTGCAGAGGTCAGGGCATAGAGTTGCAAGGAACCTGCCAAAAATGGAACTGCCTCCCTTCATAGGGCTCGAAACGATTCAGGCTTCGTGTGTTCAGCATTTGACAACTATAATTTTTCAGTTGACACAAACAGATAATGTCCCCTATGAAACCTCTTCCACAGTTAGCACCCACTGGTTGGATTTTGTTACCAGACTAAACTTAAAAACTAACCAACAGTTCAAAAATAGGCCAAGTCACTTACCGTTGCTGCTTCTTCCAGGGCCTGCTTATTTCCTCCAAGGGCTTTAAAAAGAAGATTTTGTTTAGTTACTATCAGATCTTAATGATAAATCATCTTCCCTAATACAACCAGTTAGCTTTCTAAAACTGGACCAGATTAAGCCCTTGGTCCAACCTTCGAGGACCTTCACAATCTAGTCTAATCTTCCTCCAAGCTTGACTCGTCCCCCGCATAACCTATCCTATGTTCCACCACACCAAAGTTCCTGTTATTTCCCAAATGTGCCACCACCGTCTCTCAGGACTCGGTGCCCTGGTACTTATGATTTCCCCCACACCCGACAAACTTCTAATTCATCCATCAAACTCAGCCCAAACCCCAAACTCTGCTCATTTTGCTATCACAGCAGATTGCTGCAGTGTGTTGAGTTAGCTGCTCACTCTCGTCATACCCAACAACTACTCAAAGCTGTTCAAATGTCCACCCCTGCCCTGAGCTGAATTCCTTGAGGACAGAGATGATATCCATAGCTTCCGGCGAAAATGTCACACTGTAGCTATGTGGTAACTGTGTGTTGAATGAAGGGGTCTTTGCAAGATTTAGATGTAGAATAAAAAATGAGGTTCGATCCTCCTAGTAGAAATACTCATAGTATCCTATAACAGTTAAAAACTCAGGCTTTGGAATCGGAATGCATGGGTTCAGATAGACTCTGCCCCCAACTGGCTTATGAGACCTTGAGTAAAGTAACCAATCTCTGTGTGCCTTAATCTTGTCATCTATAATATAAAGACAATACTAATAATTAATGTGGTCATTATGAGGACAAAACTAGTTAATATATGCAAAGCACTTGGTACAATGCCTGTCTGGCATAGGAAGCATTATACAAATGTGCTTACTAATTTTCATTATATAATCATGTTAATTTTTGAGATGATCCTTTTTTACTAACTTGTAAGTTCCTAAGGGTAGGGACAACACCTGTTTTATTCCTCAATGCATCTTTAGCACCTAGCCTTATGACTGACACATGCTCAATGAATATTTGTAGAAATGTGCAAACAAGATTAATAAATAAAAGGGCAAGTCGCAAGGATCATTCAATGTCTACTATTTGAGCAGAACAGGCATTTCTATCCAGGAAGGAGGCTACACGCTGAGTAATTAACAATAAGGAAAATAGAAAAGGGTAATCCAACAGAAAGGACAGCCTCTTGCATTTCCTTGGACATTTAACAAGGGCGTAGGGAACAAGGGATTTTTCTCTGGCCAAGAAACTCTTGGGTCCTTGCCCTTCACAATTCGATTTACCCACATTCAAATCGGCAATTTCCATAAGATGCAGAAAGTGCTACTTGGGATTATCCTTCCACCTGAACTCTGGTAGCAAACCAAATTACAAACCAAATTACCCATTCATTCATTTTTAAATCGTTGGATAAAATTTAAAAATTAATTAAAAAAAAAAAGGCTGCAGTTTCCTATAGTGATCACAGAAGACCTCACGGAGAGGGTGAAGGCTGTCACAGTAACCACAGAGGGGCTCCCGGCCGAGGCCTGGGCAGACTCCAGCAGCTCTTACCGAAGTAGTCGAGCCAGTTCATCTCGCGCAGCGCCTTGGGGAGCCGCAGGATCTCGATGTTGTACAGGTTATCCAACTCCTTGAGGAGGTTCTGCCTGTCTGACTGAATTTGCTTGGATCGTACTTGCACTGCAAGAGGGCAGAGCCGACAGGCCACGGGTCACTCGGCGGGTCAATGGGGCCTCGAATCCGTGCTGCCTGCGCCCTAACCCGCCAGCGCCCCGCGATAGCCCCCGGTAGCCGCGACGACCCGGGCCGCCCCTCACCTTCACGGTCGAAGTCCTTAAGAAAGGAGGCGAGCTTCCGGCTCCGCAGCGAGTTAGTCTTGGCCACCCGACTGCTGCCCTTCCTAGACGGAGCCATGGCGCTTCGGTGGAGGCTGCGGGGAGCGGGGGACCGAACCACAAGTGGTCAGCGGCGGAGATGGGGGAGGGAAAGGGGCCGTGAAGGGGCGGGAGAGGGCGGACGGGCGCCCCAGAGGGTAAGAAGGGGAACCCCTGCCCTTAGAGGCCTAGACTTAAAGGCACATACCTGTAGGCCCAGAAACAAGAGCTGAAAACCCTCGCTGCTCCAGCGGAGAAGGAGTGGCTCCGTGGCCAACCGGACGTGCCGCCACCAAATTCAAACTGCCACAGACTGGCCAATGAGAAGTCGCCGTCTTAGGATGGTCCCCAACATCCAATCACAAGGAAGCTCCGGGATCGGGCAGCCAGTCCACACGTAGGACTACAGCACCCAGAAAGCATTGCGGCGTGACGACACGACTTCGCGACTCAGTGACCGCGTTGGGGCATGCGCCGAGAAACTGCCGGCGCAAGCTGGCGGCCTTACCGGGTCCTCAAACTTGGATTGCGTAGCTTTAAGTTTTCCGGCTGGTTTAGGGACAGCGACCGGCAGTCTCAAGGAGAGCAGACGAGGTTCCGGCTCCGGAAGCACGGGTCCGGCGCGGGAGAGACCGGGCTTCGGCCCCGGGAAGCCGCAGTGTGAAGCAGGAGACTGCTCTAGCCGGGGACGAGCCTCCTCCTAGGGAGAGTCGGGAGACCCTTCCCGAGGTGGGAAACAAGGACCCTGCCTCCCGGAGCCCCTCTAGAGGTAAGACAAGGCCTCGCGCCGGGAGCTGCTGTCGGAAGGGGTAGACAGACCGCCCTACCTGCCGAGATAGAAACCCTGGTGTCGCTGGACCTCTCCTGGGACCGGAAATAATTCCCACCCTTGACCCGGTGCTTCCCCTCCCGACTTCGGACCTTAATGCTGTTTTTTTCTTTCTGTTTTTGTGTGTTTTCAACAGAAGATGACTCAAGACGGGCCTTTGCTCGCTGTGCAGGAGGCCCTGAGGAAGTGCTTTCCCGTGGTGGAGGAGCAGCAGGGCCTGTGGCAGAGCACCCTGCGGGACTGCCAGCCCCTCCTGGCCTCCCTCAGCAACCTGGCGGAGCAGCTGCAGGCGGCACAGCACCTGCGATTTGAGGAGGTGCCGTCACTTCGGGCCTTCCCAGATTTAAAGGAGCGGCTAAGGCGCAAGCAACTGGCGGCTGGTGACACCGTCCTGGACACGCTAGGGGAGAGGCTGTAAGAGGCTCGATGGCGTTGTTTCGTGAGGGGAAGACTTTATAACTGGGTATTTTATAAGTAGCCCGGATCAGTCTGAAGGATGTTTTTCTCCTTACTTGAAAGCATGGTATTTGGGAGCGTCTCAGCCTTACCTCCGTTTCATCTGTTGCTGTGGGACCTCTGGCAAAAAGCCATTTTCTGGCATTTCCCTTGTCAGGCTAGGCATGGCAGTGGTGGAGTTACAAAAGCGGAACAGAAAAGCAGTGGAGAAGACTCATTAGCCCTCCTCTATAGTTTTCTTTGGTAAAAAGCAATGAGGAGCTATACTGTAAACATGTAAACAGCAGGTGCCAGAGCGAAGGATTTTACAGGCATTATCTCATGAAATCTTTTCAGCACCTGTGTGACTTAACCTCACTTAATCCCGTTTTGCAGGTGACGAACAGGCTCAGGCAGATTGCCTGTGCTTGCCCAGCTAGCAAATAGTCAAGCTGGGATTCTAACCCAAGTGTGCCTGACTGCAAGGCCAGAGCTCGTAACCACCACTTTGTTCTGCAGTACATTGGTGTCTGTGTGCCCAGGAGTAGCACATCTCTGAGCTCTTATTATGCCTATGTTAGACCCTCTATCTTAGAGTTATAGGTAATTGAGGCTAGAGAAGAGCCAGGGCGCATATGGCCTTTCCTTGGCCAGAACAAAAGAAGGTTCTAGTGTGTAGAGTCTGCCATAGACTGATAGGAAACTGTCAAAGATGGGGACCTTCTTTGTATTCATTTGTACAAAATATATTTATTAAGCCCCTATGGGATGCCAAGCACAAGGTCCTAGGAATACAATGAATCAGATTTAATCTTTAGCTGAGTGGAAGAGGTAGATAATCAGTCAATTAAATTATGTTGTGGTACATTCTGAAATAGTGAACTTGTATTTCAATTGGTTACATATGTGTGTGGGTATTGGGCTGTTCTTTTAAGTCTGTTTTTCATTGTGAGTCAAGGTCAAACATTTGAAAGCCACAATTCTAGGCTAGGAAACACCTTGCTCTTTGGGAAGTTGTAGCCTTCGTCTTGGTGGCTGGGCCCCTTGGAGTTACCAATGGAATAATAACAATATTTACCATAAGCTAGGCACTCCCCCAAGAGCTTTATATGCATTATTGCATTTAATCTTCACAATAACCCTTTTCATTTATTGAACAAGTGTTTGTTGTTTTATGTCCCAGTCTTGATGTTCTAGGTACTTAGGATGCGCAATGAGCAAAAGAGACTGTTTTTATACATGATTGAGAATAAGTAACTTTCCTAAGATCCGCAGTAGTCTGTGTGCATCCAGAACCCAAACTTTACCATTGAAGAACTTACTAGCATGTGAACAGCATTGGTTTGTTGCTTCGGTTTCCTCTTGCTTATTCCCTTTCACATACGTGGCATGGGACTGTGGGTGAGCGTTTGCTCTCTTCATACGGTTTGATGGCAGCCCCAGAAAGGCCTCTTGGTCTTTACTTTCTTTGATAATTTGGCTTATCATACAGCTTTGAGAGCCATGTAGCTTCTTCAGCCTCTCCATCTTTAAGTCCATTCTTAATTCTTGAGCCACCCCTACTCCCAGGCACCATCACTAATCTTAGATCAGTCAGTCTCATTTGGAGGCAGTTTTTCTGGTTGGGACATTTGGCAATATCTAGAGACATTATTGATTGATTGTCACAACTTGGGGAGGGTAGGGGTGTGGTTTACTCCTGTCATCTAGTGGGTAGAGGCCAGGGATGCTGCTAACATCCTACATGCACAGCGCAGCGCTCCACCTCAAAGAATCATCCAGTCCAAAGTGTCGGTGTGCCAGGATTGTGGAACCCTCCTTAGGCCTTTATTGCCTAACATCAAGACTTTTTCCCCCCAGAGCTGTCCTTCTCAAGGTGCGTGACACAGTCAGCAGCCACGTGGAGCACGTGCTTCAGATCTATGAGCAGCGTGCAGACGTGATGGGCATCGATGCCGTCCTGCAGGCTTCAGCTGTGAGTCCCTCTGTGGCTGACATGTTGGAATGGTTGCAAGATATTGAGAGACATTATCGAAATTCGTATCCTTTTCACACGTTTCAGATAGTGTCCAGAACTGTTCCAGGAAGTCTTTTTAATTTCAATTTTCACAAGATTACGAACCTATGTAGTATGGGTCAGTTCTCTTTGGTTCCTGAACTTGGATTCTTCCTGCATTCCTTCGTACAATCATTCCTCAAATCATTTATTGAGTTACTACCTTCCAGGTGCTGGGAGATAGACAGTAAAAAGGGAAAATGTATAGAACGTTGGATGGTGGTAAGTGCTGTGGAGAAAAATAAAGTGGGGGAAGTGAGGGGTGAGGGTGGGGTTGTGACTTTAAATAAGGTGGTCAGGGCAGGCCTCACTGCAAAGGTGACCTTTGAGAAAAGACCTTAAGACGGCGAGGGAGGGAGGCATATGGGTATTTGGGGGAAGAGTGTTCTGGGGAGAAGAACCATCAAGGGCAAAGGCCCTGAGGTGGCATGTGCCTGAGGTTCAGGAAATAGCGCCAAGGCCAGTGTGGGTAGAGCAGGGTGAGGGGGGGAGCCTAACGAGATGAGTTCAGAGGGACGGGGCGAGACCTCACGGGGCCTCGAAGGCCTTTGAAAGGATTTCGGCTCTTACTCTAGTGAGATGGAAAGCTGTTGAAGGTTTTGAGTAGAGGAGTAACATCATCAAAACTGTTTCCAACAGTATCGCCCTGGCTGCGTTCTGAGGAGAGACTTGGGGTGGTGGGGGCAAGGGGGCAGGCGGAAAGAGCAGTTGGTTGGAGTTCTGGTCTTTTCCTCTCCATTCTTGCCTGATACCCGCATCTACCCTCTGGCTTAAGTTCCTACCTTCATTTGAATAACTCCCAAATCCAACCTTCCTTCTTGTCTCTGGTCCTGATTTTCAGTTTCCTGCAGCCGCCTCCACTGGGTTGCTCACAGCACTGCAAACTCAGATGTAAACCTGAGCTCGTCCATCTCACCCTCGCATTCCACTCCCTTTCCCTTCAGCTGTAGCATCAACCATGTCTAGGCACCCAGCCTGGAGACTTAAGCAGCGTCTTCCCCCTTTTCCTCTGTTTTATTTTTTATTTTATTTTTTATTTGTGAGGAAGACCAGCCCTGAGCTAACATCCATTGCCAATCCTCCTCTTTTTGCTGAGGAAGACTGGCCCTGGGCTAACACCCGTGCCCATCTTCCTCTACTTTATATGGGACCCGCCACGGCACGGCTGACAGGCAGTGCGTTGGCGGGCGCCCGGGATCCAGACTGGCGAACCCCGGGCTGCCAAGTGCGAACTAAACCGCTGTGCCACCAGGCCAGCCCCTGTTTTCTTTTTTAATTGCAGCAGCAGCAGCAGTGAAGGCAACAACAGCGTGTGCAGCTGGAGCAGGAGCTGCGCCAGCATTACTGAGCACTTACATGCTGTTCTAAGAATGTTTGCACAGTCGCTTGTCAGGTCCTTTGAGTCTCTTTCTCTGGTGCTTCTTGTATTTTCTTCTCTATCCCCACTGCCTCTTCTGTAGTTTCTTACCTCTCACTCGGACCCTTGACCCCATGCAGCCTCTTGACGGTTTTCTCTGTCTCTAAGCTTCTTTCCCTCTGAGCCGTCCCAGCTGGTGACCTGATTCCGTAGGTCTTCAGGAGGTCAAGCGCTGAACCTGTTACCTGTGGAGGAGTTTTCAGTAGTTTCCGTTCCGAGGAGGGTAGAATGCAGAATCCCCACGCTGGTCTTCAGTGCTCTTTGTGTTCTGGCTCAACCTGCCTTCTCAGCCACCTTTCTTGCTACTCTGCACTGTCCCCTGCCAGCCAGAGTGGACGATATGCTTGTCCCTGAATTATTCCATGCTTCCCGCTTCTGTGCCTTTGCTTATGCTTTTCCTCTCAGCTGGATGCTTCCTGCTACCCTCCAAACTGGATGGATTCATCCTCTGAACTTCCACTGAGTTTTATCTTTCAGGTCACTTAGATTCTTTCTTTTCCTCACCGAGGTGAGAGCCGAGATTGCAGGGCAGTGTTTCCTTCCTCTGTCCTGGAGCACAGAGCTGTGGCAGTGCAGAGGTGCTCAGTAAAGATGTGTAGCACAGGCGGACCCTGCCCACCCGGTAAATGTAGTGATAGCTGCACGTTCACAGCCCCCTGGAGCTCTGCCCAGGGTACTTGTTTCCTTCAATGTTTCATTTTTTTTTCGAGCAGTCCTTAACTTCCAGGAAGGTACCTGAAGAGAAAGTACCTCCTGTCCTCGATCGAGTGGGGGGACTTGGCAAACATACAGGCTTTGCCCAAGGCCTGGGACCGAATTTCAGAAGATGAACACCAAGACCTTGTACGGGGTATGGTTTTCATTTATTCCCTCCTGTCTCCTCTCCTCCTTTCTTTCCCTTCTTTGGAAGCGTTGTAGAGATGCCCTCGCAGTACCTCTGCCTCTTGTAGATCTGATGTTTTATGTTCTCTGGAGAGGTGGCATGCCACAGTCGTTCTCTTCCTATTCCAGATGTCCTGTTGAATGTCTCCTTTTTCCTGGAAGAGTAAGGAAGCTGTGTGTTTATGTGGAGACGAAGAGGATACAGTTGAAGACTGACCTTGCTGCACTCTGGTGTTTCTACAGAAATGTCAGTATTGCAACGTATTGGAAAAATCAGTGCCTGGAGCCTAAGGACTGGCTCTTGGGAGGGTTGCGCTGTGTGTTTCTGATGTTGGGGCTTCTCCAGGCCAGATCATGGCCAAGGGTGCATGGGCCACCCTTTGCCCTTTTCCTAAGGTTCAGGGGAGTGGATGGAGGCAGGGAGAATGCAGGAAACGCAGTGCAGGAGAACACTGGGGGCAGGAGCAACAGCCACCGAAGTGGTAGGCAAGGAAAGGGCGGGGGTAGAGAGTGCACCACCATCCAAAGCTCTGAGCCCGGCTGACACCAGGTCCTGGTCTCCTGTGTGGTGTCAATACCTGACTCGTTGACGAAAGAGAAGGTGGCTGTGATGATCTAAAGAAATAAGGGTGATGTTGGTTTTCCAATTGCAGTAGCTCCTTATCATCAGACAATTTCCAGAGCCTACCACTAGGGGGCGATGGAGCAGCAGGAATGCTGACCGCCTTGTCTTTGAGGTTGTTCCCTTACTGCTCTTTTCCGAGAGGAAGCAACTGGGGATAGTGGAACTTCTAAAATGACGAGGTTTTTGTGACCAAAGCTGGCAACTGACTTGCCACACTCCTGTGATCTTGGAGTAGCTGTGTGGGTGGGAGAGCACCAGCCGAGTCAGGCGATTAGGATTGCGTTTATGAGACCCAGTGCTTTTGTCTGTGAAATGGTCGTGGTTCTTCCAGACCCGTCAGCTTCCTGGGCTGTTGTGAAAATCTGGGTCATTGGATGTAACGGGGCTTAATAAAGAGTATAGATGTGTTTCAAAATGGAAATGACCTTTTTTCTTACTACAAAAGTAATGTATGGTTTTTTTAAAAATCATAGGAAAATTGTAGAAAAAATTTAAGATGTAGAAAAGTATAAAACAAGCACCACCAGAGATTTTTCTTTTCTTTTTTTTGTGAGGAAGACCAGCCCTGAGCTAACATCCGTTGCCAATCCTCCTCTTTTTGCCTGAGGAAGACTGGCCCTGGGCTAACATTCGTGCCCATCTTCCTCCACTTTATATGGGACGCTGCCACGGCGTGACTGACAGACGGTGCGTCGGCGGGCGACCAGGATCCGAACCCGCGAACCCCGGGCTGCCAAGCGCGGACTTAACCGCTGCGCCACCGGGCGGGCCCACCACCAGAGATATTTTGATATGTATCCTTTTAGTGTCCATATTCACAAATTTAAAAAAACACACAAATATGGTATCATTGATACATAGTGTTATTTAAATTGTCTTTTAAAAAAAAAATATATATATATACACACACACACACTTTGGCCATCTTTTCATATCTGTAAGTGTAGCACAACACAATTGTATACCATTATATACCATTTTATGAATGTATTATATCTTACATTTTACATGTATTTTTCCAAATCTTCATGGTTTTTCTACCCGTAAAGATAATACATTCTGATTGTGAAAAATTGAAGTATTACAGAAAGTGAAGATGCACATCGTCCGCCTACCAAATAAGTGTTTTTAGTAATATATTCTTCCAGAAATTTAAAAAAATCTATCCTATCACATACATAATAATTATAAATAAAACTTAAGAGATTTGGGTATCAGGTCTTATGATGTGCTCTGGAGATAGAGATGAAAGAGAGCCCTGGAAAGGTTTTTAGTTCAACCAGGGAAAGATTTAAACTTTTCTCAAGCTTTAGCATGCATATAAATGACTGCTGTCTTGTTAAAGTTTAGGTTCTGATTCTGTAGGCCTGAGGTGGGGCCCTAGATTCTGCATTTCCTTTTTTTTTTTCCTGGTGAGGCAGACCAGCCCTGAGCTAACATCCGTTGCCAATCCTCTTTTTTGCTGAGGAAGACTGGCCCTGGGCTAACATCCGTGCCCATCTTCCTCTACTTTATATGGGACGCCACCACAGCGTGGCTTGACCAGCGGTGCATCTGTCCGAGCCGGGATCCGAACCTGTGAACCCCGGGCTGCCAAAGCGGAGTGTGTGAACTTAACCACTGCACCACCGGATGGCCCTAATGAGGTCCCAGCTGATGCTGATGACCCAAGGACCAGACTTTGAGTTGAGGAGATTTAAGTTGTAATACAATAGTAAAAGTGTTGTATTTGTGGTTAAAAAAACAGAATTCTGTGGGAGAATAGAGGTGATAACTGCTTGTGGGAATACTTTGCAGTGACAGTGACAGCTGAGTTAGGCCTTGAGGCTGATTTTTCTTGGGCTAAGAGAGGAGTGCAGGGCATTCCCTGTACAGGGCCAGACAGTCTAAGCAGAGGCAGTGTCTGAGAAAGAATGGAAGCCAGCACACACTGAAAGTTTGCTGTGTGCCAGGCGTTGTGCTTATGGCTGTTACCCCCTAGAACTGGCAACGATTACTAGTTCAGTATAGCAAGTCACTCAATTCATAGAGGGGTGGAAGAATGGCAGGAAACAGGTCTAACGGGTCTGTGAGGGTGGACTAGAAGGAGGTTGCAAAGAGCCCAGAATGCCTAGTTTAAGAGGATGTATTTTGTTCTGCAAAGGAGAGTTGCTTGTTTGTGTGTGTGTCTGTGTATAATAAAGAGCTTTTTAAACTTCCCTCATGGAAACAAGTAATCATGACTATAAATAGATACAAGTATGTTTATGGTGGTGCTAAGTAATAACCATGTATTAAGTATAATTGTTTTTACTTTGTTCCTTCTTAGCTTCTGCTATGAAAATGCTGTTCTTTTAAAATTTCAAATAAATTTGGTCTACTTTTTGAATAAGTGATATATTCACATTGTACAAAATTCAGTGTGGGCTGGACTCACAGATTTGCTTCTAATGCATAAAGTACTGCAGAAGGAGCAGGATGCCACTTCTGAAACTAGGGTATGAGAAAAGACTGCTGCTTTCGTCTTGGATGCTTTCTACTCACTCTCTCGGGTCCCTCATCCGGGAGAGGGTCGGGGAGCTGCGAAACTGCGGAGCCGCGAGGCAGCCCTCTGGAGAGCTCATGGGAGAGACCGATGCCTGTCAGCAGCCACAGCGAGCGAGCTTGGGGGCACAGCCCCTCTCCCCCAGTTGAGCCTTCAGATGAGAAGACAGCCCCAGCCAACAGCTTCACTACAGCTCGTGAGGACCTGAGCCAAAGGTAGCCAGCTGAGCTGTGCCGATTCCTGACCCGTGGAAACTAGAAAATATTCGTTCAAGTCATTAAGTTTTAGGGTAGTTTGTTCCACAGCAACAGATAACTAACACAACAAGCAAATATGTTTTTGTGTTTTCTCCCTAATTTTATGTGAATAGTTACATACTGTGTACCCAGTTTTGCACCTTGTTTTTTCCACTTTCTGTATCTTGCAGTTCATTCTATATGAACACGTAGAGAACTTTCTTAGTTTTTTTCTAAAACGGTTGTGTAGTTGTCAGTTGTGTGGGTGTACTGTGATTTGTTTAACCAGCCCCTCCTGATGGACATTTATGTTGTTTCCAGGGTCATCTGATCTGTTAGGTTTCAGCAGCCCTCCCTCCAGTCCCACCCTGCTCATTAGGCTTTTTTCCCCTGGAGTTCTCTAATAAGCTAATCCCACCCCACCCACTTACCCCCAATGGAAAAAGAATTCTGTTCGTATTTTCACTGGAATCATATTCAATTTATAAATAATTGAGGGAGAGTCATCATAGTGGCAATACTTCTAGCGTCCCCCTTGAAGCCTGCCACTGGCTTATGGGTTGAGATATCAGATGTGAGTTCTTTTCTCTGTTTCCCTTAGTTGGGGGAAGAGACTCTTGGTGGTCAGAACCCCCTTCCCTGTTGGTGAGACAGTCTGTTGGGATGAAGTGAAGAATTTGGGTTTCTTTCCTGTCCCTACCCCACCTACATTTAGAAGCTGACCTCAAGATTCTTCTCTCAGGCAGAGGAGGGGATTTTCAAAGCCAGTGGAATCCCAGGCTCTGAAGAGAAGGACTTCTCCCTGCCCAAGGGGAGTCCAGGCTGTATGGTGACTGTACTGTGTCTGACTTGAGTCAGGAAGAGAGGGGCCAGTTACCACCTTCAACCTGTGCAAGCACTGGAGTGTTGACGATTCCTTCTCCCTGTGAGAAGGTAGGGGGAGTGCACACTTCGAGGAGCAGGTTCAGGGATGAGGGGAGGGAGCTAGTGCTTAGTGATAATCAACTTGGGAAAGCTTGCTGAATTGCAGGTGACCCAGACCTGGGTTCAAGTCTCTTACTAGCTGCGTGGGCTTGGGTAAGTCATTTCCCCTCTAAGTTTCAGTTTCTTCATCGGTACAGTGGAGGTGATATCCTTACAGGGTTGTAAGGTTTAAGTGAGGAGATAACTGAGGGCTTTTGGTGAATTTATAAACATTTAAGGGGTTGAAATCCCTTGAGGTTTATTAGTCACCTACTAAATGGGCAGCTCTGTGCTGTGCTCTCTAACATCTGCCCTAACCCTTAACAAGCATTGAGAGAAGTAGGCTCACCTCCATTTGCAGATGAGGAAACAGACGCAGACAGCGAACTTTATAAGTGCCCACAGCTTGTCAGTGGTGCTGCCAGAATTTGCACCAGGATTTTCTTGATTCTGGCAAAAGGGGTCTTTCCCTTACACCACTGTTCCCTCTCTGCCACGGAAGCCAAAAGCATCCCTAACACCTACTGTGATGAGTGTTGGGTTTGCTGCATACCCAGCCCTGCATGGGACGTGATTCCTGCAAACACAGGTGAGAGCAGTACTGCCCCCATCTGGCTTGGCAGTGCCACACGCATCCTCTCAGGGTAGCTGCAGCCTTCCTGGTTACCCTCCCTTCCGCTCCCATCGCCGGCAGGGCTGGAGTGAGTCCTGGGGCGGTCTGCCAGTCTTACACTTCTACCCTTTGTGCCAGGGGCTGGGAGGAGAAGCCAGTACTTCTTGAGGAATGACGGAGGGTGCCCCTTCCAGGCACTCTCCCTCCTCCCCATCATTCCTGGAAGGTTCCTTCTCGGTTTCTACATGGTGCAAAGGAAAGTCATTTTTTCTGAGGCTGGTACCTGGTATAGCATATTAGGGCCCCAGCCTCAGAGATTCTGATCCAGCATGTGTGGGGAGGGGCTAGGGATCTGCATCCTTATCAAGTACCCCCCAATTCTGTTGCAGGGTCATTCTTTCAGAAATAGCCTTAATCCTGAGAAAAAGCAATGACAGAGAGAGAGAGAGAGAGAGCTGGGTAGAGTAGCCACAGAGATTGCCCTTCTCTGGGGAAGAAATTAGCCTGATTAACTTCCTCTTCTTCCCTTTTTGTTGCTTCTCAGCACCTAGCTAGTCCTCAATTCCAACAGGCACCTAGGCTCTGTTCCCCCAGCCCCTCCGTGCTGTTTGGAGTGGGGTAGTAATAAGTCACGTACGTAGCACCTTACAGTCTGCTGCATCCATATTCATTCAGTGAGAGGCCTCCCTGTGTGCCCAGCACAGGACTAATTTACTGGTGATACACAGTTTACTAGGCCAGGTGGACACGTAAGCCCATCGTGAGAAGTGTCATCATAGATGATGTGCAGCAAATGCAGTGGATGGAGAGCGACTGATTCTTTCTGTAGGTTTTTGTGGGAGGCAAGAAAGAGGCAAGTCAGAGTAGATCCTGGGCAGCTTGATTTCAGCGAGACTCTTCCCTCTGGTCTCTCATGGAGTCAGCAGTGGGGGAGGGGGTCATCCCGGCCCGTCTGCCATCATGTGAGCGGGGAGCAACCCTCTGTGCTCGGGCCTTCTCCGCCCGATTCAGATGTGCGCAGTAGTTCCTACTTTGCACAGAGAGCCCAGACTAATAAATCCACTACTCAATTGCAATCCCCACAGCGTCTTTATAGGCAGCAGCTGACTTTTATCAGCTAGTTTGTTCTTTCATATAAGCAGAGTTTTATGAGGGTCTCCTGAGCTGGCTCATAATGTGATGAAACGTCTGCAGAACTCAGCCATAAATCCCCGGCACCTGCCAAGCAGAGGATGCTGTTTTCCAGGCACATTTTGTCCAGCTGGCGGCTCTGTCCCCTTGCCCAGTTTGCATTTTTGCACTTGTCTCTTTAAACTTGGATTTGTTTTTCAGCTCTCTGTGGCCTCTTTAAAGGCAACTGAAAAATGAGGGGTAGGAAAAAGGAACTAGAAAGTTACGTCTGTGCTAAAAATTACCCCTGGCTTTTGTTGCCCTGAAAGCTGGTTTGGATCCCACTGCTGAAACAGAGACATCGGGCTTCCCAGCCACACGAACCCCAGGGCGGGGGAGTGGGGGACAGTGCCAACCCAGCCCGTTTTTAAGACTTTGATTCTTTTCTGGGCCATCACCCTCTGTACTTGCCAAAGGCCCCTATCCTCGGTTGTCAGGTCCATAAATTAAAGAAACAGCTTCAGAGGCCTTTTCCCCAGATGGTCTCCAAGCATGACATCTTTTTCCAGCATTTCGAACTCCCCCAACACAGAGATGAAATTTAAATGCCCTCCCTCCTCCAAATAAGGCAAGACCTGGACTCTCTGAGGATGCTGGTTGGCTGGGGTGGACTGGCTCCTCGGGAAAGCTACAAATGCCTCAGTGGACCAGGCTGTCTGTCTAGGAAATGTGGAGTGTGGCCCCAGGCTGTGCCGTCAGAATTATTCACCCGTGTTTTCACAGGTTCTCTTTGTTTGGGTCAGGAGACCACTAGGCCAGGAGACCCCTGTGGCTGCCTTTCACGTGGCCTCATCCTTTGCTCATTTTCTCTAGACCCCACTTCAGGGCACCTTCACGGGCGTGTGACCCGTGCTTACAAGGGTCCCCCAGAGTGGCCTAATGTTCTGCTATTACCCTCTTGAAATTCTTTATAGTTTTTGAACAGGAGGCCGGATTTTCATTTTGCGCTGGGCCCTGCAGATTATGTTGCCGGTCCTGCCCCACTTCCCTCTGGTCTTACTGCACGTAGATGCTCCAGAGCTGTAGACGCCCTCTCTCCTCCCAAGCCCAAGTCCGAGCCTACACAGAGCAGGTACCTTGCCTGTCCATGAGGGATCTGGCCTTGCCCCGCTCCCAGGGGCTCTGGTTACCCAGTCTTCTGGTTACAGCCACTCCTTATCACGTGACAGTATCTCCGAAGGCCCTGAAGAGGTGCTTCCCAATCCCAACTCATTGTGTGGTCACCCACTCCTGGCCCCTTGTCACCTTCCAGGAAAGACTTCTAGGTAATACACTCTGCTTGGAGGAAGCTGCCTGCTTCTATGGAGGGGCTGGGGCCTCTGCTGGAGAAAACAGCCCCTAACCCCCACCTCCACCCCAAAGGCGAGACGTGGTTCCCTGCCATGGGAAAGGAGACCCACCTTATTCTTCCAAGCCCAACTCAGACACCGTCTACTCCGTGATGTCCTCTCTTATTCTGCTGCTCAGACTAACCCTTCCTTTCTCCACACAGTACTTGTCTCTCCCTTTCTCACTTCATTTGTATCCATCCTTATGTCCCTGCGGGCCCAGCAAGGGGCTCGGCACCTCTGGGAATTGAACCGAGCAGCAGAAGTGCTGCAGGGGCCCTTGCAGCTGCCTGGCCTGGAGAAGGTGGACCTGCCCTACGTGGTGGGGTGGTGCAGGGGGTGGGGGTGGTCCACGGCAGAGCTGGCTGACTGCTGGTGGCCGTGGCCGCCTGTAAAGCGTGGTGTCCTGAAAAGATCTCAGCTTGGGCATAATCGAGGCTCTGTCACCTAGGACTGTGGGGCCTTGAGCTTTACCTCTCTTTCCTGTAAATGGCGGATAATAATACCTGACTCATTGGGCTGTTATGAAAGTTAAGTGAGCTACTTCCTTCAAAGCACAGAGATAAGGCCCAGTGTGCAGTAGCTTCTATTTTTTTTTTTTTTTGGTGAGGAAGACCAGCCCTGAGCTAACATCCGTTGCTAATCCTCCTCTTTTTGCTGAGGAAGACTGGCCCTGTGCTAACATCCGTGCCCATCTTCCTCCACTTTATATGGGACGCCGCCACGGCATGGCTGACAAGCAGTGCGTCAGCGGGCGCCCGGGATCCGAACCCGCGAACCCCGGGCCGCCAAAGCGCGACCTAGACCGCCGCGCTCCTGGGCCGGCCCCCGCAGTAGCTTCTTAATAATTGTAGGTTTGGGGGTGAAGGGATGCATTCATATGGTGATGGACAACTAAATAATAATGGACAACTAAAACCCCACAATGTTATAAACTATTAAGACAACAATAAAAATTAGAAATTAAAAAAAATTGTAGGTTTTGTTCTTCCCTTCTCCATCCTCTGGAGGACTTGAGGCTGAAGTCCGGTTCTTCCTCTGTCAGGTGCCTGCTGGGCTAAGGGTGCGGTCCCTGGCCATCTGTGCCTCGGAGCTGGACTGGGTGATGAAAGTGAAACAGGCAGGAGCGGACCCCCGCCCCAGTGACAAAGAGGCTCAGGCCAGGCAGAGCATCCTGCCTTCCCCAACCCCGCCTGGCTTGGGTCCCCAGATCCACCCGGCATTGCCACACCAGCGGAAATGGAGGTTGCTGTCCCAGCCAAACCCGAGGACTGTGGCGACAGCCCTGACTGGGCCCAGCCACCACATCAAGGGCATAGCTCCACCCTCCTCTCGGCACCCCCTCCCACCTCGGCTTCCCCGCCTGTCTCCTTCCCAGAGAACCCAGGGCGTAGCCTCTCCTTGCGGCCAGTTGACCATGGGCCTGTGGCTGCTGCTGTGCGGTGGAGAAAGTTCTGGACAGGGAGTCGAGATATCTTCCACTCATCCCCATAGGACCTGAGCAGGTGGCTTGACCTCTCTGGACCCCAGTGTCTTCACCGAAAAAAAGGAAAAACCAGGGCCAGCCCGGTAGGGTAGCAGTTAAGTTCTCGTGCTCTGCTTCGGCGGCCCGGGGTTCGCAGGTTCGGATCTGGGGCGCGGACAGACACACTATTTCTCAGCCATGCCGTGGCGGCGTCCCATATAAAGTAGAGGAAGACGGGCATGGATGTTAGCCCAGGGCCAGTCTTCCTCAGCAAAAAAAAAGAAAAAGGAAAAACAGAGGGACTCGTAGACAAAAATTTCGACCTCATTGGACTGCTGCAGAAGTTAAATGGGCTGATACACGGGAAGGAACTTTAAATCCTCTCACACAAATATAAGTCATCTTCCTCTGAGAAGCAGCAGGTATAATGGAAGGGAGGATTTGGAGCCAATAATACTATTTATTAAGCAATTCTCTGCTTCATGTGTGTGTCTAGTGTTTTTATATCCATCACAACCACCCTGTGAGAAATGTACTATTTCCCCCAGAAAAGGAAACTGATTTAGGAGGGTTAAGTGACTTCTCCAAGGTCACATAGCTGGTCTGAGATTTTAATCCCTGATGAACTCCAGTGTTCCAATCCTCTACGTAGTTGTCTGAGACAGACCCGGCTGGGTGTCCTCAGGCAAGTCATCTAAACCTCTCTGTGCCTCAGTTTCCTCCCCTATGCCATGGGGACCATTATCTCCCTCTGACCACCAGTGGGGTGAAGTGAGCCCATGTATGAAGTGTATCCGGCACAGTACTGGGTGCATTTTCTTCTCTCTCCAGCAGCCCAAGCCTCAAGAGCTGCTTCGGGTTGGGTGGTGGGTGACTGCAGTCCTGGTGGGGGCGCAGGGGTTCCCAGCACAGGCTTGCGATTTCCCCGAAGCAGCCAGGGGTTCTGGCGACCGCTCAGTGAGGGAAGCCGTGCTCAGGTAGGAGAACAAGGTGTGTCATTTCCTGGCTACACTTGAGAGGCGAGGCCGGCGGATGTGAGCCTCTCCCCTGCCTGGGGCCGTCTGGGAACCTGCCTCGTTTCTGTCTACCCACTGACATCACCATCATTCTCTGCGAGTCGCCAAAGCACCAGAATTCCACCCCACTGCATGGGGGAAAGTGCACCCAGCACAGCAAGCCCTGTAGACGTCTTTGTGAGATAACCAGCTCCACCTGTGTAAGCTGCCGATCCCATCGCTTTGATCCAAGGCCCGGGATCTGAGGAGGGCAATTCTCTCCCATGGAGGACTCCAGCCTAATAGCTTCCTCCATCCAGTCGCCCTAGGCCTGGCAGCCCGGCCCAGCAGGAGACAGACAAGATGTGGAGTTGTCATCATTTATACCCTGTGTAACTGACCAAGTGAGGAATAAACATCTCTCCATCAGTGAGGATTTAAGAATTAAGACCAGTGGTTCTTATTCTTGGCTGCAATTGGAGTTACTTGGGGAGCTTTATAAAGTGCTGATGCCTGTGTCCACCCCAAGATTTGGATTTAATTGGCTGGGATGCAGGAATTTTAAAAGCACCACCCCGCCCCCCCCCCCACACTGACTTTAATATGCAGCAAAGGCTGAGAGCAACTGCTTTTATACAACGAATTCATTTAAGAACCTTTTTTTGAGAAGCTACTGTATGTCATGCACTACGCTGGGCTCTGAGCTGAACAAGAGTCTGGACCCCCACCCTCACAGGGCTTGCATTCTACTGGGGAGAAAGAAAATAAGCAAGAAAACGGATGATTTCAGATGGCAATAAGTGTTATAAAGAACATGGAGTAGTAACGGGGTAGAATGACTTGGGAGGGGATAAGAGGGGCAGAGAAGGCTTTCTGAGGAGGTGACATTTGTACCGAGACCTAAATGAAGTGAAAGAGAGAGATGTGTATTAGTTTGGTGCAACGGTTCTCCAAGTGTTGTCTGGGGACTCCAAGACCCTTTCCGGGGACCTGCAGGATGAAGAAGTTCTATGATACTAAGAGGCGACATGCCTTTTCAACTCTCGTTCTCTCGCGAGTGTACAGGGGGTGCTGAGACGCCCCGTGATATGTGATGACATCACCGCTCTGCCAGCTGTCAGGACACGTGCTTGTATATTCTATGTTTTAAAACACCCTCAGCTTTAATTTCTGTTTTGGCAAATGTTGATAGATATAACCCACATGAACACAAACGGAAGCTCTTTGGGGTCCTCAATTTTTAAGAGTGTAATGGAGTCATGAGAGCAAAAAGTGTGAAACTGCTCATCTGGTGGAAGAGCCTTCCAGAGGGTTCTGAGGTGGGGACCGGCTTGGTGTGTTCAGAAAAGAGCAGGAAGGCAAGAGGGCTAGAGTGAAGAGGGGAAGGGGTTGGCGGCAGATGAGCTCAGAGGGGAGGGCAGAGACCAGGCATGCAGAGATCTGGAGGGAGGACTACCACAGGCAGAGGAGGCCTGGGAGGCTGTCCAGGAGTGGGATAAAAGACTGAACCAGGACAACAGCAGTGGAGATGGAGAGAAGTCAATTCCAGAGATATTTGGAAGATGGAATCAACAGGACCTGGTGATAAATCAGATGTAGGGAGGAAGGGAGGATGGCTCCCGGTTATTGGACATTCACCAAGGTAGGGGACACAGGAGCTGGAGGAGTTTTAGGGTGGGTGGTGGGAGACAGAATATAAGAAGTGTCAGGGGTGAGGGACATCTAGCTAGCTTCTGGATAGATGGGTTTGGATGTCACTAGAGGAGTCAGGGCTAGAGTGATAAAGCTTTGGGAGAATGTGTGCAGAGAGAAGAGAAGGCATCTGAGGAACTTTGCTGGGGAATTCCAACCTGCATGACATGGCCCAAGTTGACGTCAGAGAGGGGCAGAGGAGAACCAGCAGGTCCTGGGGGCCAGGAGCCAGGGAAGGAGACAGTTTCAAGAAAGAAGGAAGGATCTAGGCTGATAAGAGTGCAGAGGGGTCATGTAGGATGAAGACAGAACCATTGGGCCGTGACCTCTGTAAGAAGAGTTTCTAGGGTGGGAAGGGGAGGATGCTGGTTTGCAGTAGGTTGAGGGGTGAAAAGAGATGAGGACGTGGAAGTGGTGAGTGCAGGACTTTCAAGAGGGAAAGGAAGAAAAGAGCTTGAAGGAGATGTAGATGGGGTCTTTTAGGATGGAGGAGACAGGAACCTTTTGTGTAGGCTGAGAGGGGATGGTTGATGGCACCAAGTCCCAGAGCCCAGGTGGAGAGGCCGACTCAGGACCAGGGAGGGAAGGAAGGAAACAGTTACAGTGAGTCTGAGGGGAGGAGGTGTCATGTGGATGGCAGGTGGAAGCTTGAGGAGAGAGGGGAAGGTTTGGATGCCACTAAGGGTGCTGGGTGGGGAAGCTGCTGGGCTTGGCGGCAAGCCCGGGTCTCAGACTTCTCTGCCCCCTCACCAGAGTGGACCCGGAGGGCTCGGAAAACACCGAGGAGACTGGCTTTAAGTGATGATTCCCCTCGAAGAGCTCTTCATACCTTCCCCCAGTGTTTCCCAATTATCTTCTCCATATTGGGAGGAAATGGATGGAAGAGGGGTGGGAATTAACATCCTGACTTGGTGCGGGGAAGTAGAAGAGAAGCTCTCACAAACTTCTGAAAGCAGCCAGGCTCGTAATGCGGAAGTCCTGGTTCCCTGTATGTGGACCACTGGACAGCAGTGTCCTGAGGACCCTCCTCCTCCTCCCCCATGGCTCCCTTCCTCCCACCGTCCGCCCAGGTTCATCAGCCTCGACTCCTCCCTCTTTTCTGCCTCCTCCTTCCACTCCCCTCCTCCCCCATTGCAGCATATCGGCCCCCAAGATGGCGGCACTATCCACACCTCTCACAAATCTGTCCTTTCCTCTCCTTCCTCACTGTTGAGATTATTCCTCTGTCCTTCCAGTCCACCCTCTGCCAAGAGGACCACTCTAACCGTGTTGTCCACTTACTCCTGAAGTCTTTCAAGGATTCCCGGAGTGTCTAGGTAGGGACCCAAACGCTTCAGCATGGTATTCAAGGCCCCTCGTTAGCCCGCCAACCCCCCTTCACCTCCGAGTGCTCCTCAGATCTCCCCTGCCCCCATGCCTTCGTTCACGGGGGTCTCCCTGCTGGAGATGCCTTCTCCCCTTGTCCACCTGGGGAGGTTCTCTTCACCTTTCACGGCTCAATTGAAATATCATCTCTGCGAAGTTGGCCTTGACCACCCAGGCAAGTCGCCTCCCTCATCCTAGTCCCCATAGTACCACGGATTCCAGTAGAACAGCCGCCTCACTTTGTAGTAACTGGCTGTTTATGCATCCATCTCCTCTCCCCGGACTGTGAGATCCTCCGGGACAGGGCCAGGCCTGATCCTCTGTTATGTCCCAGCGAGCAACAGAGTTTGGAGCCTCGCGGGTGCTGATATGAATGAATGAATTAATCAGTGTTCTCATGGATCTTGTGTCATCAGTGTGGGAGCCTCTGCTATCCCTGTCTTTATAAAAAAAAAAAAGTGTTATCCAGTTTTGAACAATCCAAAAATGCATAGAGATTCAAAGACCCAGGGAGGGGGGCTTTGTAGCCCATGTGGAAGAGAACTCGGACCTTGGGAGCATGCGCAGAGGACCACTGGTCCCTTGCTTCCAGGTGCCCCTGCAGAGGCCCTCCACGAGGCCATTAGCCAGCCTGGGCCTCTGGACAACCAGGCCCAGGAAGCACTGGTGGCTGGGAGGCCCAAGAGAGGTAGCAATCACTCATCAGCTCAGGCTGGCACAAGTCTGCCCTGCCTGAAGGCAGGGAGCTGCATGGACTGAATCCTGCCGCAGGAGGCCCTGGCTCCCCGAGCCTGCGTGACAGCCCGGACAGTTGAAACGGTTGTGCATAGTCACATCTGCAGGTAATTTCTGCATCCATCTGCTTTGGAACGGATCTCATTCAATTAATTAGAACAACACTCTCTGTCCCAGCGCCATCTCTCAGGCAGGAGGGGCCCCTATGTCCCCTGGGGAGCACGTGGCTCAGGCTCTGTGTTGGAACCTCCCGTCTCCTAGTGGGCTCTAATTGCATTAGGAGTAACCATGAGGTCAGCGGGCATGCTCTCCATGGGCTGGCCTCCCGCCGCCCGGGTGCGTGCGCAAGGAGCTCCCAGGCCGTGTTGCCTGACATTTGCAATCGCTTAACGGGAATCAGTTCCATCTTTCAGCTCTGCTCAGCCTTTCATACAGCAGCCAAACTGCCCACCCCGACATAAATCCCGCTGGCGAGTCACTGGGCCAGCTCTCCTCCTGGAGCTGCCTCCTTCCCAGAGCTCGCCAGGGGCAGCTGTTTACACCCGAGTTCAAGAAAGGCCCCAGGGAACGGATGGGGTGCAGGGGAGAGAGAGCACTGTATTGGGAGCCCAATTCCAGAGGAGCAGCGTCCAGGCCCGGTAAGTTACTCAACTCTCTGAGCTTTGGTTTTCTCATTTGTAAAAGGGGATGATGCCTGCTTCTCTTAATCATTCTAAGAATTAGAGGCCCCAACTCTGCCTGACACCCTGTAGATACACAGAAAGTGCTTCTTTTCATCTATGTACTAGCTGTGTGACCTTGGGTGAGATACATAACTTCTCTGTGCTGCAATCTCCTCATCTGCCAAATCAGATCATGATAGAGTCCATCTCACATGGCGGGTGTGAGGACTCAATGAGGTGACACATGTAAAGTGACTAGAACAGCGCCTGGCACGTGGTAAGCACTCAGTACACGTTAACTGTCATTGTTTTTACTCCTCTGCAGGACACAGTTGTAGGAGCAAGACCTGGTAAATACGTTACGTGGACGTGTTGGACATTAATCATCTCCTGGTGGGGTTCTAAGCTGAAACAAGTTGCAGTTTTGGAGGAGAAAGAGGGCCGGTGGGAGGGCTGAGTTCCAGACTGACCAAATAACTTGTTCATTTAACAAATGGTTGTTGACATCCTACTGTGTGCCAAGACTGGGTGCAAAATGTAGAGCTGATAGGGATGTCCATCCGGGTTACTGTCATTCATGTGATCTGGTGGTTTTATTTTTCTCACTGGGCTATCCGGTTTGTGAAAATCACCAGTGAAGAGCAAAAGGCTGCTTGACACCACCCCAACTGAGCTTCTGGGTGCATCTCAATGGGGCCCACGTGCGGGGGGACATCATTCTAGGATCTTCCTCTGTTTACTGCTTTCCCTCTTTTTCTAGTCTTGGCCAAGGAGTCTCTTCCTCCAGGAAGTCCTTCCCAGGTCCCCTCTACACTGGGTCGGGGGTCCCGTCCTTAGCGCCTGATTCTTTGTCACTAACAACGCATGTCTTGAAGTTGCCCGGTTCCTCGTCCGTGACCTGGGATGGGCAGGCACCATGTCTCTTGTTCTCTGCTCTTCTGCAGAACCTAGTGGACACCCGGCACAGCATAGATTCTCAACAAAGATTTGTCAAACAAAGGGGGAAGCGGGGACTCTGGGCCCATAGCCAGGTGTAGCTTGGAGCCCCGAAGAGGTAATCTACCTCCTCTCATGCCTGGCACCCATGGAATGTCTCCGTGCCAATGACTTGACCTTCTTCCTCTGGCTGCTGTTCTACTTTCTAAGCCCCTGTTGGTCAGGAAGTTCTTCCCAATGTCTGCCTAAATCTCCAGAAATAACTTAAGCCTGTTTTCCCAGAGCCAGGCAGCATGGAGGCAGACGGCGTCCTCCCTTAGTGCCTCTCCTTGCTTCCCTGAGGGAAAGACTGCACGAGGGACCAGAAGAGGAAAGTGAAGAGGGGTGGGGGCGGGCTGGAAATGGAACTGACAAATGTCAAGCATATGGAACTGAGGAAATAGAATGTAGTTGTGGTGAGTGGGGCTTGGCGGAGTGGGCCTGCGTCTGACCAGAATCTTAAGAGCTTTTTTGATGGAGAAGCTTTGGCAACAAAGAGGGACGAGCTCTCAAGCGTGGGCAGCCAGGCCTCCCCGAGCGTGGCGGGTGCCCGCTGGGTGCGCGGCGTGGGACGTCGGGAATCCTGGAACACCGACCTGGCTGTGATGGAGGACGTGGAGTCGAGGCGGGAGTCTCCAGAACCTTAGCCGTCTTAGGCTGGGCTGGGGCTGAAAGGAGAAACTCAGCTTGGCCTGGACAGAGGACCGCAGAACCTGGGCCAAGACTACTCACCACCCAGCAGGCCAGCAAGAAGGGGCCTCCGGCAGGGCCGGCTCTGCAGGAAGGAAGGGCCCCATTTACAGACTGGGTCAGCACCAAAGGCAGAGGCCCCCAGCCCCACTACAGACGGGCCACTGCTGTCCCCTCTGCCCTCATCCCAATGCTGTCACCTTTGCTGCACAGGCCTTGAGCCAGGCCTGGAGAGATGAAACAACTTCACAAGTCCCCAGGGACCACCAGCCTGCACTCTCCTTCCCACCTCTTCACTCCCTAAGGAGCTGTTTTGAGTCTGTCTCTGGTTTTCCTGAAGTCACATTGGTTACTCCAGCAGAGGCTGGTGGGACCAGCTCTGGGCCAGGAGGTAGGTGACTTGCAGTGAAGTTCCAGCTTTGTATGTCCTTGGGCAAGTCTCCTCTCTGAGCCCTGAATTATTTCACCCGCACAGAGGGAGCGAGGGCAGGGGTCTTTAAATGCTCTGTGTTTTTACAGCAGTGGACGCTTGAGCGTTCCGGAGAGAAATCTGAGGTGGAATATCGATATACAAAACAAATAAAAGCAGAGCTGCTCTGGCTGGAGTGAGGAGGGTCAGGGTCCCACCTGCTCAGTCTCCCCCAAATCCGTGGCTGAAAGCCATGAGACTGCATGGACTCTAAGGGACTTGTCCTCAAGTTCAATGGGGCTCCTGCGCCAGTTAGGGCTGGGAGGTCCAAGGGTGGTGCTCTTGGGTGGAAAGATGATGACAGTCAGTCCAACAGTAGGGACGGGGGAGGCTAGGTTTGTGCTTTGCTCGTGAAGATGTTTTTCAAACGGACCTAGCTTCCTGCGGATGGTCCGGCTGCAGCTGAAGGAGCAATACGAACCACCTCCCTCCTGAGCTGCACACGGAGGGAGACAGGTACCTGGGCTTTCCCCAGGAGGCTGTGGGGGACACACCATCTAGAGGCAGGAGATGGATTTGATGACCTCCCGGGGACCGGCATCTCGGGTGGGGGTGGCAGGAAGCGGGTGTGGAGGACAGCTCGGAGCGTGAGCGTCCCTGTGTAGAAGTGACTTGAGTCCTCGGGTCCAGCCTTGCCCTCTCCAGGGGGAGCTGCCTGTGAAAGCACCAGACCAGACCCTGCCTCCAGCCTCTGCTCCGGAAACCCCTCGTTCCATGCTGTCTGCCGAATCCCTGCTAACAGCAGGCTGACCTCCCGCCTCCGTGGCCTCACACTGAGCCTGCCCCAGATCCTCACGGGCCTCCTTCGAAAAATAAATAAATACTTTCTCCATTATCCCATTAGCAGCTTCACAGGTTTTTCTGCGATTAGTTCCCAACTCCAGTGAAAGTGGAAACACGTGTCCCGAAGAGCCTCCGTTTGCCCACCAGCCGCTGTGGGGCCGGTGCCACACTCCGGGTGGGAGGTGTACCCATCCACCTGCAGCTGCCCGCTGGGGAGAGGAGGGTTCAGATCCAGCCCAGCTCCCCCCAGGTTCTGCCAACTCCAGCCTATACCAGGGGCCTTCACACACCAGACACGGAGCTGGGAGATGCAGCTTCTGCACACTGCTCCTTACAGGCTCCTGTATCTTCAGGCAAAGCCCTTTACCTCTCTGGGCCTCAGGTGCATTTTTAAAATGGAGATTATCGTCTCTATCTTGACGGGTTGGAGGACCAACATAATCGGAGAGCACAAGGAAGGGTCTTAAAAGGCACAAAGTACTGTGCCAGTGGGGGTGGGGTATTTGGGAAATACTTTGCTATTCTGGCCTTTGCTCCCACAGATTTCGAAAAGGAAGCAGCCAGGCCTTCCCTCAGCACACCATCCTACAGTCCAGGCAAGGGGCCTTTGGAAGCTCAGACTCTGGAGTTGGCCTCTCTGCCTTCCCTTGGTGCCCACTGCTCTCTACTTCCCATGGCCACAGCTCTCTGAAGAGGTTCTAGGGTGCCAGGTCTTGGCTCCTCAAGGTGGGGCAGGGAGCTGCCCAGCGGCCTCACCTCGCACCCCACAATGCCCAGAGCAGGCCCTGGCACAGAGCAGGGTCGGGCTGGGAGCTGGGGATGTGCTTGTCTCCCCATTGCATCTCTTGGCCCCTTTCTCCCTTCCTCTGCCTGGGGCCCCAGGCAAGGCCGCCCAGCGGAGGGCAAGGCCAGCCCTTCGGCCCAGGTATGCAGGAGTGTGGGCTGCTTCCGGCTGCCCACTGGGCACCAGGCAGCTCTATTCGTCTGGGCAGAACCTGTCGGCAGCCGGGACCTGTCAGCAGTGCCTGTGAGGTCCCAGCTCAGGCCATCTCTGCAACCCTCTGTCCCCTGGCTCCCAGCCTTGTGCCCTTCCCAGCACCCCCACCCTGCTTCACTTCTTCTCTTCTCTGTGAGCTTCTTGAGACAGGAAGGGTGTCTCATTATCCCCGGGGGAGCAGTGTGGCCCGGCCCATGCTCCATTCAGTGCCATTCAATGCTGAGTCTGAACTGTGGCTCTCTTCTTGATTGGCTGTGTAACCTTAGACAAGTGACCCGACTTCTCTGTACCTCTAATTTTCTCATCTTTAAAGTGCAGGTAGCATATTGCATTGCTGTGAGGATCTAGTGAGAGAATGCATTAACACAGTACCTGGCACTTTGCAAGCCCTCCGAAGAATAAGCTGTTATTATTACGCTCCCTCTATCCCTGGAACTCAGCACCAGGCCCGGTAGAGGGAAGCAAATGGCTGAGTGAATGCATGTGTGAGTAAGGCCCGGGCCCCAGGCCCCAGCTCCCCAGCCCCTCCTTCCAGTTCCTGGCCAGGTGGGAGATGCTGTCAGCGCTGCCAGAGTGTGGTCTCCCGAGACTGGAAAGGCTGTCCAGACACCTGGGAGCAGCAGGATGACGGTGCCTGGGTAGCCTCGGGGCCCACAGCCTCCCTGGGAAGACCTTCCTGGCTGGAAAGCTGAATGTGCCCACCTGTACCGCTGAACTTGGCCTCAGTGCTCTGTCCGATGACTTGGCCGCATCTTACCAACCCCGCTGCTCCTCGTGGTGGGTCCACGTCGGCTGCAAAGCAGCACCTGGCCTTCCTTGCCTGCCTCCTGGAGGCGTCGCTTCTCACCAATCAACCAGCAGCTCTCGCCCCCTTGGTTCTCCCAAAAGTCACATGAGATTGGACCAGGGCATTCTTCCACCTCTGACCTGCTAAGCCCCTCTCCAGGTCCCCCTTGGAGGGTGAGGTGAGGCTGGAGACTAGCTGAGGACGCCCGTAACCTGCTCCTGTTGTCTTGGCCAATGCTGGTCCTCAAGGGGACAGTGGGGAGGGCTGAGCTGTCTCCCTCCCGGGATCCTGGGCTCTCCCTGACCAGGGTCTGGGGGTGCTTGGGGAGGGTCTTAGAGCCAGCTGAGTACTTTGGCATCAGGTTCCTCACAGGATGGGGGTGGGCAGACCCAGCCCCCTCTTGCCAGACCTTGGTGGGGGGCTGGGCATGGAGAGCTGGCCTGGAGGAGGCAGACGGCAGGGGCTGGGCTGCCCGACCTCCTGTGAGCCCAGAGGCTACAATTCTTGAGTGATCCTCCCCTCTGAGCAGCTCTCCTGAGAAAGCAGCAGGTCTGGGTCAAGGGGAGGGAGTCTGGGACGGACCATATTCAGGGGCGGATTAGCTGGGGGAACTGCTCCCACCAGCAGGGAGGGGAGAGAGAAAGCCTGTGAGCTGCAGAAGGGGGGCCCAGGGCCGTGCAGAGCCACGTCTGTGGTGGGGGAGAGGGCCGCCCCCTTTCCCAGGGTACTGGCCGGCTGTGGAGCCCAGCACTTTCTCAGGCCCTTTATTAAATTTCTCAGGAGCAAGAGGGGAGGTTATCCCTCCCCCTCTTCCCTGGGCTCCCCTCCTTTTGTCTCCCTCCCCAGGAGGGTCGGAAAGGAGCTTTTCTCATTATTGTGGTTATTAAAAAATAAATGAGCCTGAGCTAGAGACACACACACAGAGACAGAGACAGAGACTGAGAGACAGAGGCCAGCGGAGAGACAAAGACAGGCTGATAGAAGAGGGAGCTGGGAAGACAGAGATAGAAGGACATAGAGAGAAATAGATGGAGGAGAGGTTTGGGCAGCTTGGTGTAGTGGGAAGAATGGAGGCCTTGGAACTTTCAGCTATGTTTAAAGTCTCACCTGGTGGTACATGGTAGTGTGGCCTCGGACAAGCTACTTCATCCCCTTGAGCCTCAGTTTCCACGTCTGCAAAATGGAAATAATTCTTACTTTGTAGTATCACTGTGAAACATAGCAGTAAGGTCATACAATACTGAGTGCAAAGTCTGGAACTTAACAGGAGCTTTCTGTATATTATGTGTAGGAGTGTGTCTATGGGAGCGGGGAGAAGGGACGACGGCAGGGAGAACTCAGTGGTGCCTGGTGAAGCCCCCACAGACCATGTGGAGGGACGGGACCGTGTCAGGACCCTGTCCCTGGGGAATGGCTGTTTCTGGGGTCCAGCCCCCCTTTCCTTGTTCCTGACCTCACTTTTGTGAGCCAATTCTTGGCTACTGAACCAGAGATGAACAGAGAATGTTCATCTTAGGTTGTTTTTTGTTTTTTCTTCTTATCTCCCAGATTAAAGAACTTGAGAAATGCACTTTGGAAGCAAACAAATCTGGCAGTGAATTTCAGAAATTTACTATGACTTTTTTAAGGGCAGAAGAGCTAATAATGTTGATCTCATAGATTTGTTTGTTTTTTCTTTTTTTTTTTTAAGTTTTTTTTTGTGTGTGTGTGAGGAAGACCAGCCCTGAGCTAACATCCATCGCCAATCCTCCCCTTTCTGCTGAGGAAGATTGGCCCTGGGCTAACATCCGTGCCCATCTTCCTCTATTTTTAATTTTTTTTGTGTGAGGAAGACCAGCCCTGAGCTAACATCTGTCGCCAATCCTCCTCTTTTTGCTGAGGAAGACTGGCCCTGGGCTAACATCCGTGCCCATCTTCCTCTACTTTGTATGGGACGCCGCCACGGCATGGCTGACAAGCAGTGCGTCAGTGGGCGCCCAGGATCTGAACCCACAAACCCTGGGCTGCCAAAGCGCAAACTAAACCACTGCGCCACCAGGCCGGCCCATTTATTTGTTTTTTTCAAAAACAGCTTTCTTGAGTATAAAATTCACCGGTAAAACCCACCCACTTTAAGTGTACAATTCAGTGATCTTTAGCAAAAGTGCAGTCATGCAACCATCCCCACAGTCCACTTTTAGAACATTTCCATCACCCCCAAAATATCCCTCGTGTGCATTTGTAGCCACTCTCCGTTCCCACCCTGAACTCCAGGCACCTGCTAGTCTATTTTCTGTCTCTGTGGATTTTCTAGACGTTTCCTATAAATGGCATCATACAATATGTGGTCTTTGGCATCTGACTTCTGTCACTTAGCACCATGTCTTGAGACTCAGCCACACTGTAGCAGGTAGCAGTACTTCCCTCCTTTTATTGCTGAGTAGTATTCCATTTATGGGTGCACCCCATGTGGTCTATCCATTCACAGGTTGATGGACATTTGAGTTGTTCATACGGTACCTTAAGGGTTAAATAAGAGACTGTATGTAAAGCGATGAGAACAGTAACTATTAGATCATTTAAAATAGATGAAGGAGAGAGAGAAATTTCTTTGCAGGCTTGCCAAGCTCCAGGCACAGTCGGGAGCCCTTTGCAGTAATTTAGTTCTCACATCACCACCCTGGGATGGGTGGTACCCTTATCCTCTTGGCTTTACGGAGGAGGAAACCACGGCCTGCAGGGGAGACTGGCTTGTCCGAGGTCACACCCAGTAAGTGTGGAGCTGGGACTGAGCCCGGGGAAGTTGGCCCCAGCCCTGCAGATTCTCCTCCACTCGCCACAGCAGAGGGGCCAGGACCTGCCCATGGCTGGCCGCCTGTCTGGCTGAGGGAGCATCGGAACAGAGCAGGAATTCCCGCAGGCCTGGGGCTCTCAGCACCCAGCGCTGGCTCCCCCCCCCCACCCCCCCCCCCCGCAGGACCTGCTGCCGCATTCGCTAAAAACGTCCCCTGGGTCTTTTCCCTCCTCTGCATCCCCGTGGGGTCTCCAAGTGTGGAGGAGCCACGGGGTCAGGCACGCTTCGCGTTAATGATGTAGTTTCATTCTCCGGCAACCCTTGGGCGCGGGGGTGTTGGCACGAAGGCTCAGAAAGGTTCGAATTTGCCCAAGATCACACAGTCGCAAGTCGCAGAGCCCAAATTCTTGTGTCGACGTCTGCGTGATTCCAAAGGCCATTCTCCCTCTCCCTCCCCTGCTCCTCTCCCTCGTAGAGGCTGGAACTCCACGTCTTGCTCCCAAATGACCCCCAGGAGGGAAGGTGAAGGCCTGGGGACCCTGCTGCGGTGGGGGAGGGCTGGAAGGGGTGGGCAGAGGGACTGGCTGGCCTTCTTCCCTCTGTTCGCTCGGAGGCCCTGCCTAGGGCAGCAGGGTGCTGGGCTGCCCTCTCTCTCCTCCCAGCTTCTCCTGGGAGACAACGTGCTTCTCATTAGGCTGGCACTGGGTTTTGCAAACCGCACGTCTAATTGTGAAGGTGTGGGGGTGTGAGTAACTGCGAATCTCGTGTGAGGGGGAGAGCAATCAGACCTCTCCCGCTTCCCGGGGTGACTCCCAGCACAGTGGGGGCGGCTGTGCTCCCAGCCCTTGCCACCGGGTGCCAGCCCAGAGGGGCAGGGAGCAGGCGTCCTGAGAGGAGTCCTTTAGAGCTGGGGCCGGCGAGTTGAGACCAGGCCACTCTGCCTTCATCTGCATCCTTCTGTCTAGGGGTGGAGGAAGCATCCAGCTCCAGGTTCCTCTAGTGTCCGCCCCTCAGACTAGGGCTCCCCGAGGGCAGGGCTGGGCCCCTCAGACCAGTCTTCTAGGCCCGGGGCTTCTCCCTCAGCCTTTCCGCATACCCAGCAAGAGGACAGCACGGGGCAGGGCGAGCGGGGGGTGGGGAGGGGCGCTGCAAAGCTGGGGGGGCTGGGGAGCAGGCAGCACCCCACTCCCCGAACTACAGTGTTGGGTTCACAGTGGAGAAGCTGTGTAATGAGCGTGTAACTGAGTTGGGCCCACAGGAGCCTCTAAAGGCTCCAGTTTCCTCCCCACCCAGCGGGTCTGTCTGGGTGACTGTGAGGGGTTGGGATGCCGCCTTCTCAAACGTTCCGAAATCTTCTGCGAATCTGAGCCAGGCCCCGGGAGAGACAGGGGCCGCCCAGGACAGGGCAGGGTGTGAATACCAAGCCGCTGGAGCTCCCTGTCACTACCCGCTGTGCACAAACGCCTGTCACAGTAGCATAGGCACACGGAGACCCACATGAGACCCTCATTCCCGGTTACTGACATGCGCACACGCACACACGCACTCACAGATGCACTCCCCCACCCCAGACACACAGATGTCTGTACTTCCCGTCACACACACACACACACTGCCACATACTAATACACACGGACACAGACAGCCGCCCTATGTAGGCACTTAGAGTCACTTACACACTTAAACATACCTCTGGGGCGCATGCCCAGGCAGGCACATGTCAGTAGGCACACTCGCAGACGCGCACACCGACGCCTGCTGCACGCGCACTCGGGTGTGTCCTCACTCTCAGGGCAGGGTCACATGCAAGAAACCCTGGGGTTCTGGTGCTGGAAGGGACCTTGAAAATGCACTCATCCAGCCCTGCCTGGCAGGCCCGCCCCTGTGCTGCAGTGTCACCCAGGGAGAGACCCAGCTCTTGGTCCTGGTCAAGGAGCTCTCAGGACATGTGACTTCTGTCAGATGGACCTCGTTGATCTGGAACCACCTCTGGCAACTCAAAACCTTGGGTGCTGGAGACCGAGGCTGGCTCTCAACAGGAAGGGGCTCTGGGGAGGGGTGGGCGGTAGGAGGGCTCACAGGGGGCCCTTGCCAAAGAGAAGCATTGGTTTGGATTAGGGAGGACACCTTGTCCCGTCCAAGCTGAGAACATTGGGTTTATTTGTTTGCTTAAACCAAAGGAGGAGGAGCAAGAGGCCCAGGCCTCTGTCCCCATGATGCCCTCAGCAGACAGGGACAATGTGGGGGTGGGGGTCAAGGCAGGGGCAGGTCAGGAAACCTGAGCAGGATGGCTTGAAGGGGAGAGGCTGGTCCTGGGCTTTGAGAGAGGCAAGAGGGAAGGGACCAGAGTCATGAGAAGGAGGAGAGGCCCTGCCTTGTCCACGGCCAGAAGGACCAGAATGAGCACCTTGGGAATGATCTGGGAGACTCACCTCTGTTGGGGCCTGAGGCCTCAGCTCCAGGTCACCTGGGGCTCCGTTAATTTACTCCCTTCATTCATCCCTGGGTTCGAGCCTTCTTCCTGGCTCCCTCAGCTCCTGGCCTGCAACTTGTCTCTCTGCATTGTAACCGATTACCTGCCTCCCTCACTAGATGGTGACCTTATTTTATGTCATTCATTCATTCATTCACCCATTCATTTGTTACTAGCTGCGTAACGTGGGGACATTAACTATCTTCTCTAAAAGATGTAAATGTTAGCTTAAAAAAGTTTACAGGGGCCGGCCCAGTGGTGCAGCGGTTTAGTTCGCGCTTGGCAGCGCGGGGTTCGCGGGTTCGGATCCCGGGCGCCTGCCAATGCACTGCTTGTCAGCCATGCCGTGGCGGCGTCCCATATAAAGTAGAGGAAGATGGGCACGGATGTTAGCCCAGGGCTGGTCTTCCTCACAAAAAAAAAAAAAAAAAGTTTACAGCTGCACATCAGGCACTGATTGGTGTTGGGGAGACAGCAGTGAGTAAGGTAGATGCAGTGCCAGCCCTCAACAAGCCCGAAGTCTTGGGGGCCAGGGGATAGGACGGTGTGTCGCCCTTGAGCAAATAGTCACTATAACGTGTGATGGGTGAAGGCAGGATTTTAGGGGAGCACAAGGCAGGGGGTCCTAACCTAGGCAGTGGATTGGGGAGGGGCCTCCCAAGGCAGGGACATTGAAGGGTGAGACCTGAAGGGTGAGAGAGAGTAGCCAGATGAAGAGGAGGAAGGCTCGGACGGCAGGATGTCGAGATCATTGTTATAACCTCCAGGATCTAGCCCAGAGCCTGGCAGGGAGTAAACCCCCGGTCAACATTTGTTGAATGCTGCATTGATCCTTTTTTAGCTCCTGCAGTGGACACTCACATTTCATCCTATGGAATCTTTGTGGCAACCTTGGGAGATGCGGGCCAATGTACTCCCATTTCACAGACAGAAATGCTGAGGCCCAGCAGCTTATTTTTTTTTCAGTATTTAGTTTATTTTTTATTGCAGTAACCTTGGTTTATAACATTGCATAAATTTCAGGTGTACATCATTACACTTCTATTTCTGCATAGATAACATGATGTTCAACACCCAAATACTAATTACAATCTACCACACATGTGCCTATTTATCCCTTTTGCCCTCCTCCCTCCCCCCAGCAGCTTACATAGGTGGTCAAGGTCACACAGCTGGTGGGTCAGAACCCTCTACTTTCTCTATCGTGGAGGGTCAGGGGGATGTTTCTATGCTGCTACTGTAGAGGATCCTTGAACAAAGACCCAGGCGTGACCTGGCAGGCTGGGGATGGGCCCCTGAGGCCCTCTCCTTTGCGATATAGCCCCTGGGGTCTCTGAGATCAAAATCCCTGGAGCACAAATTTCTGGGAGACCATTGTCCATCCTGAGCCTTGTGGTCTGACCTCCTTCCACACTCAGACTCTCGATGGCCTGGACTGGAGACCCCAGCTCACTGGGCCCACCTCTGTCCATTTCTCTCTCCCTGGAGTTCCCCGGGCGCTACATCTGGCTCCTGTCAGAACGAGGCCTCTGGGCCTCCATTCCCCGGGCAGTTCTCAGGAACGTGTGTCTGCGGCTGTGGCAGATGTGGGCCTGGATGAGGCCACGATGAGGAGTGGGGTGAGGCCTGCCAGGATGCCCCATGTCTGACACCCCTCTCCAGGCCCCTGCCTGCCCCCACCAGCCCAGCTGTAATTTTCTTACCAGACCCTTCAAACCGACACATCTGGGGACAAGAAAGACAGTGCATCTTCCTTTGCAAAGTTGAAATCCAGAAGGAGGCCTCGCCTGTGCATTGTGGGGGAGTCGGGGGCCCCACCCAAGGAATGCAGAGGGTGCATTCCAATGCAAGGGGCAGAGGGCAAGGGCACCGATGTGTCTGAGGGGTTGCTCAGGTCTGACTTGTGGCCCTCAGCACCGTGCCTGACCAACTGTCAGCCTGTTTCTGAGTTACAAATGCTTCTTCCTAGGGTGTCAGGTCTTAGACCCCAGCACGAACACCAAGCCCACTACACAGGTAGGAAAACCGAGGCCTGTGGATGCTAGGAGGGGCTGGGGGCAGGTCTGTCCTCCCATCTTCCCAGGGCAGTCTGTCCTTCCCAGAAGAAGGGAGGCCAGTCTGTCTGTCCTTCACCCATCCATCCTTGGGCCGCTCTCAACCCCCGACCCTCTAAATGCTCCCTGAAGCCTGTCCCCAGCGACCCCTTTCCAGGGAATGTGATGAAAGATCTATTTATTATACTTCAGCTCGGACAGTTGTTTCAGATGTTTCCAATTCGTTAGCCTGCTCAACATCTGTTCCTGGTTGAAGTCAGAGCAGAGAAAGGAAAAAGGAAAACTCCATGCCTTTCCCACACCCTCACTCAGATGCACATGGACTCGCACATCCCTTTTCTCTCCCCCGCCGCCCCAGACCCACACAGTCCACCCCCTTATCCTCACCCACACTCAGATCACACGCACTTTCACTGCACCACACGTGGTGTACACTCTCCCGTGCTTGCCCAGCATCCACAGATGTGCTCAAACCCTAATACACCCAGTGGACACACACAACCCAGCATGCACAGCCTCCTGCCCACACACCTCCTGCACCTGTCCCCTCGTGGGGCCTCACCCCGCCCCCAGGTCCTCCACTATCTGAATGCCTCCCAGGTTACAGGTGAGCCTCCCAGCGCCAGAGAGTGGCCTGAATCAAGTCTCGGTTCCAGTCTAGACGCTGCCCCCCGAGCCTCAGTTCCCTCGTTTATAGAATGGGGCTGTCCCCTTCCTGACCTCATGGGGCTATGGTGCTGGGTAAAGTCTTGTGTGTAGGCACCCGACCTGGTGCCTGGCAGCGAGCTGGTGCTCCTGGAACAGAACATGGGTCATTGTTACTGTTGCTCTTTCCACCTTCCCCTGTGCACACGCACACCCACAGACATATTTGCTCCTACATGAAATACATGGGCACAGGGTGGGAGCGAAAGATCTCTAGGGTCCCTGGGAACCTTGAGGTCTGTGATTCTTGATCCCCCCCCGATGTACACAGCTGCACATGCATGTGTGCTCAGTAACCCAGTCCGACACACACACATGTAAACAAATGCACATACACTGAGAAGCAAAACCTCCCACATACACACTCCTTAATGCATGCACACTCACACACACACGTGCACCACAGTGTCCACTTGCACTCACACTCTCCTTCTCTCTGATCATTCACACATTCACACCCAGCTCCACACACTGGAAGGCCCAGAGGAGGGGCTGGGGATCAGCGGGGTCAGGGGAGGCCTGGGTTCATAGGACCAGGGCTGGACTTGCGGGGGTGGGGCTGAGGGAGGAAGTCAACCGCTCCCCGGCTTCTGGGCAGGCTGGTGCATTATTGCAGGGGGCCCAGCCCCACCCAACTCTGGGGGCCTGGGGCGGGGAGGGCGGGGGGATGATACACGCCTCTCCTAATGCCTGGCAGTGCTTACCCCAGTCCCCCAGCTCTGGAGGAACTCTCGAGCAGCTCCAGGTGAAAGGGAGGCTCTGGCGGGAGGCAGTGAATCCATGGGGTGAAGGATCAGGGTGATGACTCCTCTGCCCAGACAAACCATTGGTTGGCACCTTCTGTCCACCAACCCCAGCCCCCAGATCTGGAAACAAGAGCCCCCTCTCTCTGCCCTCCCTCCTCCCCTAGATCCCACCAAGCACACGTGGCTTCCATCATGGCTGCGTCACACCAACCTGGGACCTCTCCTGCCTGGGCGCTCCTGGTGGGCTTAGCTGACCCTCCACCAGGCCCCAGCGCCCCCAGGAGGATGGGCATAGTGGCAGACTGCTGTGGGGCTGAGGAGCTCTGAGGCCCAGGGAGCAAGAAGGGTCTCCAGGGCCTACGATGCCTTCCTCCACTTCCCCCAAGCTGACTCTCCGGCTGTCTGAGTCACAGCCCTGCTCCCCCAACCCAGACCTCCACAGTAGCTGGGGGAGGGATTTTCCTTGTTAGATCTTGATGAGCCCTAAGCAGCTGGGGAGCCCCCTTTCCCGGCAGTCAGCTCTGCACATGTGTGTGTTGGGGGGCCTGGGTCAGAGCCCAGTTCCCTCCATCCCTGCTCTTGCTCTGAGCTCTTAGGCAAACCAGGGCCTCCTCCTCCTTCTCCCCTCTGTTCTTGGAGTCAGAACAGACCCGAGTTCGGATCCTCCCAGCCTTTCACCTGCTCTGTGATTTGGGGCAGAGCATTTAACCTCTCCGAGCTTTGGTTTTCTCCCCTGCAAAATGGGAGGATACAGGCTTTGTGGTGAGGACCCCTTGAGATCATGGTCACCGAAGCGCCTGACCAGTGAAAGCTTGTTGACTCAATCCTGGGGCCAGGGGACCTGTCCCCACTCCAGGGCAGGCTGCACCCTTGAGAATTCCCTTCTTCAGCAAACACTCCCATTTGGACCTCCACTTCAGTAGGAGGGGATCCTGCCTGCATGAGGAGGGGCAGCATCTCCCCCAAGGAGCCTTCCCTGGCTCTTCCAGTTTTCCTGTCAATCCCCCGAATCCTAAGGATCATAGGCCCTCAGGAGGGGTGCTGCTGGGTGGCAGACGGGGCTGGTGATGCTTGGAGCTGCCTAGTGCCCTCTGATGGGGATCTCTCCTCCCAGCCACAAAGGGGGCAGTGGTCCTCCCCAACCTCCCTTCTTCCCCTCCCTACCCCAAGGCCAAGGGTAGCACCTGCTACTGCTATGCTTTTGACTCTAGCATGTCTGCAAGATTCACAGCGGGACACCCACCCCATTCCAACCCTTGAAGGAGGCTTCTGCAGGTATTTGGGCTGGAGCCAAGTGCTTCAGAGGGAGGAGGGGGTGAGGAGAGGGGCTCCTGCCTTGCTCCTCACCCCGGCAATAATATCAGGTGGGAGGAGAAGGTAAGAAGCAAACATTTATTGAGCACCTACTGTGTGCCAGGCATTACATAAGTACAATACCACTGAGAATGTAACTCCACGAGGGCACAGATTTTTCTCAGTTTGGCTCAGTGCTGTAACCCCAGTGTTTAGCCCTGTGCCTGGCATGTAGTAGACACTCACACTTATATGGTGAATAAGTGAATTTGTACCCGTCATTCTCTCGTAGCTCTACAAGGCAGGTAAAATTAGTATCTCCACGTTACATTATCTTCACTTGAGGCTCAGAAAGGTTAAGTGACTTGCTCAAGGTCACACAGCCAAGTAAATAGCAGAGCTGGGCCTGTCTAGCTGTAAAGCTCTTGCTCCTGAGCAGGCCCAGGTGACCAGCTACTCTGTGTGTGTAGGTGCCCTGGCACGAGAGTGTCATACGATGGGGCTCATTGCCCCCCCGTCTCGTGGACACACATAGAGGTTCTTATGTGTCCTTGTGCCTCAGTGCGCCTCTGCGGGCTACCACGTATGCTCTGCATTCAGAAACCTGCCCCTCCACCAGCCCCAGCATCGGTTTCCTGGACACCCACTGAATATGGAGTGGACGCGGGACACGAGATGCAGGATGCAGGACACAGGACAGGGCACCTAGGCCTCTCTGGGGCACACTGTGGCCTAGTTGGCTCTTCCTGTCTCTCTTGGACCAGTGCCCAGAGGATGTGTGGGCACATTTGCACCCATGCGTGGTGTGCATATGTGTGCACACGTGTCTGTGCATGTGTGTGTGTTGGGTGTGTGTGTGTATGCATGTGAACCTGAGTTGCTTCTGCCTCAGGAACGCTGGCCGGCCACACCTCAGGGTCCAACTCTTCACAGACAAAACAGCGTCCTGGGGAGGCTGGACCAAGAAGCTGGAAGAAGTCAGCTCTTGGCGTGGGCGCTGGGTGGGAGTGCATCACGAAGCGGGCAGCCGGGGGTGGACACAAGCTTGGGGAGCCTGGGGGCGGAGAGTAATGCCTAGGCTGGGGGGTAGCAAATCCCAACCCTCCTCACCCCCTCCCAGAAAAGGAGGGCGCACCAGACCTAGAGTGAAGTTAGAGCACATGCACACTCAGATATACAGACACACAAACACACACACCCATACCCACCGATTCCCACACGTACACACACACACACAAGGGTTCACGTGTGCAAACATGCATGGGCACACACACTGACACGGGCTCATATCCACACAGACTTGGACTCATATCACTGCTAGCAGGTGGACACACGCGCACACACACACACACATACGCAACCGACAAGCACGCAGATCCACAGACACACGCGTCACAATGAACAGATTCAGTCTCATCATAGCTTCTCTGACTCCTCTACCTGCCCCAACTGCCCTGTCCCTCCACCAATACCTCCAGTTCCCCAAGCCTGAGCTCGCTCAGGCCCTGAACTGCACTGGAGGGCTGAGGGTTCACTCTGCAGGATACAGGGGGCTCTCCATTGCCCGTCCCCTCCCCACAGAGTCCAGGGGTCCAAGCGCCTGAACCTAACTAGCTGTCCAGCCTGCTCTATGTAACTCCTGTCTGGGACGGGCTGGCAGAAGGAGGGGCTGGAATCAGCCCTGCATGGGCTCAGACTCAGGCACATGTGCGCACACGCACACATACACACACCCCTGCCGCCCAGCCCTTCATCTCTCATTACTCCCACCTCACAGTGCGCAGTCGTCATCTCCTACTTCCTGTCGGTCTCTGATGAGGACTTACCTTCAGCCTCCAGGACTTCTCGCGTGCTCTGCCCTCCGTGTGAACCTTTCCCTCACGCTCTTGGCCTAACCAACGTGTGCTCTCTGGTCCCTTATGCCAGGAATCTTTATGGCTGGTCCACCTCTGCCCAGGGGTCCCCCAGCCTCTAATTCATCCCAAAGGGAGCAGCATCCCTCTGAATTGTAATTGCTGCATTCCTTGTCCCTCTCCTCCTCTGGGCTGCCCTCAAGGGCAGGGACCAAATTTGTCATGTTTGTCACTGTTTTCTAGTTTTGTTTTGTTTTAGTTTAGAACTTGATAGGTAGTAAGTGCTTCATAAATACTAATTGAATAAATGAGTGAATGAATGAATGAGAGCTTGAGCCCAGCCTCCTTATAGACACCCTGATTTTGCTGGGAGAGGCTCGGTGATTAGAAGATGGGGCCTTCACATGGGAGCTGGGACACATAACTTCTAATCTCTAAGCTGCAGTGTGACCTTGGGCAAGTCACATCCCCTCTCTGGGCCTGCTTCCCTCCTCGGTGAGGTGGCGGAGAGCTGATGGCCAAGTGCTTCCTGACGTCCCTCCAGCCCTGCCACCTCCTGTGCCCAGGGTCTCAGGCTTCGGAATCGTGGGCCCTGCAGTTTGGGTACGGCTGGCCCTTGTATTCTGGGAGGGGCAGGGATGTGGATGGAGAATCTGTAGATCCTTTACTCTACAGAATAAAGTCTGACTCTGGTTTGGCATTCAAGGCCTTCCACAACCCATTCTCAGCCCCAACTTATTTCATTGCCTCCCCTCATCCCATGCAGCACACACACACACACACACATGGACACCGGGCAAAACAACAGCTCCACTGAGGCTATGAGTCCAACCTGCAAGAAAGAGGGGTTTGGGGCCTGTTCCAGCCGATGGTTATGGACCTGGGCTTTCCCCAGCATCTTGGTGTGATGGAGGAAGCACGGGATATAGGGGCAGATGATCTGAGTTCAGATCCAGGCTTGGCCACTTACAGTCAATATGCTCATCGGCACGTCACTTAGTCACTCTGTGCCTCAGTTTCCCCATCAGCAAAATGGAAACGGTAATACCTTTCCCGTGGGGGTGCATTTGATCAAAAGAAGCAAGGGTGTCCATGAAGCGCACTAAATGTCATGTGACTCTAAAGAATGATTTATTAGAAATTGGCTTTGGGCTCAGGCCCCTGACAAGGATCTGAGAGATACGGGAAAGGTCTGAGGTGCCATTGCTGTCTGCTTTTTGAGACTCATGGTCTCACCAGGAGAACGGATGCACAGGAGGAGCCCTGTGGGACAGGATAATGTCATCTGGGGTAAAGGGCAAACAGCCCGCCGGGGGAAATAGCTGCAATGAATATGATGAGCCAAAAATTAATATTCTTGCCATATAACAATCTTACACAACTTAAGGGGGAAAAACCCCACAAAGACCCCAGCAGATTAATGGGCAAATGATATGGACACAAAATTCACAGGGGAGGAATTATACATGTTTAGCAGTAGACATTTGTAAAATATATTCCATCTTAATCATCAAAGAAAGGCAAATTAAAGCAATGATAACATTTCTGCCTGTCAAATTAGCAAAGCTTTTTGTTCTTTGAAGGGAATACTCAGTGTACGTACTATCATATGAAAAAGACATCTTCAGACACTGCCACCTTTTTTGTTCATCCTACGTCCAGGCACCTTTCTGCTGGGAAGCAGGTTGACAACACGGATGGAGAGCCTGAAAAGGACTCACACCAGCAAGGAGAAAACAAGTCGCGTCCACGGCGCTAACTGACATGGTTGAGCGGGTGGTGGTTCACACAGACGTGGATCCAACCCCACAGTGTGTTATTAGTGGCTGTGACACCTCAGGGGAGCTGCCTCAGTGCGCAAGCCCTGTTTCCTGCTCTGTACAGAGGATAATAATATCCGGCTCACAGCATTCTCGTGAGCACTAGGCGAACAGCACTGATAAAACACCAGGCCTCGAGTGACTGTCCCATCAGCGGCCGAGACTGTGGAGTAACGATGTCCGTTGTGCAGTATTTATCATCGGGGAAAAACCCACCCAAGGGCCCAAGAATGGAGGAGGAGTAAATATATGTTGTTACATTCACCATTTCACCAACAGACGCCCTTCAAAATGCTACTTCAAAGGATCTTTAATGACGTAGCCCAACACGTGCAAAATGACAGTTGATACAGACTGTGCGTGATGGGTGACACAATCACGGCAGAGCAGTATACCTGGAAGGAAGGAATTCTACCACGATGGGGGCACTAAGGCGATTCTAATCCTCCCCTAAGTTTTCTAAATAATCCTAATTGCTCTTATAACTGGGCACTAGTTACATATCATTAATATTCTATAACACAGTTTAATGGTGAATGTATTGCTAGAAGGGTCTTGTCAGGCAGGGAGTCAAAAGGCTATTGCGGTGATTGATGCAGACCTGTCCAGAGACTTCAGGTTTCTTAAGGCCAGGGCCCATTTCTTAGTTATCTTTGTTTTCCTGGCGCATTGCCGGAACCTAATTAATCATTCATTGAGAACACATGTATATGCCTGCTTCACATGAATTATACCAGTTCTCACAACAACCCAGTAAGGGGGGAACTATAATGTTATTATTTTACACATGAGAAAACTGCACTTGGCAAGATCAAGAAACTTGCCAAGTTCATGAAATTAACAAGCAGAGCTGGCGTTTGAACCCAGGTGTGTCTGGCTTTGCCACTCAGCCCTGCCATGCCATGGGAGAGCAGGCTCACTAACTGGTGATGAAGACAAGAGGTGGGGAGGAGACTAACCATGGGGGGAGAGGACAGGAAGGCAGGGACTTCTTCCAAGGCCCTGAGATGGGGGATGGGAGGCGCAGAGTGTGCAGCTGGGCTGCCTGAAAGAGGTCAGTTGGGTCAGCGACAGGAAAACTGGGGACATGAGACAGTTTCTGGGGGAAGAGTAATCTGGCTTTTTCTAGGTCAAATTTGAAGAGATGGCAGGCAGCTTGAAGTACTGACTGGTATGAAGATAAGAGAACCAAGCTGGAGATACATAGACTGGGGAGCCAGAGAACTATGGACTAGAATGGAAGGGCGGTTGGACAAGGGAGAACGTTTGCTGAAAAGTGTGCTGAGAGCTCTACATTATAACAGACATGTTTTTGGGGTGTCTGCCCTGTCACGCTCCTTTCTTTGGAATTATCCCGCAACCACAATTCCTCCTGAAGGCACTTGCCCAGGCAGCCACACGTGCCCCATGACCTCATCATCCCGCCCACAGGTGATTGCACCAGGGGTCGACCGTGGACTCGATTCAGGGCGACTGGACACTGTCGTCCTGGAATGGGCTGGGGACCCCGGGAGACAGAAGCAGACTGGGCAGTCACGCTGTAAGGTAACAGAGAGTTGAGTCCGTGTGGGGCCATGAGTGGCCATGTGTAAGCAGAAGAAGCTGGTCTTCAGAGGGAAGGCACAGCTGCACAGACAGACCATGCGGCCCCACAGAGGGGGAGTTGGAGAGTGATGACTGTCACCTTTCCAGTTCCCAGGAAGCAGCCCGTCTCCCCTCATTTTGATCCCTGTCTTTGGATGCTTACCAGATTATGGGTTGTAGCATTCCAATAAATCTCCTTCTCCTTGAGCTGGCTGGAGAGGGCTTCTGTTCTTTGCCACCAAATGACCTTGAATTCAGTTGTGAACATTCTGTCTTAAGTGTGAATTTCCCAGTGCAGTGCTTGACTTGTTATTGGCAACAAAAAATGGTCGCTATTATCGTCCCAATTTCTCCTCAAAGGAACCTGATAAGACAGGAGGTATTATTACACCCATTGGACAGATGAGGAAACTGAGGCTCACTGATGCATTCGACGAATACTAGTTGAGTCCCAGTGCTAGGAAAATGGAGGGACAAGGTCTCAGCTTTGAAGATGACTGTGTCTAATGCAGGAGACGGACAACAAACAAATAAACAAGAAACAAGAAGACGTCAGGCAGAGACAAAGTGCGATGAGGAAAATAATACAAAATGGCGAGGGTGTTGTGAATCAGGGGAAATGTCTGGTTTTGTTCTAAGTGCAGGGGAAGATTTAAGAGTGTTGTGGTAGACGGCCCCTCAAGGATGTCTGCGTCCTAGTCCCCAAAACCTGTGACTATGTCACCTGACATGGCAAAAGGGATTTTGCAGATATGATCAAGTTAAGGATCTTGAGATGGAGAGAGGATCCCGGCTTGTCCAGGTGGGCCCAATGTAATCGCAAGGGTCCTTGTAAAAGGGAGGCAGGAGAATCAGAGTCAGAGGACGAGATGTGATGACAGAAGCAGAGGTCAAAGTGATGCAGGGAAGGGGCCGTGAGCCGAGGAAAGTGGGTGGCCTCTAGAAGGGGGAAAGGCAAGGAAACAGATTCATCCCCAGAGCCTCCAGAATGAACCAGCCCTAGCAACCCATGTTGGACTTCTGGCTTCTAGAACTGTAAGACAATAATTTGGGTGGTTTTAAGCCACTAAGTTGGTAGTAATTTGTTACAGCAGCCATAGAAAACTAACACAAATGCTATGCTGTGATTTATATTCTTAAAAAATCAGACTGGATGCTGTGCATTGTGGGGGCAAAAGGAAAGCCGGGAGACCAGCATCACCAGGCAGGTGATGATGGTGCTTGGACCAGGGTGATGGTAGAGGAGATGGAGCCCAATGCATGGAGCCAGGGGCCCCTCTGGAGGTGAACGGGAAACAGCTCGCTGATGGATCAGATGTGGGGAGGAAAGGAAAGATGGCAACCAAGGACGCCTCTTGGGTTTTACCTACAGCAGTTGGGTGGCCGGAGGTGCTGTTGATTGAGATGGGAAAGACTGTGGGAGAAGCGGGTTTGGAAATGTCAAGGGACTTGGATAAGATCATCCAGCCAGCAAGTGGCAGACCTGGGACAAGAACCTGGGTGTCCTGACTCTCAGGCCCAATATGTTTGGATCTGTGAGTGATCTCACTAAGGAAAAGAGTTTGGGGGAGTTTTTAGTTAACATTTAACACTCACTGTATTAGTCAGAGTTCTCCAGAGAAGCAGAGCCAATAGGATGTGTGTGTGTGTGTGTGTGTGTGCATGTATATATTTTAAGAAATTAGCTCACACGATTGTGGAGGCTTGGCAAGTCCAAAATCTGCAGAGTAGGCTGAAGGCTGGAAACCCAGGAAAGAGCTGGTATTGCGGTTTGGCTCCAGAGGCCGCCTACTGGCAAAATTCCTTCTTGCTCAGAGGAGGTCAGTCTTTGTTCTATTAAGCCCTTCAACTGATCAGATGAGGCCCACCCACATTATGGAGAGTAATCCGCTTTACTCAACTTAAATGTTTACTCGACTTAAATGTTAATCTCATCTAAAAAATACCTTCACAGAAACATCTAGAATAATATTTGCAGCATGGCCTAGCCAAGTCGACACCCAAAATTAACCATCACACTTACTTTCCTTACTATTGAACATTGTGCATTTTATCTATATTAGTTCCTGGTTGAAAAGAAAGGCAGAGGGCCAGGAATCACCTTGAGCTTGCCCACAGTTGAGGGCCAGGAGGAGAGGTAGGCAGAAGGACAGGAACAGGAACCAGGACGGTGGGAAGATGCACTCCAAGAAGGAGAGGGTATCAAGAGTTGCAGAGAGGTAGAGAAGGAGGAAGACAAAGGAGTTACAGAATATGGTGGTTAGGAGCTTTTTGGTGACCTTAGCAATGGATCATGCAGGGAGAGTGAGGACTGTGAAAGGAAGAAGTACTCTCTCACAGGCAAGCACTGGGTACTCGATTCTAGGAGGGGAGCAAGCAAGTAAATGATCACAAAATACAATGTCTGATAAAACAGAAAGGAAGCTGTGATAAGGAATGATTGGGGAGCTACTTAGATGGAGAGGTCAGGAAAGGCCCTTCTCACAAAATGATGTTCCAGCTGAGACTGGAAGGAAGAAAAGAAACGGCCCAGGTGAAGAGCTATGGGAAGGGCCAGCCGGCAGGCGACCTGTGCAAAGGCCCTGAGACGCAATAGAGTTTGGAGCTTTCAAAGAACTGAAAGAAGCCCAGTAAGGCTGGAGCCGAGAGAGAGGCGATAGATGAAGCCAGAGGGATGTAGCCTTATAAGGGATGGTGTTTGGATTTGATTCTAAGTGCGATGGAAAATCACTGGGAGGTTTAACCAGGGGAGTGAGTGATGGGATCTGCTTTATAATTTTTAACGTTTTCTCTGGCTACTGTGTGAGGCCTGTGTTGGTAGGGGAGAGAGTGGACACAGGGGAACCAGTCAGGAGCGCTTACAACCATCCAGGTAAGCAGCGAAGGTGGCTTAAAGCAGTACAGTGAGGTGAGCAGGAGATGGGTTTGGGAATGGTCTGGAGGTCGATCCAATAGAATTTGCCAATGGAGTGGATGCGGGAGGTGAGAGAGAGGAAGAATAAAGAAGCAACTCCTACTTTTCTGTCTGTCTGTCTGGTTCACTTTCTTGGTTTACCCAGAAAGGGGAAATCTGGGGCAAAAGAGGTTCCTGGGAGGGGTCACGAGTTTAGTTTTAGGGGCAGGATGTTGAAGGAGTCGCTCTTGGCTGTCTCAGCTGTCTTGATGAGGGTGGGGCCTGGGTGGCTTGAGGGGTTGACACCCGTGGCCGAGGACCCAGTTGAGACTGGTTGCCGATTCGCAGCGGCACCTCCCAGGTAGCTGGGGGATTCTCTGCAGGACTCAGCGGGAAGAGGTAGAGGGTTTGCAGGGCAGTTGAGATGCTGAAGCGAGGCCAGGGTGGAAATCATTACCGCGTAGTCGAAATGTCTAGAATCTGAATTAGGAGGAAGGGAGCAAGAGGTCTGGAGAAGAAGGAGGTTGTGGTGGGGGTCTGGGGGTCTCGGGGGGTCTTAGAGGCTACGATTTCAGAGATGGAGCAGTTTGGGTGAGACCAAGAGGGAGTGGCCATGTGAGAGGGAGGCTGAAGTGGATGAGAATATGGACGCTGTCTGGGAAGTCCAGGAGAGGTTGGGAGGGGCACTGCCATGGAGAATGATGTCCCCAAGATGACGCTTGAGCCTGCGATGGAAAAGAGGACCTTGAGACGGATGTCAAAGTCCTATGTGAGCAAAGAAGTCACCACAGGGCACGTGGCAGGTGCGGAAGGTGAGGAGAGGAGGGCGGGAGAACAGCAGGAATGGAAAAGAGCAGGGGTGTTTGCAGGACGGTGAAGGGAGGGGCACGAAGGGAGGGCGAGGGGAAAAGAAGGCCGATGGCACAGGCTCCTCGTGTGGGAGAATGGGTGGTTTCTCTAGACCCTGCCCGGGGAGGGCTGCTGGCTCCCAGGTGTGTGTGAGGGGAGCCAGAGCTCGGTCACAAGGAGGAGAAGCTGGGAGGGGCGTTTGTAGAGGTAGTGGGCTTCCAGAGGACACAGCTGGCCCTCTGGAAGGGAAGTTGAGAGAGAGGAAAGGGGGAGAGCAGAGCAGTGCTCTTGGGAATGACTCCTCTTATCCTCTCGCACTGGGGCTCCTCACCACACCCCCAGTCTCTCTTCAAATTCAGCCTTCACAAGAGCTGCCAGGCACTGCCTTCAAAAGCACAACTCCAACCCTGCCTCTTACCCACCTCCTAACCCCCCAGGAGTTGCCCACTGCCCTCAAGGTAAAGTCCCTGCTCTTTAGCCTGGTACAAGAGGCCCTTCTGGAAGGATCTCACCCACTGCCCTCCTCCCCACCTCTTTCATCATAAATCTCCATGAGGCAGAACTACTTATATCTCTCAAGGCACCATGGTGCATCAGACCTCTGGGCCTTTGCACAAGCCATTCCCTCTGCCTGGAATGCCTGTTTCATCTCATATGCCTAGAAAAAGCCAAGTCTCTCAAGCATTTCCTCCTTGGAGAAGCTTCTCTGACTCCCTCAAGGAGTCATGGTTGCCCCTTCCTTTGTGCCATCCCCTACCCCATCTACCTTGTCTCATAAATCTATCTCTCCCACTAGACCAGGAATTCCATAGGAAGACAGAGAGTGTGATGTGCATTTCTCTAGCCTCCATTCCCAGCCCAGTGCCTGGGATAAAATAGCACTCAGTTAATATATAATGAATGAAAGGACGAAATCATAGGTAATTATAAGACCCAGTGTGTACTAAGTACTCACTGTAATTCCTAGCACTGATTAAGCTCTTTAAATGCATTACCTTATATTATCCCCAGAAGAACTGCGGTGGGGTAGACATTGTTACTATACCCATTTTACAGACGAGGAAACTGAGGCTCAGGGAGGTGAAGTGACTTGCCCAACAACATTGAGTTAGTCAGTGGTAGAGATGGGCTTTGAACTCAGGGCCAATTCCAGTGTCCATGCACTTGACCACTGTCCTATATTGCCTCCACGAAAGAGAGAATGACAAGATCTCAGAGAACAATGGGGTCACGGAGACTAAGGTTTGCAGGCGAGTCTGCAATAAACTGACAATAAAAAAGTCAGCTTTTCTTGGAGTAACAGTGATGATCACAAAAACTGTTGTTTGCCTATCCAAAAGCCCATGTCCCCTTCTTCAGTGCTGGCAGAGTTCTGCTTTTGTCTGTGAACTCCCTTCCCCCCACAATTCAGGTGAATCCTGACCGGTCTAAGCTAATCTTAGTAGCATCAACCCTCTTGGCTGTGATTGGTTCATTGGTGGGCGTGTGATCCAATTAGCTCCTTTAAAAAAATTTTAATTGTGGTAAAACATACATAACAAAATTTAACATTTTCACTGTTTTAAAGTGCCAGTTAACTCTTTGAAAAGAGAACTGGACTTTTTGCTGGGACTTGTTGGTGAGGATGTAGTGCCTGGAGCTGCTGCAGCCATTTTGTGATCACGAGGATAGTAGCCAACACACCGAGGATGGTAGAATGAGAATATACGAAAGAATCTGATGTGGTTGCTGAGCTGCTGAATCATTCCTACCTCAGCCCTTCTTCATACATGAGATAATAAACCACCCTGCTGCCTGAGCTATTTTGAGTTGGTCTTCTATTACTTGTAGCTGAGAGTATACTGATACAGTAACAATACAGGTGGTAGAATAGTTCTTGCCTGGCACAGGATGACATAAAGTGCTAATCTCTCGGGGCTACTGCCCTGGCCCGGGTCCACTGACCTTTGGTCTTCTAATGAGAATGATGATCTTGGCCTGAGCAAGCAGTGATAGTGAGCCGGGACATCATTTGAATAATCCTGCAGGATCTACAAAACGTACAGTCCTGGCCCTCTGGGGGTTCAGTTCACCAAACACTGATTAAGATGTCCATGGTGCTGGGATCATAAGGATGAATCAGATACAGCCCCTGCCCTTGAGGGGCACACAGTGCAGTGGGAGAGACGATCGCAGGCCAGCAATGAGTAATGTACAAGTCTACACAAGGTCCCGAGGCTGACTTGCAAGGCAGCTGGGGGGAAACTTCATGCAGGCACTTTGAAGGATGAAAAAAGTGCTTGGCATATATTAGGTGCACAAGAAATGCTCTTTATTATTCACCCACGATTGTCACATGGTTCTAATTCATTATCTTCTCTGACCCAGGTGGCTCCCTTCCCTTTCTCTCTCATTCCTGAGCCTAGTAGCCAGGGCCCCTGACTCCCACAGACGTCCTCAGGCAGGAAACCCGAGCCCACTGCCTGGCCTAAGACGGCTTCTAGGGCTGGGTGGTTTGTGTTATTCCTTCTCTTTTCTTTCTCTCTCTCTCTTTTTTTCCCTAAATGCAACAAAATAAAACCAAACAAAAAGCCCAACGCCTGGCGTGGCTCGTCAGGGAGTTATGCAAGTGTGTAAAAAAATAAAATAAAATAAACATTGAGTTTTCAGCATTTGGGGCTGTTTGATTAGGCACAGAGCAGAGCCAAGGGCCGGTGAGAGCAGGGGAGGCTCGGGGGCAGAGGGGAGAGGGGAGGGGCTTGAGGGGTGGGAGGGGGCCCAGGACCAACTCGGAAATGGCTGTTTGCCTCTTGTAAACTTGGCAACGCTCTGGCTGAATGAGCCCAGACACTGGGCATTGGGGACCCAACTGCTCCACTTTCTCTGGCCATCCACCATCCCTGTTCCCTGGCCACCAGGACACACCAGGGGTCATTCCATCCATCCCGCTGTCACTATAAGAGACCCTGTGCCCTTGTCTCAATAATCAGGGCTCTCCCTCCTCCCCTGAGAAGGAGATTCCACCTCTGCCTTGATTACTCACTACCCACCACCCCCCACAATCAGTCCAGCTTTTCTGCTCTAACTTAACTCCTGCTAACTACAGTTTTAGCCCATTTTCCTTTACCCAATTGGAAGTGAAGCTGGAGAACAGCTGTTTGCCCCCCTAAGACGTGAGTCTCCCTCCCTCCCTTCTTCAGGCTTGACTTCAACCTCATCTGGGTCACTGCAGGTGTCTGTAGCCCTTCAAGACTCATTCCACAAACATTTACAGCGACCCGACAATTTTCCAGGCATTTGCATCCTTCATTTCACTGAACCCTTGAAACAGATGAGAACGCTGGGGCTCAGAGAGGTTAAGTCACTTAGGCATGGCCACACAGCTGGTAAGTGATGGAGCAGATTTTTGAATCTAGGTGTTATTTCAAAATCTCCCTCACTCGGCAAGCGCCAACTCCTTGTGGAGGTGTCCTCACCTGGCTTCCCGGGAGGTCATAGCCTCACGTTTCCTCTGAGCTGGGAAGATGCTCTGAAGACTTGACCCTGAAAGGAGGAGGGCGTGGCCAGGACCACAGGCCCTGTTAAGCCTGTTCCTTGTCACTTTTCAGGTTCCTGATAGGGAAACTGAGGTTTCTCGAGGCCCCCCGGCCCTGTTCGGATCCCAAGGTGCCTGGAGCTGCAGCCGGTCCCTGGCTGCGAGGAATCCCCGGGGTGCAGGGCGGGGAGAGGGGAGGAGGCAAGGACAGAGGGTCTGCACCAGGGTCTAGAGAACGCGTGCGACTGCCAGCCCCGCGCTCCAAGCGCAGCGCCCCGGCTGCGGGCAAGGGCGTGCGGGAGGGGGCTAGGACTCCCGGGCCTGGCGCTCCAGTCCGTTTTTTGCTGCGGATCCCGGGAAGGGGGGCCGGCTCGGGGGTGGGACGGCAAAGAGGGGGGATTCCCTCCCTCGTGCGAGCAGAGGACTGGCCCCTCTCTGGGCTGGGAGCTCCGGCCGAGCGGAGGCGCGACGGAGAGCACCAGCAGCCGGCGGAGAGCGGGGAGCGGATCGCCGGAGCGGGGCATCGCGGGGAGCGAGGGCCGGAGCGAGCCGCCCCAGAGGACCGATGCGCCGGGTGGGGCGCTGGCCCCGGAGGGCGTGAGCAGCCCGCAGATTGAGCAACTTGGGAACGCGCGGGCGGAGCGCGGGCGCCCAGGACAGTCCTGCGGCCGGCGGGCGGGTGAGCCGGCCGCGCCCTCGCCCCTCCCCGGCCTGCCCCCGCCGCGGCTGGCAGCGCGGAGGTGAGTCCCCCCTGGGCCGCCCGGTCCTCCTCCCTAGCGCCCCCTTCCCCGGGGCCTGGGGCGCCGCGGGCCCTCCCGTCGGGGCTTGGCCGAGCTGAGTGCGGGGGTGAGACAGCGAGAGGAAGGGGACTTCTGACTGCTCTCAGGTCAACGAGGGTGGGAGACGGCACCTCCTGGACCCCCGCCTGCAAGTCCTGCCGCCCCCCCCCAGCCCCCGCTCCATCATCCCTCAAGCCAGTGGGCAGTCCCCTCCCGGGTGCTGCTTCGGGTTCCCCTCTACTCGGCAGCCCCCGTGATCGTCCTTACTCGTAGTTCTGAATTCTCCGAGTCCACCAGCCCTATTCACCACCACCCTCAATCCAGAAGCTCCTGATGCCTGGATTGTTCCACGGCCCCTCATCACCCCAACCCCAGTCTCGCAGCCCGGGCCCGGGTCCGACGTGGCAGGCGGCGTGCGCCGCGGTCCCTGGTGCGCTGCGAGGTGGCGCGGCTCCCTGGCCTGCGAGGGCGGGCGCCGAGGGACGGATGGTACTGCTTGGCTGGGGAGAGGTGGTGGCTGTGTTCGTCCAGGGATCCCTGGAGAGCAAGGACGAATTCCGGGTGTGCGTGCTTGGGGGCAGGAGTTTTGTCGTGAAACTGGCCTCTTGGACCTGGAGAGTTCTCTGGATTTGGGGAGCAGTCAAGGGGACTTCAGGTCCGCCTCCCCTCCCCCTGCACCTGTTGGGCCTCCCCGGGACAGTGGGGAGGGAAGAAGAATTTGCGTGCTTGGAGCGACGATGGAGGGACGTGAAGGAACCTTTCCCCGCTGGCCTTGGGGTTGGGGCGCGGAGAGGGGGCCCAGCACCTGGCTTGGCTCTGGCGGACGCGCTAATCCCTACAGGTCGCGCAGGCACGTAGTACTTGGTCCCACCCCCAGCCCAGCAATTCTTTGGCCCCCGCGCGCCAGCCAGCTCCGCGGCCAAAACTCTCTACCCGTAGCGGGTCCCGGGGAGGACTAATGAGAAATTATCGGGATGGTTTACATTTTTGGGTCTGTATCCGGCCCCGGACGGAGTACCAATTTATCCTGATAGTGTTGCAGGCAAGAAGGTGAAAGTTATTCCAGCCTTCTGGGGGAACTGAGTCCCCGCCCTCAGCTCCACCCCCAGCTGCGTCCACCTCCCCAGTTTGTGTCCCCCCCTCCTCGGACCACCTAGCACGTGCGGCCCCTCTCCTTGGTCTCCCGCCCCAGCTCTGCCTCTGCCTCCAGCAGCCTTCCCCACCTCCGTCGGTCAATTCCCCAAGCTGGGTCATGCCCCACATCCCTCAGCTCCTTGCCGCTTGCCCCGCCCTCCAGATCCCCAGTCCTGAGTAGCAAACCCATTGGTCACTGACTGGGTTTGTAACCCTCAGACCTTTAACCTCTCAGTGCCAGTAAAATGGGAATAAGTCTATTTTCCTCCTAGAGTTGGAGTGAGGAGTAAATGAGGGTCTAGCACAGGGCAGGTGGTGCAGGCACAGAATGAATGTGGATCCCTCACTCCCACCCTGGCAGAGACAGAATGCCCTTCCTTACCCCCTCAGATGCCTGAGAGCTTGATCGCTGCCAGCAGTTCTCATTGCTGGCTCTGCCTGTGTAGAGTAATGGGCCTCAAAAATTGAGCTGCTTGTGCTATGTAGCCCAACAGGCAAGGGAAATCAGACAGAGGAACTAATAGAAATGAGACAGGCTACTTAAAAGAAAGTCATCAGCTCCTATCTCCTCTCTCAGCCCTAGTCTGCCCAGTAGTCTGTGTGTGCCCACTGCAGGTGTGTGGGGGGAGGGCAAGGACTAACTGAAGGGACATGGATGTGGGGGCCTGTGACCTTCTGGGGCTTGGTACTGCAGGGTTCCTAGTCTGAGACCTGTCCAGCTTTTAAAATCAGATTTCACATAAAATTCTGAATTTCCAGCTTTTCTTTTAAAAAATCAGAAGATCTGGCAGTATTGAGCCATTATTTCTGCCGATCAACAATCAACTGGAGTTGAATGGCATATGCTCCCTTTAGATGGGAGCCCTCCACTTCATCCCCTCCACATCCAGCTTCCCTCCTATCTGTTGCTTGTCCACCTGGTAGAACGAACTCTTAGCCTCTTTTCAGGGTTGATTCTATATGTATTTTTTCTAGAAGTGCTTGAATCTCTTCCCATCTAGTGATGGGTGGGGGAGGCCCGTGTCACTTGCTCCAGTGAAATTCAGCTCTGGATCCTCCTCCCCACTTCCCAGCTGAGATGGTGGTTTGATAGTGAGTCAGGCGGGAGTGGGCCAGAAGACCCTCCCTGGCAAGGAGCCGGTGAGTGTGGCAAGACCCAGGCTGAAAGCTAAGACCTGGGAGGATTGAGGGGGAACTTAGAGGAGAGGTAGAGGGAGGGAGAGGAAGGGAGCTGACCTTTGCTGATCACTCACCCCGATGTGCCAGGCACCAGGCAGGGCGGCACAGGGAGTGCAGAGATGCACAGGGGACCTTTTCTGCCCCGAGGCCCCCGGGGGTACTGACCACACAGTGAGACCAAAGTCTCCCATAGTTTCCCTAAGATTTACACCAGGCTTCTGACATGGTCTTCACCAGTGTCCGTCCAGTGTAAGGACTCACGGCACCCTGGGAGTGTATCTGCCAGGGGTCCTCAGACCTCAGTTTGAGAAATGCCACAATTAAAGGTTAACCCTATCACTTTGAGTGATCGCTTTGGGGCCCGGGCAATCAACCATAAAGACAAATGCAAATACGGAAATTGCATAATAGTGTTGGTATTAAGGTTTGGATCCAGATGATACGGAAAAACTGTTTATGTTGCTTTTTAGATGACCATTGGAATGTAGACACGAGGTGACGTCTTGGTCGTAGAAAACAGCAAATACAATTGAGTCCTCGTTATGTGCCAGGCACCATTCTAAGGTTTCCTGTATTAACTCATTTAAGCTATATAAACACAACAACCCTCTTGCAGATAAGGAAACTGAGGATCAGACCAGCTAAGCAACTAGCCCAAGGTAAAGGCTAAGAAGTAGTAGAGCGAACCTTTGAAGCCAGGCAGTCTGACTCTGAAATTTCTGCCCTTAACCGTCATGCTCTGCGGCCAACCTCTGAGACTATATGCTCGGGGCTGAAGACCCCAGTTCGATAAGCTCAGCCGGACATCTGCAATTGGTGGGGATGGAAGTGTGTAGTGGGGGCTGGGGAGGATGGGAATGCTTTGGCAGGTCACGCAGGGAGTGCTGGAGGGGCAGGTAAGGGCTGGCATTTGGGGGTGGCTGGGGGCATCTCCGCTGGCTCCGGCCGCAGCGCCAGGTGGGATCCATCAGCTTCGTGTAAACACTTCTCACAGGCAGCTTAACCACTTGAGTGTGTCTGGCCTTCAAAGCTGGTGGGAGAGGCAGAGGAGGGAGGTGCTGAACTCCCTCGTGGGATAATGATTTATCTCCCATGCAGGTGGGCTGTCCTGGGGCCTCCCTGAGAGGTGAAGGGGAAAAGGACTGGGACAGGGGTTGGGAGGCGCACCTCCACTCTAGCATTTCAGATTTCTCCTTAGTAAGCCAAAACTCAGCCAACTCTCAGAGCAAGCCTGTGAAAGGGGCATATTTATCCCCATTTTATAGATGAGGAAACTGAGGTTCAGAGAGGCTAAGCGACTTGTCCAAACCCATCTAACCAGTGGATGGGAGGGCGATGCTTCCCTGGCATCTGCAAAGCTTCCCAAAGGCCGGCTGTCTCCTCCTGTCCCTATGTGAGTGCGGGCCGGTGTGCAGCAGTGTGTGGGGCAGTGGGCAGGCCTCTGCTGTGACAGTATGTCAGGAGTGTGTGACCCTGTGAGTGTGAAGTGGGGTTTTCATCCCAACTCCCAGGTTGGGCTCCAACTTCCCAGACACATTTCACTGGGGAGGGACCAGCTCCCCCTGCCCCCATCACCCGGGCCAGCGGGTCCAGAGACCTGGCTCTCGCTGGGCTGGGGGATTATCCCCATTCTCTGTGTCTCTGGCCAGGGCGGGCATTGCTGCCTCTTTTATCCTCTGACAAAGGCCAGGCCCGCCGGGCCTGCTGTGTCAGAGTTTCTGTGGCCAGGGGAAGCCTTACTTCCTTTTCTCCCTCCAAGCCCAGAGGGCCACGCAGAGTCTGCCAGCTTGTCGGGGGCCACTGCTCTAGCTCCAGGACAGGTGAAAGGCACAGGGGTGACTCAGCACTGGGAAGAGAAGGCTGAGGGGTCACTCGCAGAAGGACAAAGAGAGCTCCTCTTCAAGAGACAGGAGATTACTGCAGCATGAGGTCTGTAGGGTAGACCTAAAGAAGGACTTCCAGTTAGAGCTGGCCAACATTGGGCAGGGGTGGGGGCAGCTGGTTTCCAGTGATCCATGTTTGATTTGAGTGTCCACCATATTCCAGCTACTTGGGTAGCTGGCTCCAGTCCCTAGTTAGGGAATTCTACAAGACAGGAAAAGGAGCAGATTTCTTCTACAGGGGTGCCAGGTGGGTAACTTGTAATGTGCAGACATTCTGAGTTCTCACAGTCTCCTGGGTAGGGGATGACATGGGAGGGTAGGAGGCATAGGTTTTGGGGCCCAACGGTACCCCAGAATTAACCCTTTCTCTCCTCCCCCCACAGGTTGGTTTTTGGAGGTGTCCCCGCTGAAGTGACAAAGAGTTCTCCCATGTGACACCCCGAGGTGCCTTTGAGGAAAGCTCTCTGGACCTCCTTATGGGCTGATGGATAAGTGGGCTCCCCACACCCTCTCTGTCCCCAGCTGAGATTATGGTGGATTTGGGATACAGCCCAGGCCTGGGCCTCCTGCTGCTGACCCAGCCCCGGAGGCGTTAGCAAGAGCCCTGTGCCGTCCACCCCCCAGAGACCACCCCTCCCACCAGGGGCCTGGAGCTGGCAAGTGACTATGCGGCTTGGGCTGTGTGTGGTGGCCCTGGTTCTGAGTTGGATGCATCTCGCTGCCGGCACCCGGGGGATCAAGGGGAAGAGGCAGAGGCGGAGTGAGTAATGGAGCGGGGCTGGACCACCGAGGGCCTTGGGGGTGGGAGGGGGCCACCTGGGGACGAAGGCCTTGGGTAGTTTCATTCTGTGATGAATGTTGCAGATTTCTACTTTGTCTGTTGCAGCTTTGTACATTACTCGGTAGTTTATCCTACTTGTGGATTAATTTGTTGAGATTACCCACTCTGTAGATTACTCACTTTGTCTATTTTCCCCTTTGTAGACTCTGCTTTCTAGATTAACCCCTCTCTTGTGAGAATCCGGTTTGTGGATTATGCTCTTTGACATAACACCAGCTTAGTGTGGTGTCCATGGAGATGCTCCCCAGCCCCGTTGCCCAGTATGCTCAGGCCCCTCCTCACTGACAGGAGTTCAGGTCTCCTTCCTTTTACTGGTGGTTCCTTTGGGGCCAGGAGCTCTACACAGCTTGGCAGTGGGCAATGGCCTTCCCTGCCCAGATCGTGGGGCAGGAACAGTGGAGCAGGGAGGGGCATGAGACCGTCCACTCTTGTGATTTGTAACCCTGCCCAGTGGGATTCAGGGAGCCGCCTTGGGGGGTGAAGCGGAGGCAAGTGGGCAGCAGTCTGGCCCTCCCGCCCTTCCAACCAGAGCGGCTCCACTCTTCCCCACTTTCAGTAAGATTCCAGGTAAGGTGTCATTGGGAGAAAGGATTCTCACAGCTTAAAATAAGATAAATCCTATCATTGCACAGATGGGGAAACTGAGGCTAAGACAAGGAGAAGAGACGATAGGCCAAAGGACACACAGTCAGTATTGGAACCCAGGTCTCCTAATTCCTGTGAGCCCAGTCTTCTTGAAAACAGAGCTTGACAGAGTTCAAGATTAACCTGTCCCTACGACCCTCGCTGCCCCTCACAAAATCGCATCCTGGAGCCTTGAAAGCTGCCTGGGACCTGAGAGAGGTCCTCTAGCCTCCGCTAATGTCTCCAGGGTGAGAGTTCAGTACATGTCCATTATGTGGCGAGAGTGGCCACTGTGTGTGAGGGACCTGTGCTAGGGAGTAGGGTGGGGGCCCGTGATGCAGACCCCAAGGCCTATCTGTCTCTCAACATCCCCCATCAGAGATGTCACGCCCACAGGCAGGCAGCCCCTCTGGCATCTAGCCCAGCCACCTCTTGCTTCGCTTTGGAGGCCTGCAGACGGAGGCCCGCCAGGAGAGGTCGGAAGGCAGTGGAGTTTTGTTGGCCTCCACGGGAGCAGCCAAGGCCAGAACCCAGCCCAGGCAGAGAAGCTCAGAGAGCTGGTGGAGCTGAAAATCCCTGGCTTAACAAACAGTTAGAGACGGTGAGGTTTAATCAGCAGCGAGCCCTTGATTTTCCTCCCTTCTCATCTGTCGTGGCCAGTGTTTTGAACTCCACGGGCCAGATGCAGTTTAGCGGTTTATAATCGGTCTCCTCTGTTTCCGAGATGAGAGAATGAGAGGACCCACACTTCCATCCACATATGCAGAGACACACACCCACCTAAACCAGGGCTCAGAAGACCTGGGTTCGAGTCTTTTGTACTAAAAAAAAAAGTACCAGCCTGGGGGCCAGCCCAGTGGCGTAGCAGTTAAGTTCACGTGCTCTGTTGCAGCGGCCCGGAGTTCGCAGGTTCGGGTCCTGGGCGCAGAGCGACATACCGCTTAGCAAGCCGTGCTGTGGCGGCGTCCCATATAAAGTGGAGGAAGATGGGCGTGGATGTTAGCCCAGGGCCGGTCTTCCTCAGCAAAAAGAGGAGGATTGGCAACAGATGTTAGCTCAGGGCTGGTCTTCCTCACACACACACACACACAAAAAGTACCAGGCCGGCCATCAGAACAAGCCAGTCCCAGCAATGGCCAATCAAATGCAGCAATTTTGATAAGCCACATCCCACAGCCTCGACAGCATGTGACTGTTTTTATTACCAAGTGGTGTGAGTGACAGACATCCTTGATGGTGAGATTCGAGGACGGAGTGACGTGTGGGGAAAGACTCAGGACGCAGTGAGGGTCCAAAATGGACAGACGCTCAGAGAGGGGTGAGGACAGACGTTGCTAGGCAATACTTGTTAAATAATTACCATAAAACTGCGAGTGTACTTGTGTAGGAATACAGTGAGGCTCACGTGCAATGATAGAGTATCTATTGTGAAACCTTTGTAAAATATTGAGCTCTGCGGAGACTTTGGGGTGCGTGTCATTGTTATATAAACAGGGTGTGGATCATTTCGCCCTAGCGTTTCTAGGGAAGTGGGGGAGGGAAGAAAGAGGACCGAGACACCCGTGTGTGGCTGCTCTGGCCTCCTGACTACATAGAAAGGCAGTGGCCAGCCCGGGGGGCAGAAGCAGGCTTGCTGTGGGTAGGAGCCTCAGGTCTGTCAACTCTGTCCACCATCTGGGGACTGCATGTCGGTAGGGCAGCCAGAAACCACCCAATATAGCCCCGATTTGGAGCCACACACCAGTTTTGAGCTCAGAAATGACTACTCTCTGGTCTGAGTGATCTCCCTGCGTGGAGGGGGAGAAGGTGAGCAAAGAACTCTTTAGCCATGAGTTCTGAACCCTGGCAGGCCGTCCTCCTCCTCTTCCATCCCTAAGGACCCATCCCCGCCCCGAGCCCCTCTTCACTCACAGTCTCTTGTCTTCTCACTGGCCCTCGCCCTCTCCTGACCGCCTCCCCATCTGGATCTCCTGCCTTCACCGAGCCCGCATCCCTCACCATCCCTCACACTGAGTGCTCCCTGCCCTTCCTGGGACTCTTCTCCTATCTGATTCCTGGGCCCCCTCGCTCAGTCCTGCCCCGCACGAAGCCCCCATGCTCACAGAACCCTGACTCCTCCAGAAGCCGGCCCCACCTTTTTGCCCTTCCCACTGTCCCATCCTCCATCCGCACTGACCATCTTCCCTCACTGAAGCCTCATTCATTCGTTGGGCCATTCCACAAACGTCCATTGCTAACCTCCAGCGCCTGGCTGTGGGTCACAGGGATGAGTCTTGAGGAGGGACCACGGGCGAGCAGGGAAGAGGCCATTTCAATCTAGTTTGTGAATGCAGTGACAGGAGGAAAACTGGGGGGCTGGGAGACCCCAGAGGGAATGACCGCTGGGTTGTGTTTTGAGTAGATGATCTCCAGGCAAGGGAGTGGGGGTGGGTGAGGGGAAGGGCATTCCAGGCAGGGGGACCAGCATGTCCAAAAGTGTGGAGCCAGAAGGAGGCAGAGGCTGCTTGGGAAATGGAGTGCGGCTAGAAGTAGCTGGAGAAATGGTCTATAAGTGGAGTTCTGCAGACCTCTAGGATTTTAACTGGAGCAGCTGTGCTCATATCTGTTTTATACGTGGAGGATCTTTTCTATTGAAAAGAAAGGTTGTGCTTGCTAAAACAAAAAGCCTACCACCCATTAGGATGGAGCCCTGAAAGCTGCCTGGGACCGAGGGAGCTGTCCTGGGGGGATGATGCTGCAGAAGTGGGCAGAGGTCAGATGGGGGAGCGCTTTGTGCTTGCCAGGCAGAGGAGTTTGCACTTGACCTGACGAGCTCTGGGTAACAAGGAGCCACTGAGAGGTTTTAACGAGGGAAGAAGCATGGACCAGCCACAGGAAGAGGTGAGGGGGGTGGCTTAAGATGAGAGGCAAACAGGCCAGTTAAAGGCTATTTGGGCCCAGGTGAGAAAAAGCGAAGATCTAAACTAAGGTCCCAGTTGAGTTAAAGGATGCTGGGTCTTCCCAGGGGGGCCATGCCTGGGACGACCCTGGGCACCAGGAGTAGACACAGCTCCTGGGATAGCGTGTGGCCTGAGAAGGGCCATTACCTACCCGCTTCCTCACCTCCTCGTGAGGCCCCATTCCCTGTCACCCTCACCCCCCAACTTAACTCAGATCTCTTACCAAATCTAGACCTTCCAAGGCTGGAAGGTCAGCCAAGGTCAGCCCCAAGACCAAGGTCAGCCCCCCTCTGGGTCATGTCAAGTTCCTCTCCAGCCCCCACTGACCCCCGCCCAGCCCACCCTGAGCCCCCCATTCCTATCCAATCCCATTCCCTACATTTTATCAAATACTCAAGGAACTCCATCCACATACCCCCCTCCCTGGGCCTCTGTCTCACCACATCCTCAACCCAAATCCGGGGGGAGTCCTACCCCTTTGTGAAGCCTCAGCCCTTTACTGGGCTCCCATTCAGACAGAAGACAAGCTCCACCATCCAGAGTTCTTTCTGGTGGGAGAAAAAGACGTGTTAGCAGATAATAACAACACAAGGTGGTGTCTACCGTGATGGACACAAGTACTGGGGGTGTGGGAACACAGAGAAATAATCTATGCAGACTTTGCAGGGAGGCAAGATCAGGGGAGACTTCCTGGAGGAGATGACTTTAGTTCTGAGGCTTGGAGGAGTTAGTCAGGCTCAGGAGGAGGCAGAGAGTGCTCCAGGCAGAAGGACCAACTTGCACAAAGGCACAGAGATGTGAAGTAGTGTGATGTGTCCAGACAGACAAAGATAGTTCCGTGTTACTTAGGGATAGTGTTGAGAGATGAGGCAGGTGGGATCAGCTCACGGAAGCTCGCTAGGCCAGGTGGAGGAGCTGTGTTCTAATTCTGCAGGCCACAGGGAGCTATTGATGGATTTTAGGCAGAGGTGTGACACCATCAGTTTTGGTTTTAGAAAGATCCTTGGAGGTGAGGAAGCTGGGGGGGAAGGGAAGTCCCTGGGGAGGGGGGACTGTGGCCAGAAGCCATTCTTCAGAGAGGCAGGTCACTGAGCCACCCAGGGGCAAGGCCTGATTACAGGAACATCAACTGCAAAGGGTTTTGGACAAGGATGAAGGAGGCGGAGAAATGACGAGGGCACCACCCTGCCTTCCTGGCTCACGGAAGTGGGCTTCACTGAGTGCTTGGGATCGAAGGAGTAGGGCGGGGGGGTGGGAAGGGCAGAGCTGTGTGAGGGGGGTTGGGAAGGAGGCTCCATCCCCGCTCTGAGCGCCCTTCCCCTCACTGAGCCCCCCCAGCCTCCTCGGCCAGGCTACAGTCCTACAAGGCTGCATCCCCTGCGTCATAGGCACAGGAGCCTGAGGGAGCCTTTCAAACTGAACCTGACGATGCTCTTCTCTGGTCCCTTTCCTTGCCCGTAGAATAAAGCCCTATTTTCCATTCGTGGATGCACTAGGACTATTGGTGCCTCAGAGCCTTTGCACTGGCTGTTCCTCCTGCCTGGCACACCCTCTTCGCCTAGCCAGCTTGGTAAGGGAGTGCCCTCCATTGCTCCTCCATTCACCACAGTGCATAGCCAGCCCTGCCTCCCGCGTCCCTGGGTGGGCCTTTGTTCATACCTCTGCATCCCCAGCTCCTAGCAGTTCTGGGCCCATGTTAGGTGTGCAGTGAATGTCTATGGAATGAATGAACCTTGGTTTTTCCCTTTGATAATTATGTAACCCCCCCAACCCCCACCATCTTCATTGAACCCCCTCCAAGAGCCCCCCTCCCTCTGGCTCTCCATCCCCTCACTGCCCGTCCATTTGCCTCGCTAAGCTGAGAATACCCTTTGGTTCCTATCCCCTTTGATAAGCATCCCTTTCCCCATTGAACGGACCCCTGCCCATCACTCTCAGTGCCCCTCTCCTCCTTGCTGAGCTCCCTCCCCCTTCCTCCTGGAGCTCAGCTCCCTCAGTCCTTGCCCCTGGCCCCCGCCTCTGGTCCCTCCCTCTAACCAAGGCCAATCTTCCCTCTGTCCCTTGACCCTCTGTATCCTTGGGTCCTCACTCCTCCATCACTCAGCCTGCCTCTGTGTCTTGTGAACACAGCCCCCGCTCCCAGCTGTCTCTCCTCTCTGTCTCTCTGTGTTCTCTGACCCCTCCTCACTTTACCCTCCATCCCCCATCCCTTCCACTCACTCTTCAGCCCACTGCATTTGGCTCTCATCCCCACCACTCCTCCCAAACTGCTCTTCCCCAGGCCACCCAGTCACCTCCTAACGTGACTAATGAGACCTGACCGAGCCTCACCAGCGGGGTCTCCTCCCAGCCCAGATTCCTGCAGATCTCTCCTTTTCAACTCGGTTTTATCCCCACTCTCCTCAATCTCCTCCCGCCTCTCCAGTGATTCCTTCTCAGCTTCCCTCCGAGCCCCTCTTCCTCTGCTTGCCTGTTGAATGTGAGGGTTGCCCAGGCCTCAGCCCTTGGCCCTCTTCTCCAGCTGCACATCTTCTGCCTTGGGATGCCTTCCATCCTGCGGATTCAACCACCGACGACAGCTCCCAGCACAGGTCCCTGAGTTCTCTCCCCGTCTCCATAGCCAATTTCCTGAATGAGGTGGCTTTACTCCTGCACCTTCCTTTTGCTCCTCCCACCGCCCTCTGCTCTCCACCCAACCAGGGGCACCAGCAAACTGTTTGTTCCTGGTTCCTTACGTGACATCTCAGCAGCATTTGGCTTGTTGACACCTCCTCCATAGAGTGTGCTCTTCTCTTGGCTTCCATGATGTAACATGCTTTTGAGTGTCTCCCACCTGTCTGCTTCTCCTTCCCAGCCTCTTAGCTGGCCCTTCCTTTTCTGTCCTTCTCTTAAATGTCTAATGCCTCTTCTCACTCTCTCTCCCCACTCTCGCGATCTCGTGGACCTCCACGCGTTTGATGACGGTTTTCATGTTAAGGACTCCAAGCCTCAATCTCCAGCCAAGATGTTTCTGTTGAGTTCCAGACCCACAGGTTCAACTGCCTAACAGATACCCTCCCCTGGCTGTCCCACAGGAGCCACAACCTCAACACATCTAAAACTTAACTACTCGCCATTTTCCCACCCAAACCCGCTCCTCCTCCTGTGGTCCCTCTCTCAGCAAAGGGCCGGCCCCTACCCTGCCACACAAGCCCAACACCTCGGAGTCCTCCTGGACTTGTGCTTGCCGGGGCCCTCACCCCCACGTCCAATCCATCACCTAGTCTTGTTGATTCTACTGCCTGAATATCTTACGTGTGTCTCCTCCTTTCCGTCCTCTTGGTTCACCTCCATCTCTTCAAACCTGGGAGTCTTCCTGCCTCCAGGTTTGCTCTCCCTACAGTCCACCCTCCACCCTGCAGAGTGATCTTTCTAAAACGGAATCCTGACCATGTCTCTGATTTTAAGGCCTCCCGTGATTCCTCACTGCCTGTAGGATAAGTTCTGAACTCCTTTATACGGGTCCAAGACCCTTCCTCGTCTGGCCCCTGCTTCCTTCTCCAGCTTCATGCCCAACCACTCACCCCACGCTCCGGCCATGCTGAGCTGATTTCAGATCCCCGTGTGTGCCACACCATACTTTCTCTTGCCGTGTCATCGATAGCTCCAAAGAAAAACGCACACAGGGATTTGTTGGTTGAACGGGAGGCGGGCAGCGGGATTCTGGGAGGGCCTTTTGCAAATCTGTCCTTAACAAAAGTGATAAGAAGGAATAGATGAGTCTGGGAACATAGCTACAGAGGCCTGCAAATGGGCCACCTGGGTGACTTCAGTTGTGGAAGCCAAGACAGAAACCTAGAGGGAGCATTCATTTCAGCTATGAATCAAGTAAAAATCTTGAGTAATAGACAACTTGTATCTTAGAAGTGGAAGTGGTACCGAAAATCTATGGTGAATAAAGGCCCAGAGTGGAAAAATCATCCCAAGGGCTTCCTCATAACTTCAACACAGCATTTGGACTGCTTTTGCCCTCACAATCACCAAACCAGCAAGAACGATATGAATGTTTTAATCTATTGATAGATTAAATGGTAACATTGACTCTGTACCAATAAATCCTCTATTTAAAAAAAAAATGTCTCACCATACTTTCAGTTTCTGTCATCTCCTATTGTCCTACCCCTGACCTTCATAAACTTTGTCCCCTCTGCCTGGAACACGTACTGGCCATGAAGCTTCTTCAAGTAATTTAACCTCTCTATTTCTTCATCTGTAAAAATGGGAATTAAAAAAATAATAATAGTACCTACTTTGTGGGTTGTGAAGAATGAATGAGCAAATGCTTGTAAAGCACTGGGAGCAGTGTCTGCTTGTAAAGTTCAACATTTGGTAATCAGCTGCCAGTATTATGATTATGATTCTGTTGTTGTTATTGCTGTGTTCGTTAATCTCCTCTTCCCACCTCTTGCTCGCCTTCCTGACTCTTACTCGTTCTTCTGTTCTGAAATCGGGCACCATTCCTGGAGCAGGTGCTCCAGAGTGGACATCCTCATCTCTCCTTTTTCAGTGTTGGGAAGGGAGGCACACGAGATGCAGTGTTTTGCTGGGGTCCCCGGCTGGGGATTGGGCTCCAGGCCCAGCTGACTCTGAAGTCTGAGCTCTGGGTCCGCTACGCTGGCTGGTCTCCTGCAGCTCTGTTCTGATTCCTCAGCTCTCTTCCTCCAGCCTGTATCAACAGCTCCTGGCTGCCTGGTTCCTCCTAAATGGCTCATGACTACTCTCCTGCCTCTCCTTCCCTCTCAACTCGCTTCTCTTCCATGGGCCTCTTTTAGTGACTGGCTGCACCGTTCGCCCATACTCTAGGCCAGAACCTGGAAATCACCCCAGACTCCTGCCCCTCCTATTGGTCACTATGACCATACTGATTCTATTCTCTAAGCATCTCTCAAATCTTTTTCTCTCCATCTCACTGAACAGAATTTGGTTTAAGACTTTCTCATCTTTTTCACCTGGATGAACATGTCAGCTTCCTCCCCGATGGTCCTTCAGTCTCTGGTCTCCACCCAGGCCACCAGAGGAAACTTTCCAACACGTAAATCAGACCAGGTCTTGCTCCAGCTTAACATTTGCTAATGACTCTATTGTCTAATGAGCTCTGAAAAAGGTCCCAAGGAAAACTCTGCCAAACAAGCGTTCTATGGACAAAATATCTAGGAAATGCAGCTCACTCTGTCCTCCTCTTGGAGAGTCACTCTGCACAGGAGCATAATGAAGGGTGCAAGAATCCCTGCAGTAAAGAATCCTGCTTAGACTTGTTGGACCTGGTGGTTCCTAGTCTCACCTGATGCAGTGGCCTTTTCTCCACATCCCCCTGTGAACATTTAGGGGAGTCATGTTCCAGGGAATACTCTTTGGGAAACGCTGCCCGGCAGGATCGAGTTGAAGTCCTCCAGCATGACGTAAAAGGCCTTTCAAGATCGAACACCTTATCTTTCACATTCCCCTCCCCACCCCTCCTGCACCCCAAATTATCTGCAATTCCCCTCGGGTTGTTTTACACCTCTGTGGTCTCTTTCCTAGAGGGCCCTTATCTCTACTTCCTAATGGTCAAATCTCTACTAATTCTTCAAGAGTTGGCCCAAAAGGCACCTCCTTTGTGACTCCTTCCTGCTCTTCTTTTTGAGTCCACTATTGCTTGGCCTTGTGGCTGTCAGCACTTACCTGTTTGCGGGTCTCTCTGCGCCACTGGAAGATCAGTTGAGTGGCCAGGTGTCTTTGCCTCCCCGTCCCCAGTGCTCACACCTCACATGGCACCTGGGAGGGCCTCAGCGAGTGTTGGTTGAACAGGTGGATGAGGGACCAGGATCAAAGGTCTGAGCCTCGCTGCTGGGTCTGGAGATCACACTGCCTCAAAGGGTGGTTCTGAGCCAGGGTTTCTCAGCCTCAACAGCGTTGACATTTCGGACCAGATAATTTGTTGTGGGGCTGCCCCATGCATTGTAGGATGTTTAGCAGCATCCTAGCGTCTACCCCCAAATGCCAGTAGCAACCCCCTCCCCCAGTGTGACAATCAAAAATTGCCAAATGTCCCCTGGGGAGCAGAATCATCTCTGGTTGAGACCACTGTTCTAGACCTGAGTGATTCTAGTTGTCTTCCTGTCTCTGGGAAGGTGGTCTTTTTGTCAGATAGTTTAACCCATTATCCCTCTTGTCCTTAAAACTTGCTCAGGGCTGGCCTGGTGGCATAGTGGTTAAGTTGGCATGCTCTGCTTTGGCAGCCCAGGGTTCATGGGTTTGGATCCTGTGTGTGGACCTACACACTGCTCATCAAGCCATGCTGTGGCGGTGTCCCACATACAAAACAGAGGAACATCAGGCACAGACATTAGCTCAGGGCCAATCTTCCTCAAGCAGAAAGAGGAATCTGGGCAACAGATGTTAGCTCAGGGCCAATCTTCCTCACACACACAAAAAACTTCCTCAAGGATAAAAAACTCTCCTTCCATAGCTGAGGCTGAGCTTTTCTTCCTCTTGGGAGGGTAGGGGTAAATTCCAGGAAGGACGCAGCTTCAGTAGCTTCTCTGGGGATGGTGGAGCAAGCCTGGAGGGTGAGCTTGTGTTGTATATGGAGCCAGGAGGCATTAAGGATGGATGGGAGCTCTTGCTCTGGGCCTCTGTGCTAGTTCCCTTGAGAGAGGATCCTGGGGAGGTTTATAAAGCAGCCTTGCAGACAGAGAGCTGCCAGCCTGGCCTGTGCTTTCTGAGAAGCACATTCATTCTGTTGGATGAAATTCCTGTCTGCTCACTTCCCATCCTTGTGGGAACCTGGGAAGGACGGAGGCTGCCTCTCATCCTTGTTCCACCCTTACAGTCAGCGCCGAGGGGAGCCAGGCCTGCGCCAAAGGCTGTGAGCTCTGTTCTGAAGTCAACGGCTGCCTCAAGTGCTCGCCCAAGCTGTTCATCCTGCTGGAGCGGAACGACATCCGCCAGGTGGGCGTCTGCTTGCCGTCCTGCCCACCTGGATACTTCGATGCCCGCAACCCCGACATGAACAAGTGCATCAGTGAGTGAGGGCGGGGCTGGAGAAGGGCGCCAGAGGCTCTGGACTCTGGGGCAGGGTGCTCTGAACTGTTGGTGGCCTGCAAGAGGAGTAGAGGGGACACTGATGAGGAGCGATGAGGCTTCTGATTCAAGAAGCCAGCTGCTGGCCAGACATCTCCCCAGATATGCCGCCCATGTTTCCAGCTCAGTGTGTCCATATCAGAACCGCATCTCCTCCCTCCAAACCTGCACTGACCTGTTTTCTTACAGGTCACTCTTGGTGACCCAAGCCATCACCCAAGCCACAGACCTGAGAGCCAGCCTGTCATTTGTGCCACCCCCCATTCCATCCAATAACCGAATCGTCCCTGCCCCATCTCCTTTCTATCCTCACCACCATTGTCTTATCCAAGCTCCTGTCACCTCTCTCCTGGACCATTGCAATAGCCTGTTCATGTGTCCTCCAGCATTACCTGGTTCCGTTCGACCCTCTCTCCACACTGTAGCCAGAAACGTGCTTTTGACATATACAACCTGTGCGATCACATCTCTGCTTAAAAGCACCGCTGGCTCCACCGGCTGCAGGGAAATTCAAGCCCTGGTCAGCCTTCTCTCTGCCCCCCGCTTCTCCCCCTGGTCTTCTCAACTGGGCTCCACTCTCCCACACCAGCTATAGTTCCGTGTGCTCCAAGGCGTGTGCTGTCACACCTCCATCCCGTCTCAGCTGTGACGTGCTGGGGGACATGCAATGATCACACTCTGGTGAACAATGCCAATTCCCCCTCCAGTTTGTTCAGTGCCTTGGAGTCTGGAATGCATTTCCAGATCTCAGTTCAGCTGAGTCTCACAACAACCTTTGGAGGGAGATGGGACCTAGGTGATGGTACCCTTTTTATAGCTGATAACACTGGGGCCTGGAGGGGAAGATCAGCCGATTCTAATCCCAACTTTGCTACTTATTCATTGTGTGACTTTGGGCATGTCACAACCTCTCAAAACCTCATCTTCAAAATGGGAGTACTAGCTGTTATCCCCTAGGGTTGTTATGAGAGGTATACGGAAAGCCCTCAGTGTCTGGCACGCAATAAATGTAGCTACTGTTGTTCTTATTTTTGTTCATGTTTTACCTGCAACTAAACCAGGAATCGGCTTGCAGGCATAAGGGAGGGTGGTGGTGGGGATGGGGTGCTTGTGAGGATGGAGGTAGGACCTCAGGGTATTTGAGGTAGGGAGTTCCTGGCTGTGCCAGCTCCTGGGAAACTGGCAGCCCAGGCTTCAGGTGCCAGAGACTGGGAGGAAGTCAGCCCCACTCGCAGTCGGGGAGGGGAGGGATTGTGAAAGACCCTGTCTACTTCCAGCCTAGCCCTGCAACCCACCCCCAGCCCCACTTCCCCCAGAGGAGGGAGAGCTGGCAGAGGGGATCAGAGAGGGACCCAGGAGTCCAAGCAAGGTGGTTCCTAGACCTTGGTCTTGCAGAGACAGAGGAATTTGCCCTGGGATTGTTCCCCCCTCTTCCAAGCAGATTCGTTCTGCCCTGGGCAGGAGGACAACCAGGGTTTGGGGTGTTGTGGATGCCCAGCAATGGGGGAAGAGGAGACCACACAGCCACTCTTGGGGGGGGTCACTGTGTCCCTCAGTTCAACTCTGATTGGATGGCCCTCTGGGGTGCCATGAGATGCTGGGACCCTCCTTGCTCGCCCCCACCAATTCCAGAGGATCCTGACCCCTCCTCTGAGACCAGCTTTCCTGGGCCTCACTTGGGGTTCCAGGGCCTGGGATTGGGTTGGGGTTGCCTGACCGTGGCAGGAGTCCCAGGTGGCCTTCAAGAGTGCCCACTTCAGCCTCCTCTCTCCCACCCTGTCCTTGCCTTCCTTTGCCTCCCTCCCAAGACTCCTCTGCAGTCGTCACTGCTCCAGACCACATTTCTGTCCTGTGTGGGTGGGTGTGGATGGGTGGGTGTTGGGGATGGGGATGAGGGGAAGTGTCCGTTCGAGGCTGAGCCAGAGGCCCCCAATCTGGTCCTCTCCTCAGAATGCAAGATTGAGCACTGCGAGGCCTGCTTCAGCCACAACTTCTGCACCAAGTGTAAGGAGAGCTTGTACCTGCACAAGGGTCGCTGCTACCCAGCCTGTCCCGAGGGCTCTGCCGCTGCCAATGGCACCATGGAGTGCAGCAGTCCTGGTGAGTGCGGTGGGCGCTGCTGCAGAGGGTCCAGGACCCCAGGAGGAGGGGTGGGGTGGGGAGGGGTCTAACCAGGGAAAGCTTACCCCGCGACCACCCCTGAAGTTTCTCTCGGGACTTTCCTGCCCTCTGGACTAAAGATGCCTCCAGCCTAAGGCAGGTGGAGAGGCCCCCCTGGGGTATTCTGGGCCAGAAAAGGAGACGGGACCCCCTCCTCTTCCTTCTTTCCATCTTCCCTCCCTTCCTGCCAGCACAATGTGAAATGAGTGAGTGGTCCCTGTGGGGGCCGTGCTCCAAGAAGAAGAAGCTCTGTGGTTTCCGGAAGGGCTCTGAGGAGCGGACACGGAGGGTGCTCCATGCCCCTGGGGGGGACCACACCATCTGCTCTGACACCAGGGAGACCCGGAGGTGCACAGTGCGGAGGACGCCCTGTCCTGAGGGTGAGCTGCGGCCTCTGCCTCCCGGGGTCGGGGGTCAGGGGTCAGGCACAGCCGCGGGAGGTCTGACCACCTCTGCGTCCTGCCTGTGGCTCAGGAGAGGGCCTCAGGCCAGGGCCAAATGGGGAGGCCCCCACTCAAGACCCTATGCTGTCCAAACCAGTGCCAAGTCCTGGCAGACAGCAGCCCCCAGAACTCTGTGTGGCGGGAGCTGGAAGATTCTGTGCCCGTATCCCTCCAGTTTCCCCATTTCTTCTGAGCCAACAGATATTGGCTCTGGAGGAGCCCTCAGAGGTCAGATAGGGGCATGGAAGGGGGTGCTAAGACCCAGAGAGGTGTAGTGATCTGACCAAGGTCAAATAGCCTGCAGTTGGCAATGATGTGGCAGCTGTCCCCAGAGGCAGCGGTTGTGGGGTGGAGGAGTGGGGGGCTGTCCTGCCTGTCCTGGGAGCTGCACTGATCACCTGGGAAATGCTCTTGGCCCACTGGATCCAAGGTCTGAGGAAGACATGAGGAAGAGGAGGGTGTCTGGGTCATCAAGGGGTGGAGGGTGAAAAGGTTCTTGGGACTCCCCGCTCAGTGCCCACCTTGCAGGGTCCTCTGAAGTGGCTGCTGGTCAGAGAAGGCCTTGAGGGCACCCCGACTGCCTAAAGGCAGCGTCTCCAGGCCTCCCCCTGTGTCTCCCCCACCCAGCTTCCTCACCACGCCCCTCCTGGGGCCCTTGGCCATGCCCAGGGCCTCCCTCCTTGTGGCAGGACGTCCTTTGTTGACTCTTCCTGCTGTTGGGGTTACAGGGCAGAAGAGGAGGAAGGGAGGCCAGGGCCGGCGGGAGGACGCCAACAGGAACCTGAGCAGGAAGGAGAGCAAGGAGGCGGGCGCCAGCTCTCGGAGACGCAAGGGCCAGCAACAGCAGCAGCATCAAGGGACAGTGGGGCCGGTCACCTCTGCGGGGCCCACCTAGGGACATTGTTCAGCCTCCAGGCCCAGGCAGAAAGAGTCCAGCACTGCCCTGTGTGATGAAGGCTTTACTGAACTTGAGTGCTGGGGGCAACACGTACACACACTCTCCGTACATACGTGGACACAGATACACACACAGACCTCGTGTCCAAACGTGCAACCAACATACATGCACACATGTGCACCTGCACATACATAGTCGAGGCTGCTGGAAGACACTTCTATCCCTCGGACGTCACGTGTGAACAGGGCGGGGAGGTGGAGGGGTCATCTCTGCCTGGCGGAGGGCCCAGCAGCACACACTTGGTTTGCGATACTCCCAGTGGCCATGTCAGGGAGAACATTTCCCAGCGTCCAAGCCCAGTCTCTGCAGGGTGGAGCCTTCTGGAGTTGCTGATAGGATTGGCCCGGTGTGGCAGACAGGAGCCAAAGCTTGGGGACTGTTCAGCCTTTCCAGCTGTGTGACTGTATCTTTGGAAAGTATTGTTACACATCCATGATCCATATCAGGTCTGCCCTGACTCTGAAAACTGCTTAAAAGTTTATTTCAAATTAAAAACAAAAACCAAATTACAATGATAGCCACAGGCACCACATTCCTTTTCAGGGTACAGGGATTGGTGGGGTACACATGGGAGCAGGAAGGGGCAGGACTGAATTTCAAGAGACCCCAATGGCCTCCTTGACAGAGGGTCCGGAGCAGGGAGAAAACTTTGGGGTTACTCAGGGGGATAACCTGCTTCTCTACATCCTCGTTACTCGGAGCGTGGACCAGCATCGACGTTGTCACTCGGCAGCTTGTTAGAAATGGGAATCTCGGGTCCCCTCCCAGACCTGATGAACCAGAGCCTGCATTTTAACAAGGTTCCGGGTGACCGGCACGCACATTCAGGTTTGAGAAACGCTGCTCTAATTACCTCTAAGGACCGAATGAAGGGTCTCGGCCAGCTTGCAACAGAAGGGTTTCTGGTCAACTGTAAAGGCAGACTTTTCATCTGGGAGAGGTAGAATCTATACACTGAAGGGCTATAGCAACATTCCTAGGGGGAGGGAGTGCTTAGGCCCTCTGAGATGGTTGGGGACAGTTGGACCCAAAGGCAGGACAGTGGATGGAATGACCTCTGGTGGCATTCTGCAGTGCCCACTGGTAGCCATCTGTGCCCCAGGCTCTGGATGAAGTGTTTGGTTCCCAGAGGGGAGCCAGACGTGGGCCTTGATCTCACAGAGCTTAGAGTTTGTTGGGGGTGACAGGTGTGAATCAAGTAGTCATTCAGATAAATGTATAATTACAAATGGGTGGGATTAAAGGCAGACAACCACTGGCAAATAGCTATGAAAGTGAATAAAATGGAATGAAAATAAAAGACTCTCTCAGGAAGCTTTTCAGAGGAGGTGATGTTTAAGCCAAGCTCTGAAGGACAAGTAGGAGTCAAGACTGAGAAGGAAGGGCATTCTAGACCAGTGCTGTCCAATAGAAATATAATATGAGCCACTTTTATGGTTTAAAATTTTCTAGTAGTCACGCTTAAAGAATAAAAAGAAGTAGGTGAAGTTAATTTTATCTTTTATTTAACCAAATATATGCAAAATATTATCTTTTAACATGTCATCAATATAAAAAATTATTAATGAGATCTTTTACATTCTTTTTCTTTTAACTAAGTCTTCAACATTATGTATGTATTTTTACACTTACAGCATATCTTAATTTGGACACCAAATTTTCACCAGCAATACTTGATCTGTATGTAGATTTCATAAAAATTCCAGTTGCAAAGTAGATTCACATACCCAAGGTGTTTAAAGAAGAGTTAACAGTTTTCCAGTAACTGAATTGAATGTTTTAAGTTTTTAAATTTAATTAACTAAAATTAAATAACATTCACAATTCACTTCTTTAATTGCACTAGCCGTGTTTCATGTGTTCGCTAGTTATACGTGGTTAGTGGCTATTGTATCGGACAGCATGGTCCTATATAGAGGGCATAGCACATACAAATGTCCCATGGCAGAAAGAAGCTTGGCGTTCAAGGCACTGAGAGAAGGCCAATATACCTGGAAGACCTAGAGGGCAAGTCAGGTGAGATGATTCCAGAAAGGTCACCTGGAGTTGGGTGTATTCTCAGAGCCAAGGGACGCTACTGAAGGGTTTTAAGCAGCAGGCCAACATGACTGGATTTGAATTTTGCAAAGGTCACGTTGACTGTGGTGTAAAAGACACATGGGAGGGAAGCTGTTTAGGAGGCTGTTGCTGTCATCCAGTTGAGAAGTATTGGAGGCTTAGACTAGGGTGGTGGCGGTGGAAATGGAGAGAAATGGACAAAGTCAAAAGTTAATTGGAGAATAAAGTTGGCAGACTTTGGTGATAAACTGAATATGAAGGGGGAGGAAGGGAGAGGGAGGCATCAAGGTCAGAGTCCCCATTTCTGGCTGTAATACTCAGACAGATGATGGTGCTGTGTTCCGAGATGGGGAACCTGTGAGGAAGACCAGTGTGGGAGAAGGAAGAAAATGACTTTACTTTTGACTGTGTTGAGTTTGAGGCGCCTTTGAGACATCCTGGTGAAGACGATAAGTAGACATTGTTAAGATGCAAATACAGGTCTAGAGTGCACAGGGGAGTCTGTGTGAGACTGTAAACTGGTGTGTGGGAAGAAGATTATTGAGGCTGTGGGTTTGGAAGAGATCAACTAAAAAAGAGTTCTGGGTGAAGACAGGTCACAGGACTCATCTCTGTGGCCCACCAGGTACCAAGGTCAGATAATGGAGGGTCCGTTGGAAATGAGTCAGAGAAGGAGCAGGCGAGAGGAAACCCAGAGGGATGTCACGTCCCGGGAGCCGAGATCGAGAGGACCCAAGTCTGCTAAGAGATCAAGTAAATGAGGACCAGAAATGGACCGTTGGAGTCACAGCACCTGTGCCAATGTAACCTTAGCAAGAGCTGTTTGGAGAGGCTGATGGAGGCAGAAATCAGTGCAGACCATTCCTTCAGGAAGCTTAGCTGAGAAAAGGTGAGAAATAGGACAGGGGCTAGAAAGAGATATGGGGTCAAGTGAGAGTCGTGGGGTTTTTTTAGGATGGAATGACTTGAAAATGTTTAAAACCTGCTGGGAAGAGTCCAGTTAAGAGAAAGAGGTTGAACACACAGGAGGGAGGAGGGAAACAATCAGCAGTGGAAGGCTCTGGGAGAGGGACAGCTGTCCAGGAGCAGGGAGAGGTGGTACAGGTGTGGGAAGGCTGGGAGGTTTGGAAGGGGGGATCTCAGGCCTGTGCCCCTGACCTCTGTGGGGCTCGTCCCACCCATAACTGTGAGCCCCTTCACTGCTGGTCAGGAGCCTGGGTGGGCACGGGCTGCCCGCAGCCGGCTCCGGCCTCTCCCCCATCTGCTCACCATGCCTTCTCTCCCTGACGCTGGCTGTCTTTGCCGGTTTCTGGCCCTATCGGTCTTCCATCTCTGGTTTCCTTCTCTCTGCCTTTGCCCTCCCTGTTCTTCTGACTCTATCTTTTCTCCATCTAAAGATATGGTGTCTATCTTTTTACCAGCCTGCCTTTCTCTGTTCCCACCCCCTCAGCCTCTGACTCCATTTGTGTGCGTCATTCTTCTCTCTGTTTTCTTGCCTCTTTCTTCTGGGTAACAATCCTCGCTGCCTGTATGTCTTGGCTGTCTCTGGCTCTGACTTGCCCAATCTCCCAGATCCTTAGGTCCGCGCTACTCAAAGTGTGGCCACGGGTCAGCCACCTCGGCCTCATCTGGGAGCTAGTTAAAAATGCAGAATCTCAGGCCCCTTCCAGACCTGAAGAATCTGAATCTGCCTTGTAACAGATCCTCCAGGTAATTCACACACATGTTAAATGCTTGAGAAGCATGGCCCTAAGCTTCCCTCTAAAACAACATCAAAATGAAAATCCAGAATCTTAGCAACATGGAATGATCTGGATCCTGCTCTATCTCGTGTGTCACCTTGGTGATGCTGAGGCATTCAGCTTCACTGCACGGCCTCCTAAAGCTGCTCCTGAAGCTCTGGGCAGCGAAGGAAGGGAACATAACGTGGTCTTCGGGGGGCCCTGAGCTTCCACGTGTGCAGAATTACTGGTGGGAGGGAATTCTCCTGATACTGACGCACTGGTCCTTCCAGGTGCGATCCCAGCGCATCCTTGAAAACAGCCCTGCCTGGAGCTACCCTGTCTCACTCTGCCCTTTCAAGAGTAAGAATGTTGTTTTGAGTTGGAGGTAGGGTGTGGGTTTCAAGATGGGGGGCAGTTACCTGGTCACAGCCCTAGAAGCAGCCCACCTGAGGCCAGAGACCATGGAATTGATCCAAAGTCATGCGCAGTGATTTTCAGAGTGAGCAAGTCCTGGAGAGAGGGAGTCCTGTCAACCTCCTCCCAGGTTTAGGCAACAACAGCACGTGATTTGTACGTGGCTCTTACTGCCCACATCGTCGTTTGGAAAATGTTAGCTTTTTCCTCTCCGGGGTCACAGACTCGTCCAGACTAAGACCTTTCTGGCCACCTTACCAAGTGCCGGCTCTGGTATATTTCAGACCAAGTCTCCAGAGAATGGATTTGTTTTCCATTTCAATATTTCAGGTGACGGGGTTGTGTTTTCTGGGCTTGTTTTTTTAAGTGTCTTCTCTCCCTTCTGGTTGGTTTGGTTTAGAAAGACTGAGAGGGAATTTAGGAAAAGGGTCAGCTCCCTGGGCCCTGATTCAAGTCCCTGACACAGGGCCAGTAACCCACATGCTGGTCTTTTTGCCCCTGACTCCAGTTGTGGTCCAGACCAGATTTACACGAACAATGGGTGGAAACCCTGATGAAAGGTGGTATAGAAGCAGGAAAACAACCGAAGGGAACAGGTTCTATTTTGAAGGATTCGGTGGATTCATTGTGAAGGGGCTGGAGTACCGTCTGGCTAGTTAGAGTGAGCCGGAACAAAAGCCTAGTTATAGGAGAGTAGCGAAGATCTGAGGATTAGACGCCTCGGGGTTTGCTGAGACCAGCATACCAGAGCTGGGTGCACCTGCTTTGGTGTGGCATACCTTCTGGCTCTCCCCAGTGAAAGAGCCAACACAGAGTGAAGAATAAACAGGTTTTGGCTGGAGGCTTGGTTGAGGCTCCTTCAACATCAGATAGACCCTGGATGAGCAGCCACTGGTGGGGTTGGTGGGAGAGCTACTACAGGTGGGCCCCTGCCTTTCTCTGGCACCCCTAGCCTACCAGGTTGGTGGTGGGGTGGAGAAGAGACCCAGGCCTGTGGCTGGAGAAGGTGGCTTGGGTCTTACCCCAGAGCCTTCCAGAACTTAAGTAGGAAATTGCGAAACAGGGCTACATTTTGAAAGAGAAAGTATGTGAAATATGGTTCCTCCCTCGCCTGTTCGCTCTCCCGGAGCTTGGTGCAGGGAGGTGGGTGAGATGGATTCCTGGCTGGACTCAGTGTAGTGTGGGGAAAAGGGCAGAGCTGAGCCCCCAAGAACCCCTCAGGCCAGGCCACAGAAGCTGCCAGCCTTTGGTTATTGATCATTGTTATTGGGATGCATTTTTCCATCTGTTGAGCATCAGCCTGGCCCATGGAGAAGGCCGGCTCCTTCCTCTGGCTGAGTTTCGTCTCCCGAAAGGGCTGGCTTCTGAGGGCTCCCTCTGCAACCCAATATGTACCATGGGCTGCTGATTAAATACTTGGAATGTCTTCAGGTTGAGCCAGGCCTGTCCATAAAGTGGGAGGCATTTTGGCAGTTCCAAGGCCCCTGGCACCCAGTCTTGGCACTGGCGCGGCTGTCTTCTTCAAGGAGCTGGGGTGGGCCTCCCGCCAGCATGCTTCCCTGGGAAACATCGAAGTGAGTTAAAGTCAACAATGAGTTCATCTCCAAAAGGAATAAGCCGGCAGCCTTCAGGGCAGGGGAACGGGAGGAGGGGGGAACAGGGATTTGGGGGGTTGTGGAGGGGGTTAAGTGATGCTGGAACAGCCAGACCAGATCCAAGCCTGTCAAATGAGCTGGCAGTCAAGGAACAAAGAAAAATGCTTTCCCAGGGCAGCCCTGGAAAGCTCACTTGGCAAAGGTGGTGACAATACGGGTGTCACAATCCCAGGGACCATGGGAAGTGTCCTCTCGAGGACTGGGAGCTGGAACCAGACACTAACTTGGAAAGAGGCTGGGGCGGTTGGGCTGCTGGATCTGTGAGCTCTGGCTCTGCTGGTCCCAGGCCTGCCTGGGGGGCACATGAAGATGGCCATCCGGGCAGCTGAACTCCACTGTCCCATCTCGGAGGATTCAAAGGGGGAGGACTCCGGTGTCAAGGCCAAGTGAAGAGCAGGCTCATGGTTGCAGAACCCAGCATTTTAATCTGAACATCTCTATCGTTAGATTTATCTCTGAGGGCTTTCCATTTGGACAATGGTTCCTGATTTGAGCTGGTGTCTCACTTCTGTGCCCTTCACCGCCTGGAGTGCGAGGAAACTGCGTCCTAAAGGGCATCGGACTGCTCTCGACTCACTTGATCTGATGCACTGTGGGACATGGGAGCCAAGGGCAGAGCAAAGCCCAAAGTGAGCCACACTCTGGGACTGGCCTGAAGCCAGAGCCACCTCTTTTTGGGCACTGAGTGGAATCCCGGCCTGCCCACCACCTTTCAAGGGCTGGACTCCGAGTGGAGGGAGGGGAAAAGCGCTTCCCCGCTTTGGACAGAAAAGCCTGATGATGACCCAGCAGCTGCTTGTGCCAGTTAAGATACACATAACCCATCTGGTTCAGACTTCGCATCTGCCCCAGGCCTGGGAGACTGGCAACAACTGCCTTGAGTGTATACTTGGCCTTTCTCCCAAGGGCAGGCCCGTTGCGAGGGACTGCGTTTGATTTCTCTCGTGCCCTCACGTTCATTCTCACGAGGTATTTTATTGTACGAGGTATTTGCCTACTACGCATATTTACAATTCTTTTCCCACCGCCAAACCAACAAAATGTCCACAGACATTGCATCTCAATTTCTCACAAACACATTCTCATCGCATTCCCATGATTTACCCTTCTCCTATTTCCCTCTGTTTTAAAAAAAACTTGATTCACCCTCCTGTTCCTTCTGATTCTCCTCCACGTTGACAACTTTGGCATTTCTGCTCTCTCTGGGAGCTTTTACGGCCCCCTCCCACCCCCATCCTTTGTCTTCCTCTCCTTTTGAGGTGCAGCCACAGATTCTTCACAGCCAAGGCTTGCCCGGTCCATATTTCCCCTGTATATCTGACCAATTTCATTTGTCTTTTGTGATTACAGGCTAGATGTGTGTTGAATGAATGAAAAAAAGTGAATGAATGAAAAGGTCCTCCTTGAGTAGATTTATCCTCATGTTTTCCCTGTAGATCATAGTTTTTGATAGTGTCTACTCCTTTTCCCTTCTGGGAGGAAAAATAAGGCCAGCACCAAAGTTCCTGAGGACACTGGACCAAAAACAACCTGACCTTGATCTTTTTGCCGTTTGGCCACACCCGGGTGTGACAACACACCTTTCCAGAGTCATCTCCCACCCCTCCCATCCCCCATCTCATCTACTCTTCTCCTCAGAACTCTTCGGTGGTGCCCCATACGAAGAAACTTTCAAATTTCAGGGCCTTTGTCCGTGCTGTTCCCTCCCACTAAAGTGTGCTTCCCCCGTGCTCTCATCTGTGCATCTACTCCTACTGCACACCCAGATGGGATTATTATGTGAAGGAGCTCCCCTCACTGGTAGTTGCCCTCTCTCTGTGTTTCTGTGGACCATCCATGCACCTTTATCACATCTAAGTGTATGCCCCCAGCTGAACGTCAGCTCCTGAGAGCAGGGACTGTGGGATTCATTGTTGCATTCCCTGTCATTTCTCAAGTCTCACGAAGCTGTGGGTGCAGTTGGAGACACACTTGTAACAAGGGCAAACATTTATATAGCACTTACCCTCTTCTAAACTCTTTACTTGCATTGCCTCACTTAATCCTCAACATAGTCCTGTGAGGAGGATACTGTTATTCTGCCCATTTTACAGATGAGGAAACTGAGACCCAAATTGGTGAAGGGACGTGACCAAGGGCACAGAGCTAATAAACGGTGGAGCCAGGATTTGAAAGCAGGTGGTTTGGCTGCACTACTGCCTAGCTGTGTGAGAACTTACATTCTGCACTTCCTTTCCCCACCTGTAAAACACGATACCCAGCCTTTTCAGACTCTCACTCCTTTATTGGGAAGAGGAGAGGGATCTGGGGGATGCATCACGTGTGCTCACAAATAATGCTGTAGGGTCCTCACCGGCATCCACCAGGCCCTGCCTCTCCACTCTAGCCTGTCATCAGCGTCCATTGCTCCTGAAGCTGCTCATGACCACCTTCCCACCACACGGCTGCGGGCGTGTGTGCCAGCGTGGGGCCATGTGGCTGCCTCCAGATGCTCCTGAAGCCACCCACCCCAGGTGCAGCCCCTGAAGACCCCGATGCACCAGAAACACGTTGGGCAAAGCAGAGACTCTCTCTTCTCCACCTGGGTGGTGCTTTGCCTCAGTATCACCAAACCTGATTTCACAGACTGTGGACAAAGGGACTCGCTGGATTTCTGCCTGAAGCCCCCTTCTCCCTTGGGCTCAGAAAAAACATCCCAGAGCTCAGTGAGGGAACTGGCAGACCAGTGCTGCTCCTCACAGACTCGCTTTTCTCCTCCCCACGGGCTCCCTCTGCCCCCTTCCCGTGAAATTTAAACCTCTGCAGAGAGCCCCCTGCTGGTCCACTAAAGCATCAGCTACACTCAGATGTGTAGTAGACCCCCTTATCTGAACTTCCAGGACAGAAAAAACTAAATGTACCGCTGTATTGAAACAGGCAACGTTCCCTCTTGGAGGATAATGGATGGGCAGTCCACTAATAGTCAGTTGCATGCCATTCAGTATGCAGTACATATGCCAGAGCCCCAGGACGGGGTTGTGGGCAAGCTTCTTCTGTAAAGGGCCAGGTGGTAAATACTTATAAGCATCTGTTGCAGCTGCTCATCTCTGCCATTGTAGTGCCAAAGCAGCCATAAACATGTGTAAACAAATGGCGTGGCTGTGTTCCAATAAAACTTTATTTATGAACCCTGAAATTTGCATTTCATATAATCTTCACATTACGAAATATTATTCTTATTTTGATGTTTTTCAACCATTTAAAAATGTAAAGACCATTCCTAGCTGGTAGGCCATCCCCCACTGGTGGGATCTGGCAGGCCGGCTGTTGTTTGCCTATCTCTGCCCTCGGAGATAAGCCTGGTTGATTCCTGGTGCATGGTGAGGTGGGGGAAAGGGGAACACAGCAGGAACCTGAGTCCCCAGGTCCTGGGCCCAGAGGCCAGGCACCCTGGGGATTTGCACAGCCCTGGCTGGAAGCAAAACTGACAACTCTAAAGTCTCTCAAATAGATGTTTAAAGCATCTAAAAGATTCTTCCAACCTGGTTACACAGTGAGTTGGAAAGATTGTTTTTTCCTGAGATGAGGGAGTGCTAGACTTGTCTTTTTCTAGTCAAGGCCCCAAAAAGTTACGTAAGTCGTAACTTTTTGATCAGTTCTTCCTCTGCTGCTTGAGGGGTATTCATCCTACCTTTGTCCACACCTCAGCCTGAGTCTCTACTTTGGAAGTAAGATTTTGTTCCCAGTCTAGACTAGACCAGATAAGGGAGCAGGGGGGATGCAGGAGGCCAAGGAAAACCACAGTGTCTTGCTGGGCAGAAGCTGCCCCTAGGGCAAGACTGGCTTTCTGACAGACGGAGGTCCCCCTGACACATTGGTTTCAGGAGTTGACTCTTCAGATTTTTTAACGTGACATTATTCTTCTGGAAGCAATCCAACGGACCTGGTTAACATTTTAAAAAAGTGTTTTCCTAAGGAAAAGGGGGGAGGTGGGCAGGACATGATGGGGTAAAGAATTACACAAAGATTTAGTCTAACAGCTTAAAAATCAAAAGCATCATCGGACAGATAGATATCAAGTGTAATAGGAAACACACTGATCCTGGGGAGATGACTTAATATGGACCCTCCAGCCTCTTTGGAGCTTAAACAATTACCTACAATTTGGAATTATACTTCAAATTCCCACATCAGTGTGTGTTCTGGATCCGTGTCTCAGGATGCAGCCAGCAATCTTGAGTTATCTAAACCAGGCTGAAAACTAGAGACCAGTAATAGCATCTCATAAAATTGCTTCTCAGATTTTCTTAAGCAGAATTTGCTGAGGACCACAGGGATTCAGTAATAGGAGGGAGCAAAATGCTGCTAGTTATTTTTCCAAAGCTTAATCTGGGGATCTTTTTGAAGACCTCCTTACCCAGCAATGAGATGAATGCCAAGACCAATACAGACTATGTTTTTCCCACTTAGAAGTGGTGACCAGACACATTATCCATGAAGAAGTTTCTTGGGGTTCCCAGAGGTGGGTCTCTCAGCCACTTTTCATAGCCACCCAGCCCACCGTCTTGCTATATCCTTGTCCAAAAACTTCCCAGACATCCTAGACTGAAAACTGAGGGCAATGGCCAATGAAACTCCAACTTAATACACCTTATTTTTCTTGTAGTCTCTTGTAAACTGTTGAAGTTGTATGACCAAGGACTCTCTCTTTTTGTTTTCTACAAACAAAATTAAAAAACAAAATCCTGAAAACCTATTCCAAGTGCTTCTCTGTTCTTCCAGGATCCCAGAGCCTCTGCTTGGGGCTAGTAACCGTTTCACATTGAGCAACAGCCACTCCAGGGGCCCAGCTCTTGGCCCCAGCAGGCAGGGGTCAGTTCATCACGGACTTGGCCAAAGGAGGAGACTAAATAGAGAAGCCTCTGCTCTCAGTTTCACCGGGAAGGATAAACCAACAAGCTGGCACTAAGTAAGAGCTAATGGAGGGCCGCCCGGTGGTGCAGAGGTTTAGTCCGCGCTTGGCAGCCCGGGGTTCGCGGGTTCGGATCCCGGGCGCCCGCGGACGCACTGCCTGTCAGCCATGCCGTGGCGGCGTCCCATATAAAGTAGAGGAAGATGGGCACGATGTTAGCCCAGGGCCAGCCTTCCTCAGCAAAAAGAGGAAAATTAGCAACGGATGTTAGCTCAGGGCTGGTCTTCCCCACAAAAAAAAAAAAAAAAAAAAAAAAAAAAGAGCTAACGGAGCCGTGCCAAAGGATAACGACCCTCCCACTGCAGCACAAATATCAAAGCATTTGGGGTAGAGCCAAGACATATATTTTCAGAGTGCGGTAGACCCTGCTGCAGCCTTCCTCACCCCGGCTCTGCTGAGAAAAAAGAGAGGATTTAAGATAAGTGGAGAAGGAGCTGGGTCTTACTAGGCTGCTTCTGGTCAGCTGGTCAGGAAGCCACAGGGACTTTTGGGAAAGACGTTGCTTTTCAGAAGATCTCAAACTTTTGCGTATACGAGCATCACTTGACGAGCTGGTTAAAATGTATATTCTTTGAGCCCCACCCCCCAGAAGGTCCGATTTAGGTAGCTCCGGGTGAAGTCCAAGACTCCGCTTTTTTAACCAATTCCCCCAAGTGATTCTGCTGCTGGTGGTCCTCAACCCACGTTTTGAAACATGCTACTTTAGAAGGGGCTGCTACTTACCCGTTAGATCCCAATGAAAAAGTTTTTACAGAATGAAGAAGAAAGTGAGGTCAAGATGCTCTTCTCCCTGTGAAAATGCCAGTCCATTCTTTCCTTTTAGAACTTGGCACAAGGCTGTTTCAGAAAGGTGGCATTTTGAGCCAATTCCTGTTGGGGTCTTCCCATTCACACAAACTCGTGGTTATAAGGAGCAAGATTCCAGGGAATGAGGAGCTAACCATGAATCTGGAGGGAAAGAGAAATCATCCCATCTGTAGAGGGTGTACCATTTCTGCTATGCTTTCATATACCACAATTCACATGATCACACTGCAATCTTTCAGGGTAGTTAAATTAATACGTCTGTTCTAAAGCTGAGGAATCGTAGGCCTGGAGGTGCGTCTTGCTTCCTCTGGTCACCATGACATCAGGAAGGAGAGTGAAAAGTCAATTACAATTGTGGTCAGCAGGGCAGGCAAACCAAATCAATAACTTTAGCTTGACCTACCTTGATCAGGCTTATTATCAGCTGGTAGAACTGAGGTTGGTTGTCGGGGTCAGCAAATACTGTTATAAAAGATTGATGGATCAGATTATAAAAATAGATGGAATGTTCATAGGATAAACGCGAGCTGAGTATGAGAACAGGAGAGAAACAACCCACCATATCATCTGGGAAAATGAAACTCCTTGGCAAGACTTCACAACAGCCTGATTCAAAATTTCATAATGAAATTAGGTCTCTGATCAAAGCCTGAATGAGCTCATGAGCTGATTTTTGCCATTCGTGTTTATTCTGGTTTGAACCAAACTGAGGCATCAGAAACACATTATCTTAGTCTTTTCTCCGGGAGTGGGCCATTGCACCCTCTTTTGGGGGACCAAAGGGACAGTGTGTGGCAGGAGGGGACATCTTTGGATCCTCACTGGGCATGAAGTTGTTTCTGATCAGCTTTCAGAGACTCCCTAGGACACCATGTCAGGTTTGGAGCTTTTCTACCAAAATCGTGTTAAATTTCATGATACTTGCCCTTGGGGCAATAAAAGTAAGTCTCAAGGGAGAGAAGGTATTTCCCCCTCTTGTCTAGGACATGGCCTGCTTTTGCTCCAGAAAGAATGTTTCTTGGTTTGTTTGTTTCAGATCAGAAAAATAAAGACTCAGTCATCCCCCCCACAATTAGAGTTCCTTACTTTATACCAAGTTGTTTGTTTTTACGGAATGAGCTACACCACAGCTGGAATCCACCTTCTTCCTGCCTAACTACCTCTTCTCTGGACCTAGGCACAGTGATGGGCATTTCCTGACAATTTGAGGTGCCAAAAAAACAGAGAGGGCTTCTTGTTGAAACACTGGCATCTAGAGAGTTTAGTTTGACTAATAGAAACAGAAATTTCTGGGTCTTACACCCTTGTTTCCCTCTCAAGGCAAGAAGGCTTCCCATCTGCTATTGATTAAATGTTTGTGTTCCCCTAAAATTCATATGTTGAAGCTTTACTCCTCGATGTGATGATATTTGGAGGTGGGGCCTTTGGGAGGTAATGAAGTTTAGATGAGGTCATGAGGGTGGGGTCCCCAGGATGGGATTAGTGCCTTTACAAGAAGAGGAGGAGACCAGAGTCCCCCCCCCCCCTAACGTATGAGGACACAGTGAAAAGACGGCTGTCTGCAAGCCAGGAAGAGCGTTCTCACCAGGAACTCAACTGTGTGGGCACCCTGACCTGGGACTTCCCAGCCTCCAGAACTGTGAGAAACAAATGTTGGCTGTTTAAGTCACCCAGTCTATGGATTTTGTTACAGCAGGCGAAGCTAAGACACCATCTATTCATCGTTCATTCAGTGAATATTTATGGAGTCCTTACTATCTATGTTTCAAGTGCTGTTCTAAGTCTTGGAAATATAGCAGTGAACAAACTTACAGGGTCCCTACTCTCAAAAAGCTTATATTCCAGTTTTGAGGAAGCAGCTGATAAACTTGTAAATAAAAAATTTCGGCTAGTGATAAATGCCGTGAAGGAAATAAAACAGAATAATGTAACAGCATAGCTGCAGAAGGGTGGGAGATGGCTGATTTAGACAGATTAGACAAGAAAGACTTCTCCCAGTCGGAAGGGTTGCCAGATAAAATACAGGAGGCCCAGTTAAATTTAAATTTCAGATAAACAATAAAATTTTTTAAAGTATAAGTATGTCCCAAATATTGCATGGGACATACTTATACTAAAAATTATTCCATTGTTTATCTGAAATTCAAATTTAACTGGGCCTCCTGTATTTTTATTTGCTAAATCTTGCAACCCTACCAGTAGGGGACATCTGAGCTGAGAACTGAATGACCGGAAGGAACTAGCTACGCAAAGATTCAGGGAAAGAGTGATTCAGGCAGAGGGAACATCCAGTGTAAATGTTGGGATAACCAGAGGGAGGGAGGTACAAATGAGGTCAGATAAATAGCAGGGGCCAGATCATGCAGAATTCTGCAGGGATGGCAAGGAGTTTGAGTTTCTCTCTCTCTGTCTCTGTCTCTCTTAACTCTGAGTGATGAAAAGTTATTGGAGTTTTAAGGAGAAGGGTGACAAGATCTGATTGATATTTGGCTGCTGTGTGGTCAGCTACTTTTGGAAGGGCTCAGAGGATAAATTCAGAAGATAATTAAACTTAAGCTTGTGCCATTGGCCTGGGAAGAGGTTTCTGTGTTTAGGGGTGGACGCAAGTCGGAGCTCTGGGCCATGCGTCCAGGGTGACTAGGCGGTTGCTATGGAGGGGCAGCTTGGCGGTTGCTAGGGAGAGAGGGGGCGGGGCTCGACGCTGGGCGTCGTCTACCGGCCGGGGCGGGGGCGGAGCCAGGAGTGCGGCGGCGCGCGGTCGCAGGAAGTCGCGCAGGGGAAGGAGGGGGCGCGAGCGGAAGTGACGTCGCCCGTGCACACGTGGTCCAGCGTGGTTCACGCGGGTCGCTTCGGCCGGGCCTGCGGCGTCAGGAGCTCTTTTACCGTACGTAGGCCGGACACAGCGTTCCGGTCCCCGTCGCGTCGGCAAGATGGTGAAGCCCAAGTACAAAGGACGGAGCACCATCAACCCGTCTAAGGCCAGCACGAACCCGGGTACCGGCGGCGGGGCTCGCGGAGGGTGGAGCTTGGAGGAAGCTTGGGGGGAGGGTTCCGAGGAGACCGAGGGGAAGAGGGACACCGGGTGGCATTGCTTGGAGTGACCTCGAGCAGGGTGGCTGTGGGGGATAAGAAGGGAGAAGATGGTTTCTTCACTCGGAGGCAGTGAGGAGGGCCGACGTCTTGCACGGCTGTCGGGGTTGGGTGCCAGGCACCGGGTCTAAAATCGGGGAGAGTGAACTCTCAGGCTTGGCAGCCTTGGGGCGTCTCCAGTTGTGAGAGCAGAGACTGGGAAACTCTGAGTTAGAAGGGGCAGCTAAACTTGACCTGTTCTTGTGTTCCTCTGTGGGTCACGTGTTGAAGCCCCTGCCCCAGTATGTTTCACTCAAGTATGATTCCAGCTCTCCGAAATTGCTAGAAGTAGATTAGATACAATCAGATTAAAAGTGGTGTGGGCCGACCCGGCTGGCCTTTTACACTTGACCACACTTGCTGCCACCTAAGCTTTGACTATTTAAGTGAGAAAGGGATTGTAAATTTGGCTTTTGGAGTCGTTGCATTGGGTCAAGTGTATAGAAAACCCTACAGGTAAATAAATATGATCATTTCAATAAAGATGTTTTTGGAGATGTTTATGAGTTTTGTCGAGGTTCCACCTGCAGGATGAACAAGCTAGCCTTTGGGGGAGTCACTTCCCTTTGGGTTTAGTTAATAAGATTTTGTTTTTAAATATGGTTTAAATTTTTTATGACTTTAATTTATGTTGAATGTTTTCCCTGGATTGCTGATAAATTATTCAATTTGTGTAGACTGAAATCTTAGAATGTTAGACCCGAAAAGGTCCTTGGAGATCCTGATGTCATAGGTGGAGAAACTGAGCCAAAATAGGGGAAGTGGCTTGTCACAGTGGGCATAGTTAGTGAGCAGCTGAGCCGCCAGTCCTGTGATGTCAGCCTCTTTTCTACTGCATCACTTTAAGGGTAGACGGGTGATTTGGAGGGATCCCCAAATGAGAAGCTAGGCTAACTTAACTACACTTATTTGTCCTTGTCTTTCTCTCTCAGATGTAAGACAAGAATTACTACTTGTTTTGCTGTTGATTAAACTAAAGTCAAACATTCGGAAATTGAGAAACTGGTACATTAGAAGCACTTAGGTATCGACATTGTAGTCCCCATGGTGTCTGGCATGTAGCAGGCTCCCAAATTGTCAAAGTGAGACCCAGAGGTAGGTCTGTATGGTTAAGAGCACAGGTGGCCATCGAATGCTTTTGTTCACGTTCTGGCTCTGCCATTTTTCACTTTGGACAAGATCTTGGGCCACTGTGCCTCAGTTTCTTAGCCTACAAAATGGGGATAATGTATCCCTCTTTATAGGATTATTGTATGGATTACATGAGACATTACCTATAATGTGGATAGCGCAGTGCCATAATTAGTGCTCAAAAATATTAGCTCTTAATATCAAACACAGTCCTATTGAGGGTCAAAGGTTAGATCAGCTTTGTCATACCCTGTAGCTTCCACTAATAATTATTTTGTTGGAGCGACATATGGAGGAAGTAAAGATTTTGCAGTGAGGCGGCAGCTTGCCTCCTCTGAGTGAACTAGTTGGTGTGTTTGAAGCAATGACCATACTTAGACGTGTTGGTTATCAAATGGCGTGTGGTCTACTTCTGTGTTTCCTAGATCGAGTACAGGGAGCAGGAGGCCAAAACATGAGGGACCGGGCCACTATCCGGCGCCTGAATATGTACAGGCAGAAGGAGCGCAGGTGAGCACTGGGCGCCAGCATCTTCTCCCCTCTCCTTCGTGCCCTTGACTGAATAGCTGAGACCTATTAAACCTCTCATATTCCCACCCCCACTTTTCCCAAATGGGAGTAGTGTATTTTCAAGTATCATTTTATGTGGGTGTTGTTATGATAGGTTGTGAATTTTGGTTAAAGACATGAGTAGTGAATGGTGAAATTGTGATTGTGTCACAACACAACAATTAGAGGTCTTGTTCCTTACAGCCTCAGCCTCCACGAATGGCACATTAAATCCCAAGTTAGGTATCCGTCAGATAGAAGTCTGGTTTTCTTTAACAAAGCATATAGGTCTGTAGTCATAAAAGCAGCAGAAAGCTTGTTCTTTAATGCCGCAACGTTGTGGCACTTGGAAACTCACCACCACTCTGAGTTCTGCTGAGAAAGCCTCTACCACGGGGACTTGCTGAATGTGGCATTTTTCTAGCTGGTCTTAATTTGTTTGGTAATTAGATTCCCCATCCGTTCTAAAAGATGGGTTTAAAACACAAATGTTAATGAACTTAATCTGCCTTCGTCACCTACTCTGCAGTTTGTTTTAGAATTTTGAGTTCCAGCATAAATCACCCTCTACTTAAAATTCATTTAAACCAGCCTTCAAATAATTACCCAAAAAGCTCAAGTATGTGATTTTTTTTTTAAAGCAAACAAACAGTAAACAGATTTTTAAACATCAACGTTATTTGTTATTCATCTAGCAGAAATCATTACGTGCTCTGTTGCAAGAGGTTAAATGGCTTTTGTGCAATCTGTTTCAAATGTAGAAGTATTTTTTGTTTACTGAAATCTGCATTTCATGATCATTTAAAACCAAAAAGAAGGAAAAAAAGTCCTTTTTTGGAAAGGGTATTCTGTAAACCCAAGTTTGCTGCTGTGGCCTTTCTTCTGTCATCAACCAAAATCTGTCATTTCCTCCATTTAGGAACAGTCGTGGTAAAGTGATTAAGCCTCTGCAATATCAATCAACAGTGGCTTCTGGCACAGTGGCGAGAGTGGAGCCAAACATTAAATGGTTTGGTGAGTATTGTCTTCTGCTCCTTTCGTTGTACAAAATGTGCGCTGTATGGAAGAGGGTAGAACGTCCAGGTGTCTGAAGGGCGGGAGTTTTGGGGTGAGTGGAACTGTCAAGGATTATATGAGGAAGGGATGAGATAAGTACCCGTGGTGGAAAAAGGGCTGAGAAAAGTAGTGGATTTCATAAATAAGCTCTTTAAAAGAGCTCATCATTGCTAATTGTAAGAGAACCCTCTTAAACAAAGGGGACCATCCTTAATGACTAGCATTCACAGACCTTAGAACTCTCATTTCTTCATTTATGGTGGCCTAGAGGGCCTGCTGTTGGAGAGGTCCCTTGCAGGTGTGTTTGTGCCTTTAGCTTGAAGAGTAAGTGCATTTGCCTGAAGTTCTTCTGAAACACTTTTTCTTAATGGGGCTGTATTTGAACTGAGCGACAAGGAAAGGATTCTCGTTGGTCCTTCCTAGGAGTGAATGGAGTATCTCCAGGGTCACAGCGGGGCCAGGGCTCTTCCTTTGGAAACTCCCCCTTCATTTCAGCCTTTCTCTTAGCCACCACTAGGTGTGTGGGCTCATCGGATGGTCAGACCCTGTTGTGTGCCTGGTGTTTGATCTCTGTGCTTGGGGGCAGATGGCAGCTGCCTTTGAATATCTTACCTCTCTTGATGGGATACCCCCTAGGAAAATGCAACACAGAAACAAGTGTCAAAGAAAGCTCCTCAGAGAGGCATTTAGCTTGGTGGCTAGGTACTGTGACTACATCCGGACCGCCTGGGTTTGAATCCTTGTTCTGCCGTGTCTGTGAGCATGGGCCAATTATTAAGTCTGTCTGTTCATCCATCTCCTCACCTCTAAAATGAGGATAAAAATAGTACCTATCTCATAGGCCTGTGGTGGTAATTAAATGAGTAACTACAGTCAAGTGCTTAGAATAGTGCCCAGCAGATAGTGAGTACAGTACAGGCATTCACCGCTGTCGCCGTCACCATGGTCATAGTCATCATCCTGCGTTTTGCCTTTGTCCTCAACTTGCTGTTTAGTTGACTGTGTTCTCCAGGATCTCTCACCTACGAGGTGTTCTCCAGGTAGTGTGACGTAGCTTCATTTTGTTCCCTTGCGTGGGTTTATTGGTTAATTTAATAGTCCCTTCAACCCCTCATCACCCTAAAAACAATAACTATGACTCCTGGGTTCTGTGCTTCAGGATTCTCTGTGTTTGCTAACTGATCGGCTGTGATTGGCTCCAGATTTCTTTGCCAGATCTGTCAGGAGGTAGGACATGTGTCAGAGCTCAGTTCTATTCAGTGATGTTTATTTTTCAGTTTCATCCAGTCAGGAAATTGGGCTTGGAAAGCTATTGAAACCCTTTGTGTGTCTGGGTCCGTGGATTAGCTCATAGCGTATGAGTGCAGGAGAGGCAGTTTTTTTGTTTTTGTTTTTTTCCTCTTTTAAGTCTGAAAATGGCTACATGGGATGGATGTGTCAGGTGGTTGGGTAGTTTAAAATCTTGCCTTTCACTGCGTCCTTGGGAAGATGGATACAGAAGGAAGAAAGAGTTGTTTATTAAATGGCAACATTTTTTTGTAAAACAGGAAACACACGGGTGATTAAGCAGTCATCATTACAGAAATTTCAAGAGGAAATGGACGCAGTTCTGAAGGATCCATACAAAGTTGTCATGAAGCAGAGCAAGCTACCCATGTCTCTTCTCCACGACCGGATCCGGCCTCACGTAAGATGGAGGACCTCCCCAGCCCTGGATTTCTGTGGCAGACTCCACCGGATCTCTCTCTGACATATGTGTCCTTGGTTTTTCTGTAGAGAATAGTGGCTGTGATGCAGTTCCGCTGAGCTTTCTGAGACTTCTCTCTTCCCCTTTGCTTGGGTCTTTCCTTTAGCATGAACTGTGTTCTGTCAGGGAGGCGCAGTAGCCTAGTGGATCAAAGCCCGGGCTTTGGAGGGAGACCTGACTCTTCATCTTTGCCCCACCCCTTCCTGTGACCTTAGTTAGGTTTCTCTGTGACTTTTCACTTCCGTGACTGTGGAGTCAAGGTGCCCCCCTCCTGGGGTGACTGGATGCAGATGAGACGTCTGTAAAGCACCTGGCATATAGTGAGCACGCAGCATGCCACCTGTTAGAGCCACACAGATCATAGCTGTTACTGACATTCCTTTTCATTTTTTTGGTAGGCAAAGTTGTTTCAGTGGTAATTCCATAAAATTCTGGGCACCTGCAGACTTAGGATTGGGTGGTAGGAGGGACACCCTTGCTGTTGTGTGCTTTCAGCTGCAGTGAGATCCTTGGAGAGGGTTTTAAGCTGCGGGAAAGGGTCCTGGTCCGAATGGTTGGTAATCTCTGAAGTTGGAAGTCCAGTAAGGACCAAGTCTGCTTGAGTGGAATGGGTTTCATACGGAACCAAAGAAACGGCCTAATGTTTGCCTGCACGTTTTTACTTGGCGTTGAATAATAATTCCCAGAAATGCAGCCAGTACATAAGCTCCGGTTCCAGTATAAGGAGGGGAAGAAAACATTGACATGCATACATAGATTAAACAGTTCAAAGAGAGTGTTTACTTGCAGAACAAAATAAAAACCAAGGCCTGTTATTGCCTCAGGTTTTGTCAATTATGCTTTGTTTTATGATGGACGAGAGGAATGGCGCCTATTAGTGGAATGACTGTTTTCTTTCAGGGAAACACATGAGTGTAATTCATGAACCACAGAGAAGTCGCTTATTTCCCTTGTGTTCTTTGTTCTCCCTAAAGCCATCTTTTAACAAACGACTGAATCCTGTTTATGAGAAGAACAGTAAGGTTCTATTATGGATTTAATGCCCATTCCAGTTGTTGAGTGCTTCTAAAATTAAGCGCATAACCATCTGATATGTGGGGTGAAGGATCTGCATCTCCAGCAGTCAGCTTGTATTTCAGTGCAGATGGGTACTCAGTAACTGATGAGTTTTCTTGCTTTGGCCTTGAAAAACCTTACCTGTTTGAATTTAGTGCGGTCCCTACTCCTCATTATAAAATCTAATTCTGAGACTGCTGCACAGTGGAGTCAAATCAGATATGCTTTTAACTTGTACATTCAGCTATATGTTTATTATAATTACTGTACAATATACTACAGTATAATACTGTAGCAATACAGTAAAGCTACTGTAACTTATTCTCTGTACTTTATTATATACTGTGCATTAATGCATTGTATTTACTAATATCTAGGTTTATATACACAAATCCATGTATACTGTACTTTATAGGTTAAGAGATTTTTAAGAATCTTGATCATAATTTTTCCTGTGACATTAGAACCCAGGTCCCATGTAAAATGCAACCCTTCTCTTTGGAGCTGTCCCCTTGTTGGAGGGTAGTGAGTAAAACTAAACTAAGGTGAGTTAGAGAACCTGAGAAAATGATCCTAGCTTAAGGATCTTTAGGAGTTGGACGGGGCATCTGTTAAAGTTGAGAAGCCACGGGGTTGTTCCATCAGGCGTGTTTAGTAGCTGGTGCTTACGGAGGAGCTTGTACGGAGGGGCAGAGGGTGATTTTTTTTGAGGCACTTCTCTGCCGGCTGTTAACATTCTGTTACGTGGTAGATCCTAACTCAAACTTGGACTTTTATCCTGCTTCCAAAATTCCTGTGCCCGTAACTCCTTTACAGGCACATCGAGTTCTAGTTAGTATCAGGTTCCTTTTATCACATCTAAACTTTTATTTTGGACTTTTGCTAGATGTTTTTCATCTGAAGACTTTCCATGTGCATTTAATAAAAATGTTACCTAAATTAGGGAAAATGTTATCTGAAACTAAAACGTATCTTACAAAACAAGCAATTCCTTTTAGCCATGAAAGAAATTAACTTCCAAGAAAAAGTTGGCATTTACAGTTGGCTTAAAAAAAAACCCACAAATTTGAGCATGATTGTCCTTGACAAAATCCGTGAATTTGGCGAATTTTATGCACTTGTTTGAAAGCTCAAAAAAAATGGTCAGAAAAGATAAGTCAGTTTTCATCAGTGTAGCCTTAATTATGTTTGACTAAAGTTTATGATAAATGAAATAAAGCAGAGTTTTTGGCTAGTCTTAACACAACTATTCATATTGGCTGACTATTTGTATTACTTTTGTATTTCTCCAAGGAAGCTTACAGAACTTCAGAATAGGCGAACAAGTGCTTTTGCTATTTACATGAGCGTTTTTGATTTGAAACCCAGTTGCATCCATGTTATAGATTTTGGTATGGGTTGAGCTTTGGAAAAGTCAAAGCAGAAAGCCTTTCCCAGGTAGGTTTTTAACGTTTTGCTCATTGTCAGGGCTTGCTTTCATTTTACCTATTATTCTTCTCCTTTCTCTTTAGAACTCAAAGGTTCACATTCTTGATACTGAAAGCTTTGAAACTACATTTGGCCCTAAGTCACAGAGGAAGCGACCAAATTTATTTGCGAGTGATATGCAGTCTCTTGTAGAAAATGCGGAAATGTCCACTGAGAGCTATGACCAGGGCAAGGACCGTGACTTGGTGACTGAAGACACTGGAGTGAGGTACGGTTTTGTAGTTCCTGCAGGTCTCACCATTTCCTCTTCTGCAACAAAACATTTTCTTTATGCATATTTTACCTACATGAAGCTTGATGATTTAACTCATAGATAGAGAGTTACACTCTTCCCTTGTACTCGAAAAATTAGTGAAATTGGGACCAGACTGAAAATAATTTGAGGTGGCTTGTTTATTACTGGTCTCTCTGCATCTCCCAAATAAAAATAAATAACGTTTCCTTCTTCCATGTAATAGTGTATCCTGTCATAGGAAAATTTATAAAATATAATTGGAAAAGTTAAATTAGAAGTGCAACAAAAAGAAAACAAGAACTCTTCCTCTCGCTACTTATGTGAAAGCATTGTGTGTATCTCCGTGAGTATCAGGGCTTCCTTAACCGGGAGTCTCTGGACCACTGGGGGTTCTTGGCTGCCTTTGAGGTTTCTGTGACCCTCTGAAGATAATGTCGAAAATTTATGTACATGCATAGAGGTGATGAGGTTTTGTTGTTTTTATTTTGTTTTGTGTTCTGTTTTGGGCAGGGGGAGGAGCAGAAAAAGAATCCGTAACTTTCATGATATTCTCATAAGGGTCCACACCCAAAAGAAGATTAAGAATCAGTCACTGATACATATATTCTTCTAGGTCATTCTTACACTCAATTTTTGTTTACAGATTATATGTGTTAAGATCATATTTTAATTTGCCTTTTATTTTAATATATTTTCCTAAGTTACCAGGAATAGGTTTCCATGTCAGTACTTACCAATGACATGGTGTTGAATGTTGGAGTAGTGTTTCGTTGTGGCCAGTCCCACTGTTGGATACTTAGCCTGTTTGTAGTTTCTCCCAGTGGTGAACAACGCTGGAGTAAAACATCAGTATGACTAGATCTTTCTCATTCTTGATCTCCAAAGATGAACTCTTGCAGGGGAAGTTACGATAGCGAAGGACATGCATGCTTTTTGATAGACAGCTGCCCATTGCCCTCCAGAAAGGGTCTACAGTTTTGTTTCTCCGGGCGGTATTGGAGCGCCCCCGTTCTCCCCGTGTCTCTTAAATGCCTTCTTGGCAAAGAGGCACTGCCTGCTGACGGCCGCCATGCCGCCCCGGTGCTGTTGTCAGCCCGCCTCAGGCTTTGGGCCTCCTAGAGATAACGTCAGGTCACTTGAGACCAGCGAAAGGACGCAGCATTTTCATTTATTCCTGGAATTATTTGGACTTTCTAGTTGGCTTTGTATTCTTCTACTGATTTAAATATTTTCCTCCTCCAAAAGGTGGAACTGTTTTTGTCTCAAAGATATGGGGTGGATGTCTTTGAGGCTAGTAAGTAAACAGATTCTCAACCTTATCTGAAAAATTTCACTTTACATGAGAACTGTGGAGTGTAGATTATGGTTCAGATCCTGCCGGTTCCTTTTCGTAATTCTCTGACATGTTGCCTAATTACAATTGCTTTTTTTTTCCTGTGAGGAAGACCAGCCCTGAGCTAACATCCGTTGCTAATCCTCCTCTTTTTGCTGAGGAAGACTGGCCCTGGGCTAACATCCGTGCCCATCTTCCTCTACTTTATGTGGGACGCTGCCACAGCATGGCTGACAAGCAGTGCGTCGGCGGGCGCCAGGGATCTGAACCTGCGAACCCCGGGCTGCCAAGCGCGAACTAAACTGCTTTGCCACCAGGCGGCCCCCTACAATTGGTTTTTGTTAAATCAATTTTTTTTAGTGTGGTAAGATACATACAACATAAAATTTACCATTTTAATCATTTTTAAGCATACAGCTCAGTGGCATTACTTACATTCACCTGGTTATGCAACCATCACTACTGTCCACCTCCAGAATTCTTTCACATCATTCCAGACTGAAACTCTGTACCAGTTAAACACTAACTCCTCATCCCCCCGCCCCCCCCAGCAACCACCATTCTACTTTCTGTCTCTTGTGAGTTTGACTCCTCTTATGAGTACTTCATATAGGTTCAGTCTTAAAGTATTTGTCCTTTTGTGTCTGGCTCATTTTGTTACATAATGTCTTCAAGGTTGTCTGTGTTGTGGCATGTATCAGTTCTTTATTCTTTTTTATTGCTGAATAATATTCCATTATGTATACACCACTTTTTTTTTTTTTTGGTGAGGAAGACTAGCCCTGAGCTAAGGTCTGTTGCCAGTCCTGCTCTTTTTGCTGAGGAAGACTGGCCCTGGGCTAATATCTGTGCCCATCTTCCTCTACTTTATATGGGACGCTGCCACAGCTTGACAGCGGTGCATCGGACTGTGCCCGGGATCCGAACCTGCGAACCCTGGGCCGCCAAAGCAGAATGTGCAAACTTAACTGCTACACCACTAGGCTGGCCCCTGTACACTGCATTTTTTATTTGTTCATCTGTCAATGGACATTTGAATACAGTCACTGTTTTGTTTGTTTTTTGGTCCATCTCCAACTAGTTTGATACCATTTTCCTTTGGTGTATGGTTGACTTTTCTGTAAAACATCCTTTTAGTCTTCATAGTGATTCAGTTGCTCACTTTGGGTGCTTTCTTATTTAGAAATGAAGCCCAAGAAGAGATCTATAAAAAGGGACAGTCCAAAAGAATATGGGGTGAGCTCTATAAGGTAAGACTTTAATTCTCTCTCGTTGAGTGGTTCCTTTGACTTTCATGATCTTGTACTGAGAAACTGATTTTGATACACTGGAGCTCTGTCAGATAAAGTACGGACTCTGTTGCCCGTTCCGTCCTCTTTCCCCACAAAGAAACCAGGGTTGATGTAGCCGTGCACATGCTACCCTTGTTCTGGATAACTGCATTTTGGAATTGCTCTGTAATAGTTAACAGCTACCTTATGTACATTCATCTGTTCTCTGTCAGTGTGTCTTTGGATTACCTCCTGAAACAATATTCCCGTTTGGGTTTATCGTACGTGGTTAGAGCTGCCTGAGAAGTTTTGGTCCAGCCCTCTCATTTTATAGGTGAGAAGGCGTGTCTAGAAAGGTTGAATAGCTTACCCAGCGCACCCAGCTGGTGAGGGGAAGAGTCTTTGTGTATCCTGACTCCTGGTCCAGTGCTCTTCAACTGGGTCAGGTTTTGGTCCACACACTAGTAATATTCTCAGGAACAGAGAGCTTCAAGTATAGTCACAGTTAAACAGTAACATAATAGGAAACTAGTACCATGAAAGCAAACTTTGAAACATACAAAACCTGTAAGAGTAGAAACTTGTCGAAGTCTAAGAAGTAAATGGTTCCGCTAAATAACACATAGTAGTCATGAAATAAGATGGATTTCCTCTAAGCCAGTTTTCCTATTTGAGATTCAACAAGGTTCAAATATTCACAGGATGGAAAAACTTCTGAATTCTGACCCCTGGGCATTGAGATTGGCTACAGCCTCATCTCCTCATAAGGCTGCTTGGAAGTTGTCTCTATTATTACTTTATTTCTCAGGTTCCCTTAGATGTCATCCCCCTTTCGTCTTGCACTTGTAGCAAACCATCTTTGCCTCTTTGAATGTGCAGGTGATAGACTCATCAGACGTTGTGGTACAAGTTCTTGATGCTCGAGATCCACTGGGTACCCGTTCCCCTCACATCGAGACTTACTTGAAAAAGGAAAAACCCTGGAAACACCTCATTTTTGTTCTTAACAAATGTGACCTTGTTCCAACCTGGGCAACAGTAAGTGTAGCTGCTTATCCAAAACCGACCACACGGCCATTCGACTAGTGCAGGCTTTGAGTTAAATCAAATCACGGCTTCTGGGATTTGGGACATTAGTTAAAGTGCTGCCCTCTTGAGATTGTAGTCATGAAAGTGTTCTCATGGAAAACGAAAGTAAAATGTGCTTCATGGACCACCGGCAGAGGTACCCTTTATCCTCTGATGGTTGGGAAGGGGACCCCCGAAGGGCCCCACAGGATGAGTGATGTGTCCCCTTCAGAGGGAGACAGCTGCCACAGCCACTGGCCTGTTGCATATTATGCTACATTAATTGCATTCAGTAGCAGTGAAGGCATTTGGGGAATATTGTTTTGTAAGACAAAGCATTAACTGTTGTACTTGAAAGAATATATAAGAATTATAGTTAACATTTCCCTGAGACAACTGTGTGTTTGGAGTACAGTCCTGTGATTCAAGCTCTGCTTCTTCCCTGTATTGTAAATAAACAAGTTGCAGTTTACCAGCGTCTTGTCTTTTCTCCCTTTAGAAACGATGGGTTGCAGTCCTCTCCCAGGATTATCCGACACTTGCTTTCCATGCCAGTCTCACTAACCCCTTTGGCAAAGGAGCATTTATTCAGCTTCTCCGGCAGTTTGGAAAGGTACTGAGACCTGATCTGTGTCTCCTCGACTTGTGTGGCTGTAGGTTTGTGTAAGAATTTCTCTTGCCAGTGTGTGTCAGAAACTTACCAGCCTCACTTCCCATATCTTCCTGTTAATGAGAAACATGTGTTCTAGAGATGTAAAAACTCATAGAACCTCACAGTTGTAAGGGATTCTGAAATACTTTCTAGCTCACCCGTTTCCCCCATCCCTGACTGACGTTGCTTCCCTTTCTGCCGTATCCCTGGTATGTGATGGGCCAACCTCTGCTTGACGATGGACCCCCTCCCCTGTTCCCCACCCTGGGCTTTCGAGGCCTGCCATGCTTCCTCTGCCCTTGGGCCCTGTGCAGTTTCTATCCTCTCTGCCTGCAAGGTGCCCTGCCAGACTCCAGCTTCAGATCCCTGGTCAGATGTCAGTTCCTCAGGGAAGCCCTGAAACCAGATTCCCCTGGCAGATGTTATTACAGCTTCGTCTTCTGTACCTGCAACTTTGTATTTGTGTTTTCAGTTAATTCTACCTGGCTTCTAACAGAAGACACGTGTCCTCTGCCCACCCTCGCCCACTTCCCAGAAGCGAACTTGTATCTGTTACCTCTGCTACTTCCTTCCATATTTTTAATACATGCTTTGGATTCTATTTCTTGACTTTTCCCCTCCAGTTTTAGATATTTATTAAGTTCCTACTATGGAAAATGAGGATGGGCGGGGAGGGGTTGTGTGTGTGTGTGTGTAAGACTAGCCCTGAGCTAACATCTGTTGCCCATCCTCCTTTTTGCTGAGGAGGACTGGCCCTGAGCTAACATCTGTGCCCATCTTCCTCTATTTTATATGGGACGCCGCCACAGCGTGGCTTGACAAGCAGTGTGTTGGTCCGCACCCTGGGTCCAAACCTGCAAACCTTGGGCCACTGAAGTGGAGCGCACCAACTTAACCACTACGCCACTGGGCCGGCCCAGGATTAGGTTTCTTAGAGCCATCTCTCCACATACACTACCCTCGCTCCGTTCTCACCATAGTGTTATACAACATTTGGCTAAGTTAGTATTCATTCAGTGTTTACGTTATTATGACTAAAATACCAGTCACAGCTGATCCACATAATGATGTGATTATAATTCCTTTCCAAAAGAACCTTCTGCTTTCTTTGATGTTAATTAGCTCCATTGTATTTGTCACTAACATATCACCAGATCCTCTGGTAAGAGTGGGAACTTTCAGAACGTTCGGGCACCTGCCTTCCACGTGGGACTGGCTGCTCCCCGGGCTGGCTGCAGACTCCTCCTGGGGTTTCCATTCATGGTCATCCCAAGAGTTCCTGCGGCTGTTTCCTGTGTTGGATCCTTTGTTCATTAGATCCCTTCTCTCTTGGTTTACTCCTTCCTTTTGATGGAACATATTTTCCAAAAGCTTCCTGAGAAGGAGTGCTTGAAATGAGCATCTCGATACCTTGCATTTTGGAAGTGTCTTTGTTCTACCCTCACACCGTTCTCCTCAAATTGTCAAAGTCCTCACTGCATTGTCTGGTTGTCTTCCAGTGTTGCTACTAAGGCCAGTCTGACTCCTAATCCTTTGTGGCTGGGATCTTTTTAAAAAATTCCTGTTTTAGAATTTTACAGTGATGTGCTTTAAGATGGGTCGTTTATCGTTCAGTGAGCTAGGCATTGGATGGGACTTTCAGTCTGATATTGTCCTATATTATTTCTTGGAAATTTCCTTTTCTCCCCATCATCTCTGTTCTTGTTCAGGAATTTGGTTTTGTCTCCTTTTTTAATTACCTTTTCTTTATTTCAGTACGTTTATGACATTTTGCTCTATTTTCTGGGCAGTTTCCTTGACTCGATCATCTAGCTGTTCTATTGCAAAATTTATTTTGCCTCTCACTTTTAATTTGAAAATTCTGAGAGCTCTTGTTTAACTCTGAATCGCCCTGCCCCCTTTTACAGGCTATTCTTGTTTCACAGATGAAACATCTGGCTCTCTGAGAATGATAATGATAATGGTATTTTGAAATTCTCCTCTCTCCTTTCATTGACTGTTTGCTTCCAGTTTCTTTATGGTTTTCTGTCTTTTTGACTAGAGTCACACTTCAAATGTCTGGTTATTCTTGGCTGTCCATTCATATTTAAGAGTGAGCCATTAAAAAAAAGCTGATAGAAGTTTTATGCAGAGGGTGGGCTTGTTGAATGATAGACTTCTCTGCAGGGTGATTGGTTCGAAACCCAACATTTTGTTAGAGGGCACCCTAGATGTCAGTGTGTGTAGGCCTTTACTCTTGGGCCTGTGCGTTTCCCCAGAAAAGAGTCTTCCAGTCTCCAGCTCAGGGCTGCCAGGGTTCTGGGAACCTAGTGGGAGTCAGGGGCCTGGGGGTCTCAACTGTTCAATGTTTAGACTTTCAATTAATCACTCTGGGAACACTTGCCTTCAGCTACTGTTATCTCCAAATCTAGAGTCCCTTTCAGATCTGAAAACTAATGATATTTTCAGACATTTAGGGTTTCAAAAAAATCATTACCTCCAAAGGCTCTGGGATGGAGAAGTTGGGTGCTCATGCTGAGTGAGGGAGGGGATGGAGAGGTGTGACTACAGACCTTCAGCTAGTCTTCTTGATTTCAGTCTCACCCTTAGAGGCATCTGTACTGCCAATTCCTGAGGCCTTTTGTGATTCATTGGCAGTGTTTTTGCTAGGTTTTTAGATTTTCTATCTTTACAGTCGTTTAGCTTTCATATTTTATAGTAGGCCAAGGTAGATACTACCTTTTAACTGCTAGTATTTTGTTAACATCACATTTTAGTTTTTATTTTCTCATCTCCAGCTCGCTCTTTGGTTTTATGTTTAGTTCTGTAGGTTTACACGTGTTAATTCCCACTGCTGTCATTCTAGTGGAGTTCATGGAGGGAGTGAGGTGGGCATGGATGTTCAGTCCGCCGTCTCTAATCAGGAGTCCCCATCCATTTGTAGACCCTTTTTTTTGAGCTCTGCCTCCTTGAGACTTGCACCCAGTGGTTGAACTTCTGAGGTGGCTTTTTTTTCTTTTGTTGTTTCGTTTTCATTTTTGGCAATGAAAATGCAAAATGGATTGTGCCGAGGAAAAGAGGAGTGGGTCATGGGATTGCCAGTCGGTGCATCTGCTAAGGTTCTCTTCCCTGAAGACATTTTATCAGTGGATGGTGTTCTAAACTGATGACTAACAAGCTATTTCTTCCTTTGTTTCTCAACCTACATACTTTTAACCTGAAAACATTCAAGAATAATTTCACGTGGATGACTGAGGAAATGAGTCACCTCTGATTTATTAATAAGTATACGTATCCAGCCCATTCAGACTACGTAGGTGGTGTATGTCTAGGCTTCAAATCAAGTTGTAGCAAGTTTTGCCCTGTATCCTTTATATTAGCAAAGTAACACAACCTGTTTGTCCAAAGAGAGATTCATGACTACATGTATGTGGTGTGTACTTTTTTTTTGAACAGTTGCACACTGACAAGAAACAGATCAGCGTTGGGTTCATTGGCTATCCAAATGTTGGCAAGAGCTCTGTGATAAACACACTGCGCTCCAAGAAAGTCTGTAATGTGGCTCCCATTGCAGGTGAAACAAAGGTACGTCTGGCTCGAGGAGTCTTACTTCTATATATATTTTATTTCCATGGAAGGTGATTGTTTAGGACATGGAGATTTCTATCTGCTTCTCTTGAATGAAGACCACCTTTGGGAGTGTAGTCCCCATGTAATAGTTTGGAATATACCAGAGTTGGTTGTTTCCCTTTTTGATAAGACTCAGAGTACTTTGTATGCCACTCTGTGGCTTTGGCATGATTTGACAGGTGCCATTCATATTTAAGTCTGTTTTAAATTGTCACTCCAACCTTTTGCTTTGATAAACAAAACTAACCCAAGAATATCTGATGCCTGGGTTAAGAAAGAAACTTCAATGTTAGGGTAGTCTGAGTTGGGGTTTTACCCTGGAATACAGAATGTTGGGGGAGGGGGCAGCATGATTTTGCTGAAAGGAAAAGAGGCCAAACAGGGTCAAGCTTCCAAGAATACTTTTAAAAATCAGGCGAAGATTTACTGGGTATTATTGCACCACACTAGATGAAGATCTTGCCTCTGCATTATTTTTAGACTCTTAGCTGATGGAAGCTATAGTTTATACTTGGTGGACGTGCCTCATCCATGGCCTAAGAAGAGGAGGGACTTCATCATAGCTTAGTTATGCAGCAGGTTTCGTCTCTTTGTTTCCCCCCCTTTCTAGCTTCATGAGCGCTGTGGGTTTGTGAAATTAGACTCTTAGCGTTTGGCCCGGGGAGTCTCAGGCTCTTTCTGTCTTCAGGTCTGGCAGTATATTACCTTGATGCGTCGGATCTTCCTCATTGACTGCCCAGGTGTGGTTTACCCCTCTGAGGACTCGGAGACAGACATTGTGCTAAAAGGCGTTGTGAGTATTCTGGTCCTGCTAGGCTCTTTGTTTGCCTTTTGGGGGAAGCATTCTGGGGGACACTGGATACCTTTGCCTTTTACTCATTCAGAAGGCAGTTGGGGGTCAGCCTGTCTGACCAAACTTTAGGAACATGATGCTGAACAGAGCGCCTCTCCATTCCACTTAAGCCTGTTTGAGGAGTTAGTGGAACCATGGGCATATCTGGTCAATGTCATACCACAAAAGAGTTTGCAGTTTAAGGATCCAGAGGGAAGCAGGGCCTATTTATGTTTAGTGATAATTCATCTTCGTGGGTTTATGGGTTGAGTCATTTTGGAACTCAGTCATTTCCTCGCTTGTTTCTGAATACGACCAAAGACTTTAAATGGTTCCACTTAACCTTAGCTGGTGCTGCTGGCTATACGTCGTGTGCTCGTGCCTCCTCTCCTCTCTTAAACTATTCCACATTCTCTTTGTGTCCTTAACCGTTTCTGCGAGTGAGTAGCATGAAACATTCCAACTTGACTCTGCTTGCAGAAGCCGCACAGTTGGTTTGTGGTGACCTGGAGTTAGAGCTGCGTTCTGGGCTCCGCAGTGTGGTCGGCCTTCCCCGGTGCTCCTTCCCCCCGACCGTGTCTGTCCACCTCGGAGACAGGTCCTGCCAGACTCCACTTGCTCTGTGGTGTTGAAATCTATTTTCAAATGTTGTAAAGAAGACTGGGAACTTCGCCGCTTCCATAATAAAATCTGTAAGCAGGTTTCTACTGACATCTAGGTTCAAGTTGAGAAAATTAAGACTCCTGAAGACCACATCGGTGCTGTCCTCGAAAGAGCAAAGCCAGAATATGTCAGCAAGACATACAAGATCGATGCTTGGGAGAGTGCTGAGGACTTTCTGGAGAAGCTAGCTTTCCGGACTGGGAAGTTACTAAAAGTGAGTCGGGGGTGTGAGGATGTAGACTGGGCCGTACCGAGGCGTGCACATGTGCTGTGGACCTTCTTTTGTATGCATTGTGTGAGCAGGATGAAACTGGGCAAGTAGACGGTGATGAACAAGTGGGACGGCTGAAATGCCTCCAAAATGGGAGGTGTTCTGGTTCTTTGAATTGAACTGGGGGTCTTTCTGTGACATTTCAGGGTGGAGAGCCCGACTTGCAGACTGTCGGTAAGATGGTTCTCAATGACTGGCAGAGGGGCCGGATTCCGTTCTTTGTCAAGCCACCCAATGCAGAGCCTCCTGCAGCCCCCCAGGTAAGAACAGGGTGGACCCACCTCCTGGAAACCATGCTTACTGACCTTTTGATTGCCTCCCTTGATGGAGCATCTTTTTCCTATGGGTTAGGTATTTCAGCTTCAGTGTGTCTGATTCCCGAGTGCCATCACTATGACCTTGTGGGGGGTGGCATTTGGAGACCACAAAGTAGATGTATGATAGAAGACCAAGTTTAAATACCAGTTCTTAGGGCCTTGAAGAAAGGGGCTCATTAAATGTAAGTGCTCTTCCAGTACTTGTGTTTTTCTTATGCTTGAGGAACAGAGGCATTTCCAAGATTCATTTGTTTAACAGACATTTATTAGATCCAGCTATGTGCCAGGCACAGAGAATAAAGGAATAAATAACAGCCCTGGCCTTCAAGAAGCTTGTGATCAGGTGGGGAAGGAGAGTGGTACAGTTGATACTTCAGAGAAAGAAGTTCTAGATTTGTGGCTTCCGGGTTGGATTGAGAAGCTTCCCTCCTGTTCCATTTCCCTCACCCTGGCACCTGCCACGAGGCTCCAACTTGAGCACTTTGCTTTTCTATTTCTGGGATCGTTTTCAGAGCTCAGCCAAGTTTTTTGAAGAGATGGCTTTAAGTTTTGCTTCCATGCTAATCTTTTGGGTCCATATAGCTCTGGTTTCCTCTTAGCAGTTTTGCAGTTATCTGCATCAGCGGGGTGTGCGGTAATTCAGTTCCATTCTGATGCAAACTCCCAGAGTTAGCGCAGACCCCACAGGTCAAGGGCTCAGCCCCACAAGACTACGCCCACTTCAGATGCCAGCTGCAGGTGGGGTTCCCAAGTTTGATAATTTGCTAAAACGACTCACAGAACTCAGAAAAGTGCTTTGCTTATGATTACCAATTTATTATAAAGGATAAAACTCAGGAACAGCCAATTAGAAGAGATGCATAGGGCAAGGTATGGGTCAGGAGTTTCCGTGCCCTCTCTGGGCACGCCACCCTCCCCGTACCTCAGTGTGGTCACCAACCCAGAAGCTTCCAGACCCCATTCTTCAGGGCTTTTTATGGAGGTCTCATTACATGGGTGCATTTGATTAAATCATTGGCCATTGGTGATTGGACTTGGTCTCCAGCCCTCTAATCAAGGGCTTGGGCTTTCTGGTGACCAGCCCCGCTCTGAAGCTAGGCCCCACCGTGAGTCATCTCATCAGCATAAACTGCTGTGGTGGGAAGGGGCTTGTTAGGAATAACAAAAGACTCTCCTGTCTTTACTCCGGAAATTTCAAGGGTTTTAGGAGCTCTTGTGCCAGGAACTGGGGTCAAAGACCAAATACATATTTTTATTATACTGTAGGGAGACAGGTAGTAAGCAGATAAATATATAATGTCAGGAAGTACCGATTGCTGTGAGGAAACTAAGCCAGGGCAAGGGGTTTGTGGGAGACAGAGGAGTGTGTTTGTATGTAGCGTGGTCAGGGACTGCCTCCCTGAGGAGGTGGCATTTTAGCAGAGACCTTAATGTTATGAGGCAGGAGCTATGCGAATGTTTTGAAAGGGGGAATGTTCCAGGCCCAAGGAGCAGCCCACCTAAAGCACCTGAGGCAGGAGCAAGCGTGATACGTTCATAGTACAGAGGACGTCGTGGGGCTGGACCCAGTTGGCCAAGAGGTGGGCAATGTGGCAGGAAGCCACTGGACAGTGTTTTTTTCTTTTTCTGCTGAGGAAGATATGCCAGTCTTCCTCTATTTTATATGTGGGACGCTGCCACAGCATGGCTGATGAGTGGTGTAGGTCTGTGCCCGGGTACTGAACCTGGGCCACTGAAGCAGAGCACGGGGAACTTGACCACTAGGCCACAGGGCTCACCCCTGGACAGTTGTAAGTTGGTGAGTAGCTGGATCTGAGGACGTTCCTCACTGCTCTCTTGTGACCCTGTGTAGAAACAGTGGAGTGATCTTGAACTTTTCCTCCATATCTAGTCATTACATTTAGTTAATTAGGTACCCGCACTCTGTGATTCTTGTCGTTTTTTTCTTTTTGGTGCTGACGGAAACCTCCTTGAGAATCCAAAAGCTGAAATATTTCCATTACTAGAAAAATGTATAGAAATGTACCTACAAATTTTGTATACGATTTCCTGAATTTTATGGATTCCTCATTTATTTAGCACTTTGCTTAGCCACACTTGCCTTTGGAAAATCGCTTAAGTTCTGTGAGTCTCAGTGGCAGGGATGCTATGATACTACACATGTGAAGCTCTGGTATAAAGCCCGGCGCATGCTTCTCTTTGCACCATTAGCCAAAGGTCAGAAATTCAGTTTTGATTTTCTAATTCCATTTCTGTCCCCCACCCCACCCCTTAGCTTCCATCTTCCTCATCTTTGGAAGTTGGCACAGAAACAACCCAGACCAACCCAGGAGAGGAAGTCACAGAAACTATAGGTGAAGAGTCACAGTCTGTCACTGAAAAGGAAAAAGAAGGGAAGAGTCACTGTGACGCTGACTCAGAAATGCAGCAGATCCTGGCACGGGTTCGGCAGAACTTTGGCAAAATCAACGTCGTGCCTCAGTTTTCTGGGGATGACCTGGTTCCTTTGGAGATGTCAGATATCGAGGAGGAGCTGGAGAGCTGTTCTGCAGAGGAGGAGGAGGAGCAGGAGCACCAAGGAGACGAGGAGGAGGAGGAGTCTTACCCAGAGTCCCAGGAAGAACACGTGGGAAACGACACCAAAGCGGTTATTAAAGCCTTGGATGAAAAGATCGCTAAATATCAGAAGTTTTTAAACAAAGCCAAAGCTAAAAAGTTTTCAGCAGTCAGGTAGTCGTCTCATCTTCTCACGAATTATAGTTTGCTCCTTCCTTTCCTAGAGACATGCCATGGGTATTTTTACATGGGACGCGAGTTATTGCCATTTACCAAAAGTGATCTGTAAATTTTTAACATTCAGCTACCTGACATGTGAGCAGCTTAGTTGTTCAGTCTCTTCCGAATGCCCAGGGAGCTACAAAGACCATTGGGTGTTGCCTCCTACCAGTGGTGATAATTGAGGAGGACGGGGCTTCTTTAACCTGCAAGGTGCCTCCGTCTCCACGGCAGCACGTGATGTGGGCAGTGGAGGGGGATGTTGGACAGCTTCCTTACTTGGCTTCTCTGTTTCAGAATATCCAAGGGACTAACTGAAAAGGTTTTTGCAAAATCTGAAGAACAAAAGAGAACACCTGAAGCTGTAGAAGATAGAGGTAAAAAATTATTTAAATCATTTAGATATGATTTGTGTCTTTAGAACTTTGGGAAATCTAAGTTTAATCTACAAATTATCTCTTGTACTATCATCCACACAGATATGTATCATACTTGGCTGATTACCCTGGTTGCACATACTATTTATCATACAAATTGGATTATTCACTTTTCATTCTGCTCATTTCTTGGGATTAAGTGGGTAATTCAGGAAACTTCCTCTAAAAAGAGTACATGATTAACCTTATAATCCACGGGTGGATCCACAGACAAATTTTTTTGTGAGGGGCGAGATGGTTTGTGTATTTGTTCTTTACTTTGTTGGACTAACAGCTTCTATATCAAGAGCATGTTTTCCTGACCTAAATGTACCCCCTGCCATGGCCCCCGAGGCCCTTCCTTATCCAGCGCCTTCCGCCCTCCTGCTTTTCTCTGCACTTGCTCACCGCACTCCATCCACACCGGCCACCCTCCTTCTTCTCCAGCACATCAAGCTCATTCCCACCTTAGGATTCATAGACACGTTTTAAATAGAAAATTCCTGTTTCTTTTCTGTCTATGTGTTCATGTATTGTTTCCAGCACCTACCAAAAAGGGAAAGAAGAGGAAGGCACAGAGGGAAGAGGAGCGTTCAAATAAATCTCGCAGGACGCTTACATCTAAGGAAGTACGTGTTTTTGGTCTTAAATGTCACCCAGGTGTAGCATGTGGAGAGGAGTCCAGTTCTTAAGACCCGCTCTTTCTGAAACTAATGGTCTAGAGTTGAATCCAGTGAACCCTCATCCTAAGTGACCTGGTTGAGGTCAGTTAAACAGGATCAAGAGCTGGCCCACTGGATGAAGTCTTGTGTTTCAGGCATTGCTGATTGCTGTCCTCAAACATGTGGACTGTCGTCTAGAAGAGTCCGTTGGTTTTATGCGGCCCCAGGGAAGTGACATGTGATGAGCAGAGCTGTCTAGGCAGATGGGTCGCTGCCTTCTGTGAAGTTCAGCTTTGTAATTGGGTCCTTGAGAGCTAGAGTGGGCCCTTTGCGGGGGTAAGAGTTTACCGGAAGCGTTCACTTGGAGAACAGAGGACCACTTGGCAGCAATGCTGTAGAAAGGATTCAGGCATTGGATAAGGGTTGGACCAAATGACAGCCTGTGACTTGAAGTTGTCACAGTGGAAGAGAAAACTTGGGTCTGTTGTTAGCACGGCCCCAGTGGTTGTGGAAGCAGCCTGGGAAATGCAGCACAGAGAAACGGGGGCCTGTCTGTGATTTTCTGTGGTTGATTGGTTTTTGCCTTTTTTGTTTGTTTCCCTGTTTTTTACAGCGGAGGCGAGCAGCACGGCAGCAACAGTCTAGAAAAGTTGGTGTACGCTACTATGAGACGCACAACGTGAAAAATAGGAACAGAAACAAAAAGAAGACCAATGACCCAGAGGGCCAGAAACACAAACACAAAAAATTCAAACATAAGCAGTAACATTGAAAAAGTTGTTTATTAAATTATACAAAAATAGGCAATTAGAAGTCATGTTCATTTTCTTCACGCCCACTTGGCATTTCAAGGCCGTAATGCGTCTGTTCTGAGGTTTGACAGTTGAAGCCATTCCTCAGTGCTAGTGAAAATAAAGATAAAGCCTCAAGTTCAGTGATGGAGTCCGTTGGCACGTCCAACACTTGAATTAGCCCTCTTAGTTCCTCCGGTGTGACTGTCATGTAAATGAAAGTCTGGTGTTTCTTTTGTACTTGCAGTTAGCAATTTGAAACAAGCTATTGGGAACAGAACTGTAACAAGAAAATTTCAAGGGTGTAGTGTACATGGCCTGGGCTTTAAAATAAGAAGAAAAAGCTCCAGCAACTTTTATTGCCCCTCACTGAGTCTAAGTGGACCATTTAGGACAGAAGTGCTTAATTGTCAAGGAGTCATGGAACTAACGCATCTCAGTGAACAGAATTCTTTTCCATGAAGTGACAGCACAGACAGGTCATTTTAGTGGAGTCTTAGAATTTCTCAGGCCACCTGGATGGGGTACAAGCACTGACTTCGAGTTTGAGAAGAGAGTGTACAGGGCATGCTCGACGACGTGGAGCACAGCTCTTGTCAGACCGCAGCCTTCAGTGAGCCTTGAGCCTAACCAGGACCGTGTCAGGTAGAGCTCCACTTAGGAGGGAGTCCCTCTTCGTACCTCCTCGGGGGAATACTGAGCACTCGCGTTCCGACCTGGGAGATGTTAGAGCCTCCTTAGGTATGTTATTATGAGGTTTGACACGATAATGGAAGTCCCCCAGCTTGTCGCCCTAGCCCACCCTACCCTGATCTGCCCTCGATTAGAGATGTGACTAATTCAATATTCTGGGTCCACAAAACCAGAAAAGTCCTGAGCCTCCACACTGAGTTAAACTTGAGGAATAGTAAAGTGCAGTTGTCTACAGGCCACAACCTGATCTTTAATCACTGGAACTGCACGTGAGGTCTGGCCACCTCTCCAGTTAATTAAACATGGCTCGTCGAGGGGTGTAGGGTCAAGGTTTGATTTTTCTGCAGAATAAGGTGAACAAACTGGTGGAGGAGGAGCTGAGGTGCAGGCAGCTCACAACGGACATTGTGACTTAGATTTCTTTCCAGCAAACATTTACCTTCTCAAAAGCCAGGGGTTTGACTCTCTGCCATTGCTTTCTCACCTAGGCAGTCTGAGGAGAAGGGGGTCCAGTTGACTTCACAGGCGGGGACAAGATGATACAGTAGAAAACCAAAACCCCAAAATGAGTCACTAGAACTGCATTGGAGTAGGGATGATGGGAAGACGTCAAGTAAGGGAAAGACGGGCCAGAGAATCCCAAGTTAAGGTACAAGATGAATTGTGGACCAAAAATGCTGGGGACAGAAGCAGCAGCATTTGGCCAGAAATCAGTGATGGTGTGGAGTGATGCTGAGAGAGCAGCTGCTCCACCTGAGGGAGGCAGCAGAAAGGGGTGAATCCTAAGGCTTCCTATTCGTGTTGGCACATCCCAAGATTGGCTGGGAAGCCACACCCTGAGACTGTCTGGGCTGCGCCACCTTCCACTGCCCAACGAGGAACCTGGCTGCCAGACCTCAGGTGTTTCATGACACTGGGGCAACGGTGTGACTTCTGACAAATGTAGGTGGTGATCGGGAGGGGATGGCTTGTTCGCTCCGGAAACTAGCTTTTTATTACAGAGGGCTGATGATGGGGCGGTCGTGCTTGTCGAGACCCAGATGGAAGTTATCACTTCTTTGGTGCAATAATGCCTTCCAGTTGGGCCTGAAAAACAAAACAAACTCTGTTAATATTTGAAACTTGCAGCCGAACACAAATAGCTGAGAGGTGATAAAAGTCTCTGGGAAGGATAATCTAAATGCTGCCACTCCAAGTGTTTTTTTTCCTTCGTTCCCAGCTCCATATTTTCTGGATTAGCTGGTTTCTGGCTTGGCATGCAGTCTTGCTACATTATGAGAAACCAGAGCTGTCCTGGTTTCCATACAATAATGGCTCAGTGTATAATATAAAGCATTGAAAAGGAAATTGAATAAAAGTTGTTGAAATAGTGGTTTTTCGTGGCTCAGATTTCAGGCCTGAATACGTCTGCTAAGTTAAACATTTGGCTCTCTGGTCTGGGATCTTGGGAGCTCTGTGCTGGGACAAGAGGTTTGGGAAACAGCAAATTTGCAGCCACTGAGACAACTTGACACCCAATTAGAGAAAATTGCTACCAGTGAGTAGGGAGCTGTCCATCTTGAATGTAAAGCTTAAGACACTTGGGAGTTATTTACTCTGCTCCTCTGGCAGCCAGTGAAATAACTTACTATCGTGGTGTGTGGACAGGTCTTTAAGGGGGTCTGTCCTGGGGACTGCAAACACTGCTTTATTTGCAGTGCAGCTTTGAGCCAATAAAAATAACTCACTTCTAAAGAGTCGTTCACCCTGGGATTACAAGGTTGCTTGTAAATGTTAGAAAGATGCCAAGTTATTCTGCTTTGCTCTTGCTGCCAATACTATAGGAGGAACTGAGGAACTTGAACTTATGATAAAGGAATATGGCAGATAAGAAAGGCAGCTTCAGAGGCTGCTAAGTAACCAGATTCACATGTGGCTGCAAAAGTTTCTAGCTTTTCTTTGTTTTTGTTCAACTCGGCAACAAGAAAATCTATATCATCCTCCACTAGCAGTTAATAATAAGCTTTATCTCAAATGCCCGGCCTTCTTGGCCTATAGCGCCAACAAGCCTGCCAATCGCAAGAATGTAAGCTCTGTGAGACCAGGGAGGAGAGGGAGATAAGATACATCTGGGGGCCCCTTCTAGCCAGGGCCATGGCAGACAGCCGCTGAACATCAATAGGCCACATATCTAGAGCAGTGGTTCTCAAACTTTAGCAAGCATCAGAATCACCAGAGACCTTGTTAGATTGTTGGACCCCAACCCCAAAGTTTCTGATTCAGTAGATGGGGTGGGCCCAATAATTTGTATTTCTGAGAGTTGCCACGTGATGCGGGTCTGGGGCCCAGAGACAACCTGTGGACCAGACAAAGAACCCAGAGTTTCCGAGGCCTGGCCCCCTGCCCCGCCCTTCTCACCCGTCCCCTCTCTACTCTCAGCAAAAGGGAGACCCACCCACAGCTGAGTTCCTCTCACCATACACCTGCGGAAGGTTCTTGATTTGAAAAGTTCCTTCCCTCCCAAAGGGCCTTCCCCGCCCGCCTCAAAGGCCCTGTCTCAGAGGGGCTGCAGGGGGCAAGCACTCCCAGGACAGCCGCTGAGGAGACCCAGCCTACTCTAGGAGGGCTCCGAGTTATCAGCCATGATGGGAGAGAAGTTCCACTTTTTGCCATATCCACCTCGCCCGGAGGATGGGCGACTTTTTTCCAAGGGAAAAGTGTCCTCCGCTGGAGAGCCAGGCCAAGATGTCATGGGGATTCAGAGCTGAGAAGAGAGCCCCTCTCCAGAGCCAGGTGGACAGAGAGTGGGTAATGAGCCCTCACCTCTCCCCACTCCCCCCCCGCCCCGGAAAAGTCAGCTTCCTTTACTCCCTGCAGCCCGTGTGGACAGGTATTTGGAAGTCCGCTGTAGGAAAGGGAACCTCATGCTTGGCCTGTCCATTGACTACCTTCAGCTGCTGATTCGTCCGCTTCAGGAACTGAATCTCCTCGTTGTGCTTCTTCTCCTCCACCTGTCTCCTCTCACTCTCCCGCTTCTCGGTGGCCTCGCATTTTGCCTTCTGTTCGTTCACTTGCCTCTCCAAATCTCTCTTCTCCGTTTCCAGTTCTGCAATCTGAGGACAGAACCCCCAGTCATCCTGGGACATCACCAAGTGGATGGGTGATGTGAGTGCCTGGGTGGAGGGGAGTTGGGACACAGTTGTCCAACCCAAGACATTGCCAGGGTCTGTACTGCCACCCAGTGGGAGATCAGAGATTGGCACGGCACATCCGAGAGGTGACAAGTCTGCCATGACCAGGCTGGCTGTCACACTCTGAGCCCCAGTTCCTCTGAGGTGGCGGGAGAGCACCCCAGGAGGCCAGACTTGAGGGCTGGAATGACAACCATGTGGCCCTGAGATTGACAGAAGAGTCACAGAGGGCCAAAGGCTTGTGGTAAACCCCACTCACTTTCCTCTCCATGTCTGACTTCCCCTGTTCGGCCTGCAGGGCCTTCCTCATGCCGAAGGCCACGCTGCTCTCGTACAAGGTCTGGTAGGCGGCGATGGTCATGCGGATCTCGTCCCGCACTCGCAGCAGCAGCAGCCCCCTCTCCGCACAGTTGATGGTGACCTCCCGGATCAGCTCGTCTTCCAGGGCACACACACAGCGAGGTCAGAGAAGACAGGCGGGAGGGGACATGCACCGTGTCTACTGCAAGCCACCCTTCCCACTGGGAAGGGCTCTACGGTGTGTCCTCCTCCCTCAGAGTCAGGGCTCGGGGAGGGGCCTTGAGTGGCCCCAGGAGCCTTGCCATGCAGCCACCGCTCTGAACTTGGCACTTGGGAGCACAGGCAATCAGCAAGCCCGGTGTGGCCAGGGCAGAGGGAGACAGGAGCCCCAGGTTTGTTTGCAGCCATGGTGCCAATGTCTTCTATGCTCAGCCAGAAACTGGGTACTATTCAAAGAAATCTGACTTTTTCAATTTGAAGATGGTGGCTGTTTTAAAGCAGCTGGGAAATCCCCTTGGCTGGACTGGTTTGGGGCTGGAAACAGCGGGGTCTAGAGCTTGCCCACCCATCTCCTCCATAAATGCTGACCTGGAGGGCCAACCATAATCATACACAGACTGAAGGGAGCTGCTAGACCCTGCAGCTGCCTCAGGGTTTGGAGGTGGTTTGCATGTCAGAGTCCACACCGGCCAGTGAGAGTGGGCTGAGGGACAGCCATTTGACACCAGCACTCATGGAGAGAAATCTTAAATCCCTTGTGTCTGTTGGTTAACAACAAATTACCCTCAAATATTTTTCTGGACCAAAGGCTGAATATTGACAGATGGATATAAGTATAGAACATTAATTTTTCTAATCAAAAAATTAACACATAATTATAGAAGTCTTTGAAAAAACCAAAGATTTAAAATGGAACTTCTCAGCTTACTCCAAACAACTAGTAAGGGGTGAGGAACCAGGTTGTCAGAGATACTGGGACTGGTAAGTGGGGGACTGGTAGGAGGGGTGGGGCTCGAGGGGGTGGTGCATGTAGCAGTTCCTGGGAGGGCAGGGAGGGAGGGACCAGATGATTCCAGGATAGGGTAGGCTGCAGCTCGGGGATGCTCAGGGCTCGGGTCTGTGCTGAAGGGGAAGGGAAGGAGGCAGTAGTGTACCATACCCCACCCCCGGCCATTCACCGAAACACTGTGAGTAGAGCTCCCGGCGGACAGGACAGATGCCGGTCTCCCTGGCCTGCCGCTGCTGCAGCTTCAGGTCCAGCTGTTCCTGCAGGTGCACCACATCCATCCTGGTGCTGGGGGTGCTGGACACCTGCTGGATCCATAGCTGTGTGTCTTCTACCCACTCCCTGTGGCACAGACACAGCCAGGCTGAACAAAACCCATTGACCAGAGAGGGTCCTCGAGACATGAGCGGAGACGGCCCTTTGAGCTCTCTGCCTGGGAGGAGTGAGGAACGGCTCTGTCCTCGACCCACCAGAATCTTCCATCCTTCTCTCTTCCTTGGGGAGTGTGTGGTTCCAAAGCCACACCCACTATGCTGCCTCCACAGAGCCCCTACCTTGGAGCGGGGCCATCTCCACTCTCCCACAGCCCCCCATGAAGTCAATACCCACGTTCCAGATCTTACCCTCCTAACATGTTGAGGACAGATTTATGGTCGTTGTTGACCTGAACAGAAGGCCCAGTGGGAATTCCCCACTGACTTGTCAGGTGGGAGACACAGGGCACCGCATATCTTGTTCCAGTCAGAAAGAGGCAAATGTGTGCATCGGGGAGTGGGGAGGTTCTCGAAGGGGTGTGCCTGTATGGGCCTCCCCATAGTGAACCTTGTATCAGAGGCATGGCCAGACTCCAGAATTATGAGGAGGGAGCCTGAGGGCAGAACCACCATGGGGGAGAGCATTTCCAGGCATTGGTGGGAGGGCATCAAATGAAAAATCACCCACCTCCCCCTTTGACGTCCATCTCAGAGGAAACTGCAATCTCTCTTTTACTGTTTCTCCTTTCCATCATAGCTTTAAAAAAACTGTGCTATCAACTTATATAAAAATAGTTAAAAAGGCATGCCACATAGTGATAAATGTGGCTGCAGAAGAAAGAAGCAGGGTAAGGGGATGGTGAAGAAAGGAGAAGGCGCTCCTTTATAAGGATTCTCAAGGAAGGCCTCCTTGAGGAAATGACATTTGAGCAAGACCCAAGTGAAGAAGAGAACCAGGCGGATATCGGGATAAGAGTGTCGTTGGCAGTAAGAACAGCAAGTGCCAAGGCCCTGAGGTGGAAGAGTGATGGAAGTGTTTCAGAAACAGCAAGCGGAGGCCCCTGTGGCATTAGCACAGTGAACAAGGAAGAGAATATTAGGAGACAAGATCCTGGGTCTGTCAGGGGCCAGATCATGCCAGGTCTTCCAGGCTAGTAGAAGGACATCGGATTTTAGTCTGAGTGAGACTCAGACTAAAAGGCAGAAGACTGGCATGATCTGACTTATGATTTCAGGGCTGTGTGCAGAATAGATTGTAGGGGCAAAGAGTGGAAGCAGGGTTTTCAGATAAGAGGCCAGTGCAGTACTGCAGGTGACAAAGAGCGACTAGGAACAAGATGGTAGAAGCAGAGGTGGTGAAAAGTGGTTGGATTTGGAATACAATTTTAAGGTGGAGCCAAAAGAATTTGATGAAGGATAAGACATGTGACATGAGGGACTAAAAGGAATGAAAGGTGCCCTGAGCCCCTGGGAGCAAGGAGAAGATTGGGGATGAGCAGGCTGGAGGAAGAAGAAATTGTGACTTACCGTGGACATGTTGAGTTTGAGATGTTTGTTAGACATGTTCATGGAGGTAATGAGGAAGTAGTAGAATACATGGGTCTGGAGTTTAGAGGAGAGGACAGAGCTGGAAATGTACATTTGGGAGGCATCAGCATACGGATGGGATTTAAAGCCATGAGCCTGGGTGCGAGCGCTCAGGAAATGAGGGTGGATAGTGAAGAGGTGTCCTCCTACCCTCCCAGCATCCAGCCATCTGCAAGCTCTAGGAGCTCTGGGATGCTGGGAGGAAATCCCAGCCAGGAACAGAGACAGGGTGCCCCTTCCCACATTCCCAAGTTGTAGGATGCAAAAGCCTGGGACTTCTCCCAGACACTGCTCCTACTTTCTTACCTTGGGGGCAGGATGGCATTCAAGATTTCTTCTGCCTGCTTTGTAGGATCTGGGACACAGGTAGTTGAGGGGAGCTTGGTCTTTGGTGGCTGTGGGACTGGACCTGAGGGTCCAGGCTGCTGGGGGCTGACTTTCAGTGGCCGAGCCTGAGAAGGGACAAGTTAGGGCAGGAGATGATTCAGACACTCAGCTCCACACATCCTGGCCTTCTGGATTGCTCCAGGTCTCCTGCACACCCTCGTCTATTCCCAGCTCACTGTCTTCTCAGTAGAAGTTATGCCTCAGAGCTGAAGGAGGCCATAAAGAGTCTCTGGTCCTCCCCTAACCCAAGGCTTGTATCTCCTTGAACTGATGTTTCTGGCACGGGTGCTCAAGCCTCTGCTTTCACACCTCTAGTGATGGGGCAATCGCTGCCAGATTTTTTTCGGACTCAGCTACCATGAAAAAGTATAAGCCCCATTCATCTCCCTGTGACTTCCTTCCCCCTTCTAAATCTGCCCTCTGCGGTTACTCAACATCTGAGCTTCTTGTCACGCTCTCTCACCCTCCTTCCCCCATCCCAATTGCCTTTACTCCCAGCCCGTTTCTCGGGACTCCTGATCCTCAACGCGCGGATCTCTTTCCTCATCGGAGCTTCCGGGCTCCCCCGCCCCCTGAGACCCGTCCTTACTTTGGGACTCCGTTTCTCCGTGTTCCGGCTCACCAACACCGGGGTGTCATACTTGAGCAGTGAGTCTGCGGGGGGAATCATGGCGGCGTTGAGGGTATTAGCCCAGCAGCCGCCCCTCCAGTCCTGGCCTTGTTTGCCGTCACCATGGAAACCTCCTCTCCTAGCCTCATGGCCTGGGCGGAGCTTCGGGGTGGGGCGGGGCCAGCCGCGCGCGAGTTTCTGCGCAGCTCTCCCGGCGCTTAGCTTGTCAGGCCCCTTGCTCACCGGGTCGCATCAGTACTCTTGGAAGCAGGGAAAACAGGTTCGAGTCTCTGAGCTGCGTCTAGCTCACAATTCGAATGAGGTGGCAGATCACCTTCTCTGACCCCCGATTTTGTCACCTGCAAAATGGGAGTCATCTGACTTCTCAGTGAAGGACTGGGGAAGATTCCCAGAGGAGGGCATCTGGAGTTCCCAGGTTTTAAAAAGTATTTGTTTTTAATTAAATGGAGAAACGACAAAATAAAAGAAAGTTCAAGAATAGAGGAGAAATACTAATGACTTGCCCACAGGCTACCATCTTTGATTGCACTTGCTTCTGTTCTTTCGTATTTCCAAACGTAAATGTAACCGGTTTGCGCACAACTTTATATCCTGCTTCTTTCGTTTAACAAGTCAGGGTCTTTTCCATTTGTCGTGCAGAGTTTGTAAGTAGTATTGCGAATGACGACGTAACACCCATCAACTGGCTGAACAGTTTCTTACTGCTGGGCATTTCGGTTGTCTCCGTGTTTAGTAATTACTAATAACGCGGCAAGAAACAGCCTAGCGAGCAGTTTTTTCCCAGAAGTTTGCTTTTGAAACTTAAAACTCCCGCCCCGCGAGCCGTCCCTACGGCCCCGCCCACCACGGAGTCGTGATCACGTGTTTAGCCGCTCCGCCGCGAGGGTTTCTGGGAGAGCGCGCACCCCGGAAGCGGAAGTCCAGGGATCAAGCCCGTCACTTCCTTCAGCGAGAGGAGCGCAACGGACCTTTTTTCGCTTCGCTCAGCCGATATCCCAGCATGAAGGAGGTGAAGAGCGAGCGGGAGCGGGGGAGCCGGCGACGGCACCGGGATGGGGACGTGGTGGCCGCGGCGGCGGTGGTGGTGAAGCAGGAGCGCCTCAGCCCGGAAGCCGCGCCTCCCGCCCACCGCCGCCCGGACTCTGCCGGCCGGAGCCCGTCCCCGCCGGCCGGCGAGCCGGGCCGCCCTGGTCATCGCGGGAGCCGAGCCCGAGGGGGTAGCCGGTAAGTGGGAAGCAGCCCGGGATGGACCTTAGATCGGGCTCTCTGAGAAGGGAGGACAGGGCTAGCGTCAGAAATACACCTTGATGCTGAGGGCAGCAGTTGGACTTCATCCGAAGGCGGTGGAAGTGACCCGGTCGTGCTTGGGTTAAATGTTTACTCCGGTATCTGTCACTTGCGTTATAGCTGGCCGTTAAGCGCCTGATGGGCAGGATCCGCCCCTTCATCCCTGTGTGCCCAGCACTTCGCCGAGTATGGCCCGGCAGGTAGCACTGATCGTTTAAATTGAAATGAAGGATTTTCCCCATCTGCCTGCAAGTGGAATGCGGGTGTTGTCTTTTCAGTCGTCTGCCCCAGAAGGTTTATACATCGAGGGCCTAGGCGATCTACCTGATAGAAATTCTGGAAAAAGACAATTGTCTCCGTCTAGACTCGTTCATTTATTCATTCATTCAGCATAGTTTTACTGAGTACCTGTTGTGTGCTAAAAACTGGGGCTGCAAGGGTGAGCAAAGTAGATGGCCTTTACCCTCGCGAAATTGACGTGCTCTAGTTGTGAGACAAAATAACAAGCAAATAAAATCGTTTCAGTTAGTGACAAGTATTAGGAATAGGTTAAACAGGAATGTGATAGAGCTTGGAGGGAAGTGGGAGAAGACCTCTCTGAATAGATGCCATTTGAGCTGAGACCTGAATGATAAGAATAATCCAGCCTTGTAAAGGTGTAGGCAGAGGAGGCAACACGTGCAAAGAACCTGAAGTGAAATTAATTGTGATTGTTCTAGAAAGAGAAGAAAAATCCAGTGTAGTGATCAACAAGAGTGGTAGGAATGAGGTGGGAGAGGGAGGAGATGGAGCCAGAGAACTTGCTGGTGTGGGGGGAAGAGTAGAATGTGATTGCTGGGGGAAGAGTAGAATGTGATTGTGGGGGGAAGAGTAGGAGTGGCTGTTGGTGGTGAGGAAAAGAAGAATCAAGGGTGACTTCTAGGTTTTTGGCTTGAGGAACAGGGTGGATGGTGATGCCAGTTACCACGGCAAAGACTGATAGAGGGAAGGGTTTTTTTGCTGAGGAAGATTGGCCCTGAGCTAACATCTGTGCCAGTCTTCCTCTATTTTGTATGTGGGACACCACCACAGCATGACCGCTGATGAGTGGTGTAGGTCTGTGCCCGGGAACCAAACTCAGGCCACTGAAGTGGAGTGCGCGGAATTTAACCACTAGGCCATGGGGCCGGCCCCAAGGAAAGGTTTTTGAAGGGTTGGGAATCAAGAGTTATGTTATCTAAGTGAGAGTGTTCAGTAGGCAGTTATATATGTGGGTTTGGAAGTCAAGGGAGACATTCGGGCTAGGAAAGTGAAGCTCCTGACTCCTTTATTTGATCAGCACAGACTTTCTTTTTTTTTTTTTTGTGGGGAAGACTAGCCCTGAGCTAACATCTGTTGCCAATCCTCCCCTTTTTGCTGAGGAAGACTGGCCCTGCGCTAACATCTGTGCCCATCTTCCTCCACTTTATATGGGACGCCACCACGGCATGGCTGACAGGCAGTGCGTCGGCAGGCGCCCGGGATCCGAACTCGTGAACCCCGGGCTGCCAAGCGCAAACTAAACCGCTGCACCACCGGGCGGCCCCCAGACTTTCACAAATATGATGTTTGTGTTAGTAGCTAAGCCTGATGCTTGCAGCTAATTTATGTGGGGGGAAGGGAAATTGAGATAAAATCCTGTGTGTCCCATGCTCTGAAAAGGTCCCCAGCCAAAAAGAAAAACAAGTCCTCAGGGAGAAGAAGCAAGTCCCCTCGGAGTAAGAGAAGCCGAAGTCCTCACCACTCAACAGTCAAAGTGAAGCAGGTAAGTGGATTGTGATGTTTTGATACTGGGTCCAAATCTAGAGCCTCCTCCCATCTTAGCTAAAGAGTGTTGTGTATGTGTTTACATGTACCTGCAATGGGCTTTTCTAAAAACTGACTTTTTTTTCTGTTTGCTTTATTAAACTTTTTTTTTTCCCCTGAGAAAGATTTACCCTGAGCTAACATCCGTCACCAATCCTCCTCTTTTTGCCTGAGGAAGAGGCACCTTAAGCTAACATCTGTTGCAAATCTTCCTCTGTTTTGTATGTGGGCCACTGCCACAGCATGGCCACCGACCAGTGGTGTAGGTCTGTGCCCGGGAACTGAACCCAGCTGCCAAAGTGGAGCTCACCAAACTTAACCACTAGGCCACCAGGGCTGGCCCTAAACTTTTTATTTTGAGGTAATTGTTGATTCACATGCAGTTGTAAGAAATAATACAGAGGTATATTCTCTACCCCATTGCTTCCAATGGTAGCATCTTACAGAATTATAGTGCAATATCCCATCAGAATGTTATCATCGATACAGTCAAGATACAAAACGTTTCCATCACCACAAGGATCCTTCATGTTGTCCTTTTATAGTCACACCCACTTCCCTCCCACCCATACCCCTCACCTCCTGGCAACTTCTAATCTGTTCTCCATTTCCATAATGTTGTCACTTCAAGAATGTTATATAAATGGAATCATACAATATGTAACCTTTAGGGTTTGGTTTTTTTACGCAGCAAAATTCTTTGGAGATTCATTCAGCTTGTTGCATCTGTCAGTAGTTCATTCTTTTTTATTGCCGAGTGGTATTCAGTGGTATGGATTTAACTGTGTGCCTGTTAAAGAACATCTGAGTTGTTTCCAGTTTTTCACTATTACACATAGACTGCTATAGAAACATTTGTATACAGGTTTTTATGTGAACCTTAGTTTTCATTTCTCTGGAATAAATGCCCAGGAGTGCAGTTGCTGGATCATGTGGTAGTTGAATGTTTTGGGGTTTTTTTTTTTTTTCCCCAGTTTTTGGGGCCTTTATTTATTTATTTATTTTTGCTGGGAAAGAGTCACCCATCTGTTGCCAGTCTTCCTCTCTCTCTCTTTTTTTCCCCTCCCCAAAGCCCCAGTACATAGTTGTATATTCTAGTTGTAGGTCCTTCTAGTTCTTCTATGTGTGTCACTGCCAGAGCATGGCTACTGACAGACGAGTGGTGGTTCCGCGCCCAGGAAGGGAACCCGGGCTGCTGAAGTGGGGCATGCTGAACTTTAACCACTAGGCCATCAGGGCTGGCTTTTCATTTTTTTAAGAACTTGCCAAATTATTTTCCAGAGTGGCTATATTAGCTTGCTAGGGCTTCCATAACAAAATACCACAGATCGGAAGCCTTAAATAAAAACTTATTTTCTTACAGTTCTGGAGACTAGAAGTCAAAGATCAAGGTGTCAGCAGGTTTGGTTTCTCCTAAGCCTTTCCTCTGTGTGCTCATATCCCTGGTGTCTCTTCCTCTTCTCATAAGGACACCAGTCATCTTGGATCAGGACCTCACTCTCATTTTAACTTAAGCAGTCCTTCAAAGAACTTATCTCCAAAAAGATAGTTATATTCTGAGGTATGGGGGTTGGGACTTCAATATATGAATTTGGGGGTGGGGGTGCACAATTCAGTCCATAACAGCAGCTGTACCATTTTACATTCCCACCTAGAATGTATGAATGATCCAATTTCTCTGTATCCTCACCTGCATTTGGTATTGGCACTGTTTTTTATTTTAGCCATTCTTATAGGTGTGTAGTGATTCTCATTGTGATTTTAATTTGCATTTCCCTGATTGTTAATGTTGTTGAACATCTTTTCGTGTGCTTATTTGCCATCTGTATATCCTTTCAGATGAAATGTCTCTTTGTGTCTTTTGCCTGTTTTCTAGTTGGATTAAGAGTTCTTTGTATATTCTAGATACTAGGCCTTTTTGGGTGTGTGGTTTGCAAATATTTTCTTCCAGTCTGTACCTTTTCTTTTTATTCTCTTAACGGGATTTTTCTAAGAGCAAAAGTTTTTAATTTTGATGAAGTCCTGCTTATCCATTTTTCCTTTTATGGATTGTGCTTTTGGTGTCATGTCTGAGAACTTTTTGCCTAGCCACCCTAGATCCCGAAGATATGTTTTTTCCTTAAAGTTTTACATTTAAGTCCATGATCTATTTTGAGTTTGTTGAGTTAAACCTCATGAGCCTTAGGTTGAGGTTAATTTTTTTGCTTATGAACGACCACTTGGCTCCGGCACCGTTTGTTGAAAAGGCTGTCTTTCCTTCCTTGAACTGCTTTTTGCTTCTTCGTCAAGAATCAGTTGGACATGTGTGTGGGTTTATTTCTGGGTTCTCTATTCTGTTCCACTGATGTGTCTATCATTCTGCCAGTACTACACAGTCTTGATTACTGTAGCAATGTCGTAAGTCTTAAATCGGACAGACTGATTTTTCTCACTTTCTTCTTTTTTAAAATTGCTTTAGCTATTCTAGTTCCTTTATTTTTCCATATAAAATTTAGAACAGTCTTGTCTATATCTATTTTAAAAAACCTTGCTAGAATTTTGATAGGAATTGTGTTAAACCTGAATTTTGGAGAGAATTGGCTTTTTTATTATATTGAGTCTTCCAATCCATGAATGCTATGTGTGTCTCCATTTATTTATATCTTTGATTTCTTTCATCAGCGTTTGTAGTTTTCAGCATACAAGTCCTATATGTGTTTTCTTAGACTTAAGTTTTTTCTTTTGGAGTGATTATAAGTGATATTTTGAATTTCAGTGTCCACATGTTTGTTGCTAGTATATAGAAATAGAATTGATTTTTATATGTTTATATTATATCCTGTGACCTTACCGAACTCATTCATTTATTCTAGGAGGGTTTTTGTAAATTATTCAGGATTTTCTGCATAGACAGTCGTATCTGCAAATAGGGACAGTTTTGTTTCTTCCTTTACAGTCTATATACGTTTTATTTCCTTCCTTGTTGAGCTGGCTGAGACTTCCAGCACTGTGTTGAATAAGAGTAGTGAGAGCAGACACCCTTGCCTTGTCCTCAGTCTTGAAGGACAAGCATTCAGTCTTCTTTGTAAAGAAACTCTTATGTTACAAATACCAGCAGGGTCACCCACAGTGGACAGGTCTCAGCGGAGCTTCCAGACTAAGACAGACTAGGAAGAAGGACCTGGCCACCCACTTCTGGAAAAATTAGCCATGAAAACTCTGTGAATAGCAGTGGAGCATTGTCTGATATAGCGCCGGAAGGTGAGAGGATGGCGCCAAAAGACCGGGCGGGGTCTGCTGTACGCGGGGTCACTAGGAGTCGGAATCTACTGGCCAGCACTAACAACGATGTTTCAAAATGCAATTAGACAATGGATTTTCCTATGAATTTGAGAGACTGTAGGCCAACTTTCTACTACCTTAAAGACGTAAAGCCAGACAATTGTGATGGTCTGTTATATGAGTTGGTCAGGTATTGCTTTGGCTGTCTCAGAATTCAGCCCCTGGAACCACAGCACCCAGACTGAGCTTCTCAAACCACTTGGAGTTTTGTGTGTGTGTTTGTTTGTTTTTTTATGTACAACTTGCATCTCTTTACCTCTGGTTTCTAAATCAGCATTTTACAATAAATCCTGGGGATTTAGCATGGAACTTTTCTGTGATTATTACTATTTCGAAGTGTTTTAGTTTGCATATCTATGCTAACTTCCCTCCTGATCGCAAATTATCTCTTTAAACGCTGATTTCTACGTACTGATCAGCTAGAAACTTGGAAATGGCTCTCAAGCAAAAGCGCTTGACAGGCAGTTGAAGTGAAGTGGCTTGCACAGGGATTATGGGAGTGCAGCAGCCTCTGACTGAAGCATGACTTGTGCTGGCGGGTGTTCTCGTCTCCACCTCTGAACCACCATTTAAAAAATTGATTGATTGCATGCCCATTGTAATAACACAGAAGTGTGTAAAATAAAAAGTGAGAGTGTGGTATTTGTAGTGTATGGTTACTCCTCATTATCCCCAAAATCACACCCCTCCCCCCAAACAAAAAATCACCTCACTCCCCAGAGGTAACCATTTTAGTAGTTTGATATTTATACTTCCTCTTTTTGCTTGAGAAAGATTGTCCCTGAGCTAACATCTGTGCCCATCTGCCTCTATTTTGTATGTGGGACACCACCACAGCATGGCTTGATGAGCGGTGTGTAGGTCTGTGCCTAGGATCCGAACCGGTGAACCCCGAGCCACCTAAGCGGAGTGCATGAACTTAACCACTATGCCACTGAGCCAGCCCCAAAAACTCTGAGGAGTGTTACCGCAAAGAGGAGTGAAGAAATAGAGTAGAAGCTGGCTTGGGAAATGGAGAGAAGAGCAGGTTCCTATGGTGATGGGAATGATCCTGTAGAGAAGGGGGAAATAGATTATGAAAGAGAGAGGGGAGAATCTTGATGAGAGGGGATGGCATCAAGCTCCCAGTGTAGGAATTAGCTTTAGATAGAAGCACAAATAGTTCACTCCTAGTGACAGGAAAGGAAGGCAGAGTATATGGATGTAGATACTGGTCGGTGGGTAGGTGTGGAAAATTCCTTCTGGGTGAATAAGGGAAGGGGGAGACCATGTAGGAGATTTGAGGAGAGAGAAGGGGTGAAACTGGGAGAATGAATGGGTCAGGGAAGTGTGGGATGACTGCTAGGTGTCGTGAAGGAGGGTTGGGGTCTGCATCTACAATGGGACCAGTCAGAATGGGTTGTGTTTTTCTCCAGCCACCTTCATGTGCTTCATGCTGGTTGTGGTTTTGCCAGGAGGATGCAGCAGAATGACATAGAGGCGAGGGATTTGAGTGTGTCTGCAAGGGAGTGGTCGTGCTGCTTGACCGTGGGATTTAAATTAGACAGGAGGGGAGAGAGGCCATCAAGAGGGTGAGGGACTGTGCAAAGGTAGTCGGATCAGGGGCTTGGATGTCTTATTGAGATAAGGATTGTTAGAGTTGGGGAAAATGTGAACTGGAAAGGGGGCCAGAAAGAGGATTGCTTGAGACTGAAATTATAGAGGGGTTGCAGTTATTGGAAATGAAAAGGTCTGTGTATAACCGTGGGAGGGAGTGGCTGAGGTGAAGGGAGGAGACGTATAACATCACTGGAAGAGAGAAACTCAGGGAACAGAGAGGCCAGCGTGTTAAGGGCCACCTGTGTGTTACTGAAATCCCCAAGAGTAATAACGTTGGAGAGAAGGACGAGCTAGAAGTACAGTCGGCAGGAGTGAGGGAAATGACTGAGGGTTAGCGGAAGACAGCAACAAGGAGAGTGATGGGTCATAATGGTCTTAGGGGAGATTCAGAGCTGAGGATTTTTAGGGAAAAAGGAGAGGTTGGGGAGTGTTCTAGAATTGGCAGTGAGAAGCAAGGAGGACGCCTGCCTTATGTCCAGACCCAGACATGGTGGGGGCTGGGGTTCTGTGTGGAAAAATCAGCTACCATTTGAGAGAGCTGCAGGGAAGCAGTGTGCTAGGGCAGAGTGAGGGTTCTGTCAGAGCAAAGAGGAAGGGAACTCGCAGAGAAAATGTTAAAGATGTAGATTTCGCTGAGCTTTCCATTCCAGGTCGCGTAGCAAAGTGGTTTCAGGAGTTGTAGAAGGGTGGGATTTGGGGACAGAATAGTGGATGTACAGAGTTTTGTGGAGATTAGAATACAAAGGAGGTGGGGGGGGTGGCCGGAGTCTGTGACTTCTTGTAGTGACTCATTTAATTAGGGAGAAAGGGCATAATGAGATTAGTCCTGGTGAACTCAAGGCAGACTGTGGTGGCAGCTTGTGAACATCTTAGGGTAGGAGGGCGGGTGTCTGAGGCTCCCTCCTGATGCTTGTCTTTGGAGCCTGGGAAGTCTAGGAAAACTGAGTCCTGCTCTGAGCAAGCAGGCCCCCACTTGACCCCTGTTTATGGCAGGAAGAAGGCCTGAGGGTGGGGAGGGTATCTCAGTCCCAGTGCTCAGGATTTCCTCTTTACCTCTTTCCCGGAGGGGCAGCCTTGCTCATAGCGTGCAGGGCTCCCTCTTGAACTCTGATGCTTTGGTTATTATTAAGGATAAGCTTATTTCATATGTTCAGTAGATATTTATTTCTTCTGAAAATTGCTTGTTAATATCCTTTGCCCATTTTTCTGTTGCATTGTCTTTCTTATTGATTTATTTTCTTATTGATATATTAATATATGCTATGTGTTGCAAACATTTTCTACCAGGCTAATTTTCAATACTGAATCTTTTTCAGTATTGAAACCATGTTATATTTTTCCATTTTTTCAGATCTTTAAAAAATATCTATTAGTAAATTTTTGCAGGTTTCTTATATGTCTTGCATATTTCTTAAGCGTATTTGTAGGTAGCGAATAGTTTTTGTTACTGTTGAAATGAGCTCTTTTAAAACTACTATTACAGTTTCATTTTTGGCATAAGAGGAACTTAGCTTTTTTCTTTACCTATTGATCTCGTACATGGCTACTTTACTCTCTCTGAGTTCTGTTTTCTGTCTGTGCTTCTCTGTAAGTTTGCCTATAGGTACTCTTGTTTCTTGGGCTCAGGACATGGGCTGGCACTGTCAGAGCTGTAGTTGCACAGCAGCGTGGCTGCATAGACCGTGTGGCCTTGCAGGGGAACATAACCACTAGTGATAACCTTATTTCTCTGGAACGTTTTGCCCTGAATGCCAAAGTTCAGATCACAGGCGACTTTTTGATTGCAGCTTGTTCACAGATCGCAGACTGCCTTTAATTTACCGACTCTGTTTGGATTTCAGGAACGTGAGGATCATCCCCGGAGAGGCCGGGAGGATCGGCAGCACCGGGAACCGTCGGGACAGGAACACAGGCGAGCCAGGAACAGCGACCGAGACAGACACAGGGCCCATTCCCACCAGAGGAGAACCTCGAACGAGAGGCCTGGGAGTGGGCAGGCTCAGGGGCGGGATCGAGACATTCAGAACCTGCAGGCTCAGGAGGCCGAGCGGGAGTTTTATAACGCCCGGCGGCGGGAGCATCACCAGAAGAATGAAGCTAGTGCGGGTGGTAACGAGTCTCAGGAGCTGGTTCCTCGACCTGGTGGCAACAACAAAGACAAAGAGGTGCCTGTTAAAGAAAAGCCAAGCTTTGAACTTTCGGGGGCACTTCTCGAGGACACCAACACCTTCCGGGGTGTAGTCATTAAATACAGTGAGCCCCCAGAAGCACGGATCCCAAAAAAACGGTGGCGTCTCTACCCCTTTAAAAATGATGAGGTGCTTCCGGTCATGTACATTCATCGACAGAGCGCTTACCTCCTGGGCCGACACCGCCGCATTGCAGACATTCCAATCGATCATCCTTCCTGTTCCAAGCAGCACGCGGTCTTTCAGTACCGGTGAGTATACATTTGCGGAAAGAAACTGAAGCTCGAACAGCAGCTGAATGTCTCAGGTGGGTAGGAGTACATGTACATGCAGAAGAATCCCATACCCTCATATCTAATGTTAGTCTTCAGTGTTATTATCAACCCAGCTGCCCTTTGAATAATCACTTACATCTGTATAAGAGAGTTGAACTTGGTGCCAGAAATCCAGATTTTGAATCCTGCCGCTGCCGCTGACCTGGTGTTTGACCTGGGGCGCAAGCCACTCTCTGGGCCTCAATTTCTGCCTACCTCACAGGGCTATTGTGAGGGTTAAATGGAAATAGAACTGAGAATGCCTGGCACATGTGTTAGCTGAATCTGTGTCGGGACAGTTTGCCTAGTTAGTACCTCTGTTATTGTTTGATCCTCACAACAATCCTGTGAGGAGGTTAGGACAGGGACTAGTATCCCCATTTGACAGATGAGAAGACCGAAGCTCAGCAAAAGATGATCACCATAGTAGAACTCTGGCTCAAATCCAGCTCCCTCGACTCCGAAGTCCAGATTTACTGCTTTATTCCCATTGGGACAGGAGCTAAAATATATTGAAATACAGGTGAAAGAAGCGTTATATTGATGATAAACAACACAAAAAGTGTATTTTCTTAACCATGGCAAGAGGCCTTGGATTCTGCATTTTAAACTTTTGATCTACCGTGAATCCCCCTTCCACCCTCCCCTGTGACCAGTTTTTACCTTTTCTGCCAAGTTTATTTAACTTGCTCCCAATTTCTGGGTCATGCCTTACCCTTGATTTCCTAGTGTTTGAACTTGAACTGTGTTCGAGCCAGGTTATTTACCTCATTTAGGCTGTGTCAGCAAAGAGCTGGCTGATCTGAGGTGGGATTTTGCTCACCGTTTTCTCCTTTATCTCTACTAGGCTTGTGGAGTACACCCGTGCTGATGGGACAGTTGGCCGCAGGGTGAAGCCCTACATCATTGACCTTGGCTCAGGCAATGGGACATTTTTGAATAACAAGCGCATTGAGCCACAGAGATACTATGAACTGAAGGAAAAGGATGTACTTAAATTTGGGTTCAGCAGCAGAGAGTATGTTCTGCTTCATGAGTCCTCTGACACCTCCGAAGTAGACAGGAAAGAAGATGAGGATGACGAGGAGGAGGAGGAAGTATCTGACAGCTAGCAAACTAAGAAACAACCCAAACTCTTGAGAGACTCTTTCTTTCTTTGAAGGCTTTGGGATTGACTCCAAGAGCACCGTGGTGCTCTCTGTAATGCCTCTTATTGCCTTAAGTCTTTCCTCTGTTGCTGACCAGCTTATGTTAACAGTGCAAGAAAACTGACTTCTGTTTGGTTGACCTTTTTTCTGTGGCACATCAGCCACGTGCCTATGGGCATTTGTTTTCACAACAGTCTCACCAACACATCGTGTTTTAGTAGAAGCATTGTGGCTTTAGTTGGTGCTTTCAGAACTGCTGCCTAGGAAACTATAAACCCTTGGTTAAAGGCAAACTGTGGTTTGTTCTCTTTGTACAGTTACTTTATTTATATAGTCATTAGGCTTTGTGGACCGGGCTCGTTTTTGTTTTTGTTTTTGGGGCAAACCCCTGAACACAGAATCTTCCTAAGCTTTGGTTATCACCAAAACAGCCTCCAGTATATACCAAAGCTTTGACCTGGTTGAGCTCTTGAGTCACAGAAGTTGATTTTGCACTTCGTTTTTGGGGGGTGGGAATTTACTACATGACCTCATTGTTGACTGTTGGACTTAAACAGATGCTTTATGGAGCCTGCTTAAGCATATGACTGTACAGGAAGTTCATGGCTACTGCCAGTGGGTGCTGATTTAATGTGACAAGAGGCTGAAATGGGTCATGGACCTGTTTCCTGTGAGAGAATTCTGATTTCTCCATGGCGCATGTACATAACAACTTTGATCATCTTATCTGTTCTTCAACTTTGCATTTTTATTCAAATGTTATCTTCTTTCTTTGAGAAACACACTGTCATTTATGTGGCAGGGTCCTTGCTTTATTCTAACAACATGTGTATATGTCTAAAGGAGATTGTGTAGTTTACATGTTTCCTCTTTTTAAAGAACGTTAAGAGAGGTTGTATTGACCTTCCCAAGGCTAGAAAGCATGGGAATTGCCTAGTTTCCTAATTTTCCACCAGAGGAATATGTGTAGGTAGAAAAGTCATAACTACTTACATATATTACGTGTGTGTATATATATATAAAATTGTGTGTGAGGAGCTGCATACTGATTTTCATATGAGAATGTTTTGTGATGTAATACTACATTATAGGCAAAGGCCTCCCTGCGTTTGAAGAGCAGGTTTTCATTTATATGTATTTTTGAGATAAAAAATAATAAAATTTGTAAATATAGCCTCATTTCAAAGAGTAATACTTCCCTGGCATAAAGGACTTTGTGTTCATAGGTCTATTTGCTGCTAAAGGAATCTTTGTATCAATATTTTTGAGGTAAAAATAGGTAGTTGTGGAGGGTGTCATGGGGGCAACACCAGGAAATAGTGAAGCTAGGACCCACACTTGCCCTGGAATCCAGATCTTCAGATCTCGGCGAGTGAGTGTTGGTCCTGTTGAAGCAGCAGTGTTTTCTAAATTGGCAGTGATGGGGTTTTCCTTTCCAGAATAGTTGTAGTTGGGGCAGGTTATATATTGTGGGCCTCATATCCGTTTATCCCTGTCGCCGCTATTTTACCCTCAGGTGGTGATGGGCCTGGGGGGACAAAGGAGAGAGGATGCAACTCAGCCAGTGCTGCTGCCAACTGTTCCTCTTGGGTTGAAACATGATGCTATTAGATTGTCTTTACCATTGTTTTTCCATTAAGGTCTCACAAACCCATGTATACTCAGGCTAAGTGTTGACTAGTGTGAGGAGGGGCAGCTGACTAATAGTTATTCAAAAGAAATGTAAAGATCCCCTTTGAAGAGTGAACACTCAGTAAGGTCCGTTAGATGAAAGGGAAGATGGAGGGAAGCTACAAAGTGTAAGAGCAATTAGCAGCGCCCCCACCCCCGCCACGTGTTCTACATTGGCCACTATAACTGCTATTTTCCTAATTTTGATATGTGCCGTGGATCACATATTACATATCTGCATGTCTAAAAGGTAGTTTTTGTTTTGATGAATTTTTCTCTTAATTCAGACTGGTGGTTTTCTCTTTCTGGGGTTACACACTAATCTGGCATCTCACTCCAGGGCCCCTTTGTTCAGTCTGTGCTACTCTATTGCTTCCTGGTGGCCTTGGGCTTTGCTTCAGATACCATCCTGGGGAGCACTGAAATAGATAATCGCTTTGCCTACATTTTTCAATAAGAGGGCCCGATGTGTAGTACTCTTTTGCTTCCTGGATTAAGAGATTCTTCATGCCAAATATCTGGGAAGGTGTTCTTCCCCTCCCCCCGGCTTTTCTTTTTAAAGAAAGAGGGTCAAAGAAAAGACATTACCCATCTCCAAAGCCAGATAGCACTGGCAGACTTCTCATTTGAAGTTGACATAACCCTAAAGCTTTCTTCCTGAATTAAGTCATTGCTTAGAAACTCATGTTCATCTTAGCTATTTGCAACTTCTTTTTTCTCCACCTCCCCCCCGCCCCCACCGGCTGGCTTGTGCAAATCATTGCTGCCAAAATCAAGCTATCTGCAAAACAGCCCTTGGCTTCCGAGCACCTCAATCCTCTGGTGGTCTACCGTTCTGCTGAGATCTGGGACAGAATCTTCAGATTTTCCCCCAAGGCTTTTCCTAGTCATCTTCTAGTTCCCTCATTCTGACATTGACAAAGGACAGCTCATTCAGTGCAACTGGTGATGTAACTTTCAAATACTTTCATTGTATCTTGGTGATAAGTGAAAGCAGAGTAATCAATTCAGATAACTGAAGGTTTTTTTAAATTTTGTATTGAGTATGACAGTATACAGTATAGCTTGGTTTTAAAAGGCTTTGAACTGAAATATATATTGCAGGTTGATTATTGTTTGATATGGTGCACAGATGTTTTATATTTTTTTAACATCCTTCTCTTGTGGAAATCAGTTGTGGATGTGAGGCACGAAATGATATGTTAATGAGAGCCTAAGAGTGACAGACAACACGCCAGCAATGCCTGCTCATGCAATGTTCTGAGCCCACGATGTTCCTGCGTTTGTGAGTTTATATCAAGTGAAAAGGCTATTTGATTTAAATTAAAGCTTTGGAATTTAAAGCTTCATCTGGTCTCTTGGTAAAGTTTCCATTTATCAAATGGGAAACAATTGAAAAAGACAGTTGATTTGTTCACATTTACTCTAAAGTTAAAGTGAATTAATCAATCAATGGTTGCATAAGCTTATTATGCTAACAATTGGTTTACAATTGCGAGTTAGAAACAGGGAGTGGTAATTTGGAGGTGGGTGCACCTTGTGCAAGAGAGGGCATTTGAGGTATGCCTTAGAGAAGAGGTTGATTTTGAACCAGTAATAGAGGACAGCATTGTTTCAGACTGAGAAGTCTAGGGGACAGCAGGACCAGAGTGGAGTATGTGGAAAGGATCCTATAAACTTAAGTGGTAGAGCTAGGATGAGAAATCACCTCAGTCCTGGTTCAGTGGCCCTTCCTCTGGGTTGTTCCCTCCCACCTCCCTATCGGAGCTTGGTGGAGAGATGTGAGGAGCAAAAAGACAGCGGGTTCATTAAGCTGCCTGATTCATAGTAGGTTCAAAGAAATCACAGTGGATGGGACTTTCGGAGATAGAGAGTGGCTCAGGCAAATCCTCACCTCACCAAGTCACAGAGCTGCTTGGAAATCATTGTGTTGATTCATAAAAATAGACAAACATTCAATAAGCGGGTGCCTAAGAAGTGCCATGAACCAAGACCTCAATGATAAAACTGGCTAATACTTAGGAGCATTTTCAATGTACAAGGCCCAGTTCTAAGCATTTGACATGAGCACTAATGCAGACATTAACTTATTTCATCCTCATAACCCGAGGAGGCAGGCTTGTATTATTCCATTTTGCAGATGCAAAAACTGAGGCACAGAGAGGTTAATGTCATAGAGTGGTAGGTAGGACCGGGATTCAAACCCAGTCGCTCTGGTTCCAGATGCCACCTTCTTAAGTACTGTGATATACTGCCTCTTACAGCCATGAGATGTACAAGGGTTCTGCCCTCACAGAACAATATAACCAGCAGCTACAGACAGTGCTAGATAGGAGAAGCATTGGGGATTGTGGAAGCACAGAGAAACAGGATTCAACAAAGCCTTGGGAGTCAGGGGAGAAGGAGCAGTTGGCCAGAAGAGGCCAGCGGGAATGAGGAAAGAAAGGAATATTTCCAGGCAGAGAGACTTGCACGTGGAAGTGCCTGACGTGATGAACCAATGAGGCTTTGGAAGCACTTGAAGTTCAATAGGGGAAACAGGGTGAGTAAGACTTCTGGTTTCTGATAATGATGGACTAAGTTATTTTTCTGACCCCTCTTGCTGAAAACAGCCAAAACTTCTCAATAAAATATAAGCAAAAAAATGTCTTAAAGTGTCCAAGAACTGACAAATTAGTAAAAAAGTTATCAGGCCAAAAGTGAAGATAAACAAGAATCCAGAGAGAAATGAAGCATAGATGCCTGGAAACCACATTTACTCTAAAGGCAAACTATATTTGATTCTAGCAAATCAGACCTTACCCCAGGTTGAATGGGACAGAAATCAAAACTCAAAGCCCACATACAATGGGTAGATTAACAGGTGTTTCCCACAAAAAGTGGGCATGCCAAAGGGCTATACTTTTCAAAATGAAAGAGTGGGTCAGAGGGGCCAGCCCAATGGCATAGTGGTTAAGTTCACGTGCTCCACTTCGGTGGCCCGGGATTCACGGGTTTGGATCCCTGGTGAGGACCTACGCACCACTTATCAAGCCATGCTGTGGCAGCGTCCCACATATAAAGTAGAGGAAGATGGGCATGGATGTGAGCACAGGGGGCAATCTTCCTCAGCAAAAAGAGGAGGATTGGCAACAGATGTTAGCTCAGGGCTAATCTTCCCCACCAAAAACAATAATAATGAAGTTAGACCCTGACCTTACACCATATACAGAAATTAACTTTAAATGGATCAAGGTCCTAAATGTACGAGCTAAAGAGTGGATCAGAAATCGAATCCTCCCAGGGATTTGCAGCCTGGGAGCTCAGGAAAACTCAAGCCTTGAATTTAGTTTAAGATGACCCTGTACTATTAGTGCCTCCTGGTGTCTCATAGGAATAAGTGAAATTACTCTTTGGAGGAAGGGACTTTTTATCTCCCTTCCAGTTATTTCCACAGTTTTTTCTGGAAAGAAAAGCACACAAGAAAAGGTACTTCTAGGTGAGAACCAACAGAAATGACAGATAGAAACTGATTCTCAAAGACTTCAGATACTTGCATTAGAAGATACTATAAAATGTTTATGGTTCCTATTTTCAAAGAAATAAATGATAAATTTGAAAATACCCACAGGGAACAAGAAATGGGAGTTCTTGGGAACGACAAATGAAATGGGAGTTATTTAAAAGACCAACTAAAACTTTTAGAAATGAAAAACACATTAACTATAAACCCATCAATGGATGGCTTTAACAGAAGTTTCAGGCAGAATTAGTGAACTGGAAGATAGGTCAAAAGAAATTATCCATGCACATAAATTTAATAATGTAGATGAAATGAACCAATTTCTCAAAAACCATAAACTACCAAAATTCACCTGATATGAAATAAATCATCTGAATGATGCCGGCTCAACACGTGAGGGAAGCCATATTGTAGAAAAGAAACCCTATTGTAACTTTGAATGACCTCTGACTAACCTAGCCGGATATGCACCCTCCAGGATGTCTAACTGCTCTGTAGATTTTATGACCCCTGCTTATGCCTGTACTTCCCAGCTGTGATAAGATGATAACTTTGTTCTTTTGAGTTCCTTAGGAATGTGATGACCCCTGAACAGAGAGTCTATGCTGATCATAGACTGAAAGATCAATGAAAACTGAAAGATCTGGTGTGGCGACTCCCAATCTGTGACACCAGAGGGTCAACATTCCTAACCCCCGCCCCTATAACCCACTGGCCTATATAACTTCTGTAAGATTTTGTGCCCCCTTAAGATGGTTCTTTTGGACATTAGTCGGCCATCTTCCCCCTTGGTAGCAAGCTGTAATAAAAAGTCCTTTCTCTCCTATCTCCTTGCCTCTTGACTATTGGCATGTCTTGTGGTGGGCAGATGACCTGCCTTGGGCAGTAACATGAATAGTCCTATAACTATTTAAGAAATTGAATGTGTAATTTAAAAGCTTCCAAAAAGAAATATCTAGGCCCAGATGGTGGTTTCACTGAAGAATTCTACCAAATGTTTCAAGAATTAGCACCATTCTGTACCATCTCTCCCAGAAATCAGAAAAGCAGGGAACACCTCCTAACTCATTTTATGAGACCAATATTACTTTGACACCAAAACCGGACAGGACAGTACAAAAAAAGAAAACTATAGACCAGTATCGCATGAACTTAGCCACAAAAATTCTCGATAAAATATTAGCAAATTGAATCCAACAACAGATGAAAAGAATTACACAACATGGCCAAGTGGGGTTTACTTCAGATGTGCAAGGCTGGTCCAACACTTGGAAATGAATCTATGTAATCCACCACATCAACAGGGTAGAGAAGAAAAATCTTGATCATACTAATTGATGCCAAAAAAGCACTTGACAAAATTCAATACCCATTCATGATAAAAACTGTCAGTAAATCAGGCATAGAGGAGAACTTCCTCGACTTGATAAAGAACATTTACAAAAACCCTCCAGCTAACATCATACTTAATGGTGAAAGACTGAATACTTTCCTCCTAAAATAGGGAATAAGTCAAGGATGTCTACTCTGACCATTCTTATTCAACACAGAACTGCAAGTCCTAGCCGGCATAATAAGGCAGGAAAAGGAAACAAAAAGCATACAGATTAGAAAGGAAAAAATAAAACTCCCTACTTGCAGATGAAGTGATTGTCTAAGTAAAAGTTCCCAAGGAATCTACCAAAAAACCCTCCCAGAATTAATAAAGGAGTTCAGCAAGATCCCAGGTTACAAGATCAACACACAAAAGAAATTATCTAGAAAGCAGCAGAGAGACAAAAAGATGGAAAAAAGACAGTGGGTAAAAAAATAAAGGACTATTATGTTTAATCTGAGTTCCCAAAGGAAAGAGAAAATAAGACAGAGGCATGTCTGAAGAAAAATAGCGGAGAATTTCCCAGAATTGGTGAAACATACCAACCCACAGATTGTAGAAACCAAAAGACGTCCAAGTGAGAAAAAAATGAAAAAAAGAAAAATGAAAAAAAAAAAATCCCATTCACGGTAGTGAAATTGCAGAACCCTGAAAAATGGATAGAGCTAAGGCTGGAGAAATAAGCAGGGACCAGGTGAAAACAAAGTTAATGAAATTGGACTTAATGATAAAAGTTAATAGTTAATAGTCCCTATTACTTCCCAAGCCTCTACATTAAGTGATTTACTCCTCACAGCAATTGTATTAGGTAGGTACCATCATTACCTCCATTTTAGAAATGAGGACGTTGACAAGTGAAATATAGTTACCTGCCTAAGGTGGCAAAGCTTACCAGCGGCAGAGGCAGGATTTTGAACAAGGTAGTTCTGGCTCCAGTTTGCGTCCTTAACACTATACCTACTTGTCTCCCTAAAGGGCAATGGGAAGCCATTGAAAGGTTTTAACCGGGGGAGTGACACCACATTTGTTTTCCAAAAACAAATCATCTGGCACCACTGTGGATAATGGATTAAATGTAGCTACGGGTGGAAACAGGAGGCTGTTGGAATAATGTAGCCAAAAATAAGGAGGGCCTGGATGAACGAGGGAGGTGGCAAACTAAATGGATTTGCGGGCTCTTCTGGAGTCGAGTCCGTAGGACCTGGTTTTGGGTGGGATTGGGGGCGTGAAGGAGAGAGGACGATACTCAGGCTTCTAACTTGGGCAATTCGATGGACAGTGGGAGTCATTCACTGAGGCGACTGAGGAGTCTGGTTTTGGACACGGTGAATTCGTGGTGTCTGTAAAGCCCAGACGTCCCCCCAGGGGAGAAGGCAGCGAGGACCGAGAGCACAGCGCCATCGCCGCAGTCCCCCCGGCGGGGCGCGCGAGAGCCCGCGGCCCAGAGCGCGACTCCGGAAGCCGGGCGCGCAGGCGCAGTGCGGCGCGGGCGCCCTCTGGCGGGCGGCGGCGCGCAGGGCCCGCCCCCAGCCTGGCGCCGCCGCCCGCCTCCTCCCAACATGGCGATGCACAACAAGGCGGCGCCGCCGCAGATCCCCGACACCCGGCGGGAGCTGGCGGAGCTCGTGAAGCGGAAGCAGGAGCTGGCGGTGAGGGGCTGGCCTGGGGCGCCCGGCCGGGGCCCCCGCGGCCGCCCCCGCCTCCAGGCCCCGGCCCCCGCGCCGGGCCGTTACTCCGCGGGCGCAGCGCGGCGGCCGGGAGTCCGGCGGCCCGAGGCCGGGCTGCGCGTTCCGCGGCCCGCGGGCGCCTCGGCTTCCCCGCGGTGCGGAGCGGGAGCCGGGCCGCGAGAGCCAGCCGCCGGGGGCGGGGCGCGGGGCCGGGGGGGGAGGGGGCGGGCGGGGCGTGGGGGCGGGATGGCGCGTGGGCGCGGGGAAAGGCGAGTATCCGTGGGTCTGCGGGGTGGGTGGGAGCGGGCGGGTCCGCGATCTGTGGGGGTGGGGGTGGGGGTAGGCGCGCCGGTGGGCCGTAGGAGATTGGTTCGGGCTTGCGGGTGGGCTTTGGGGGCGGGGGTGTAGCAGGCGGGTGTGGGGGGGCGCCTTGTTATCCACTCTGGCCTTTGGAGGGCGGAGGGGCGCATGTCCTTTTGGGGACTAGGAGTAGATCCGTTGGATGGGGTTTTTGATGGGCAGGGATGTGATGTGTTTGGGAACATCTAGGAGGTGACAGGCGGGGGGAGCGGCGTCAGTCGAGGGAATTGTGAATTGTGACATGCAGCCGGGGTCCCGTGCTCCCTGGTGGCTAAGCTCTCCCTCCCCCCGCGTTTTGGCTTGGGCATCGGGAGGCCGGTCTCACCTGAAGCTGCCCTTCCACGTTTCCATAGCAACTGGCAGCCCAGTGCGGGCGGCCTCTCTGAGCCTGCGGGGAGGGGAGCGAGTCGCGAGTCGGCGCTGGAGGCTCGCCCTTCCTTCTCCCCGGCAGCAGTACCTTTTACGCGTGGGAGTGGAGACTGCTCATGTTCTGCCTCAGCCGGGGTTCTTGACAGCTAGGTTTCCATGAACCCTCTGAAATATGTGCAGAATTTTGCATGAGTGTCGATTTTTCTTGGGGACGGGCTCTCTCTATTCCATTCTATTCTCAAAGGGATCCAACAAGACAGGTCTAGATTGGCTGAGTCTGAAGCAGCCTGCCCCTCCCCGTGTCATCCGTCTCTCCACAGGGGTGGGTTAGTGTAGTTGAGCTTGAGTTTTTGGTTTGGTCAGACTTATTGTTTGCATTTAAAAGACGTCATCCATTTTTCTTGTTTATCATCTCTCAGGAGACGTTGGCAAACTTGGAGAGACAGATCTATGCTTTTGAAGGAAGCTACCTGGAAGACACTCAGATGTATGGCAACATTATTCGTGGCTGGGATCGGTATCTGACCAACCAAAAGTGAGTGTCAGAAGCCTGCAGTGTTTGTGTTGTGCTCTAGTAGGATTTGTCTTTAAGGAGGTATGCTGTGGCAGGCATTCCACATACAAAATAGAGGAAGATGGGCATAGATGTTAGCTCAGGGCCAATCTTCCTCACCAAAAAAAGAAAAAAAGAAAGAAAATAAAGGACGTGTGTGTTCTTGGTAGCAAGTGTGCAGGGAGGCAATAGTAAAGTGGTGGTGCTGAAAGAGGTCTGAGCTTGAACTTGGACTCTGGCTCAGCCACTGCCTCGCTGAGCAATACTGGATGGTGGGGCAGGTCCAGTGACGTAGTGGTTAAGTTCAGCACAGGATGCTTTGGAGGCCCCGGTTCCGGGCTTGGATCCCAGGCATGGACCTACACCACTTGTCAGCCATGCTGTGGCAGTGACCCACATACAAAATAGAGGAACATTGGCACCAATGTTAGCTCAGGGTGAATCTTCCTCAAGCAAAAAAAGAGGAAGATTGGCAACAGATGTTAGCTCAGGGCCAATCTTCCTCAGCAAAAAAAAAAAAAAAACTGGACAAATCCTACATCAGTAAAATAGGGAAAGTCTAGCCCATGACACAGGGTTGTATGAGGCTTAAATGAAGCACAGCATATAATACTTTACACAGCAGCTCTCTTGTTAGTGTTTTCCACGTTTTATGAGTCGTGAGTTCTGCCCTCACCATATGTGCCATACCTGTGTGCCAACTGCACCACTATTTACTTAGTAATATTATTCTTGAAAACTTTCTGAAATTTTTCAAATCTTTAGTAAAATTAAAAGAATAGTGCATGAACACTTGTTACCCTTCACCGGCATTCACCAATTGTTAACTTGTTGCCACATTTGCTTTCTCTCTCTCTTTTCTCTTCCTCTCTCTATAATATATATAAACACACACATCTATCTGTACTTAAATTTTTTTTTAAAGTTTAAAGTAGTTATAGATAGATAGGAAGTTGCAAAAAATAGTACAGAGAGGTCGCCTGTACCCTTCACCTAGTTTTCCCCAGTGGTTGGGTTTTATGTAACTTTGGTACAGTATCAAAACCAGGAAATTGACACTGATACAATGTGTATATGTGGTTCTGTCATTTTATCATGTGTGTAGATGCCCGTAACCACCACTGCAATCCAGATACAGAACTGTTCCATCAGCACAGGGGTCTCCCTCAGGCCGCCCCTTGGTGGTTATATCACCCCTTTCCCCATACTTTTTTTTTTTTTTCTGCCAAACCATTTAAAAGTTAAAAGCAGATATGTCATGACACTTTGCCCCTGATTATGTCAGCTATTACCTCCTAAGAATAAGAACATTTTTCTTAGCTAACTACAGTTGTCATGCCTAGAAAATTATCACTAAATTAATAGCATCGTCTAATACAGTCTTCATTCACATTTCCCTAATTGTCACCAAAATGCCTTGCTACCTTGTTTTGATCCAGGTAGCATCCATGCATTGCATTTGGCTGTTACGTCTCTTTAGTCTCTTATTTTGGAGAGTCTCCCACTCTTTTTGGTGTTGAAGTTGTTGTTTATGACATAGTCTTGTAGAATGTTCCAGTTTTTTCTTTTCTTTTTTTTTTTGTGAGGAAGATTGTCCCTCAGCTAACGTCTGTGCCGGTCTTCCTCTATTTTGTATGTGGGACACTGCCACAGCGTGGCTGGATGAGCGGCGTGTAGGTCCATGTCAGGCATCTGAACTCACAGACCCCAGGCCACCAAAGTGGAGCACACAAACTCAACCATAACGCCACCGATCCGGCCGCCTGATTTTTTCTTACTGTGACCTCATAAGAGATCCTGTTTAAATTTTTGGCAAAAATGTCTCATTAGTGATTTGTGTACTTCTTGTTGTTTACCTCTACTTTCTTAGGAGGCACGTGATGTCAGATTGTCCCATTATTGGTGCTGCTAAGTTTATCATATGATTTCTTCATTGTAAAAGTTCGTTTTTTCTCTTTGTAATTAAAAACTGGTTTTGGAGGTTATACTTTTAGACAGCGTGACTGTACTGCTCCTCAATTTTTATCACTGGTTTTTGTATCTATTGTTGATTCTAATCTGAATCAGTTATTATACTGGAGGTTGCAAAACAGTGATTCTAATCTTACTATTCCTTTTACGTTTATTACTGGCATTCTGCAAGAAGAGTCTTCCCTTTTTATCTTCTCTCCCTGTCAATGTCTATCTCTGTCTGTCTTTAGTATCACTATAAACTCATGGAGTTTTAAAAAAATCAGTGTGTTAGGGATCTAGAACTGTCACTTTTTTATTGTAGAGGTTTATGTTATTTTTTAGTATAAATTAATTTATTGAAATATATATAGTCGTGTCACTTAACAACGGGGATAAGTTCTGAGAAATGGGTTGTTAGGAGATTTCGTCGTCGTGTGAATCACAGAGTATACTTACACAAACCTAGATGGTACAGCCTACTACACACCTGGGCTGTACGGTTCTAATCTTATGGGACCACATCGTATATGTGGTCCACTGTTGACCGAAACGTCGTTATGTGGCGCGTGACTGGTCAGAAGTGTGCACAAATCATAAATATGCAGTTCACTGACTGTTCACAAAGCAAACACACCCATCGTGATCCTTTTGATGCTTAGTTTGTCCCAAACATGGCCAAGGGAGCCTCCTCAGGCTGATTCCTGTGTCCTTTCTACGTGACCCTATTAGTCTGAGCACTTCGTTGCTTTCTGTCACCTTGTCCTTTTCTTGTCCCAGAACTGATACCAGCCATTTCTCTAAGGAACCCTAGTTCTTTCTTTAAATTTTAACACAGACACTTCCTATCACTAGTGCTAGTGGTTTTTAATAACAAGTGTTAAAATAAATACAATTAAAATGAAAATGATTGTGAACCAATTAAAGTAATCACATGTACCACAGTGGAGCACATGTCATACTTTGGAAAACATTGCTGTCTGCATAGGCATTCGGCGTAAACGTTGTTTTGGTCAATCCAAGTGATATTGAGGCATTTCTGTATGGAGCTTGGTAATTTTAAAAAAATTGTTTTTTTTTTTAAGAATTCCTTACATTTGCCCTGGAGCATCTTTCAGCTTGAGCCATAAACATAGCTTGGTGCTTATAATGAATTTCTTGTGTGTGTTTTAGAAACTCCAATAGCAAAAACGATCGAAGGAACCGGAAGTTTAAGGAAGCTGAGCGGCTCTTCAGTAAATCCTCAGTGACTTCAGCAGCTGTAAGTGAGGTGGGGGGACCTTTCTGTGGCCCATTGTTGAGGAAGTCCTCAGTTAAATTTCTGTGAGCTTTCTCTCTCCCTTCTGTCTGTGAGTGCTCCCCTGAGGTCTGTGATGATTTTTCTAGTAACTGGTGCTCTTGTCTTTTAGGCAGTAAGTGCATTGGCAGGAGTTCAAGATCAGCTCATTGAAAAGAGTAAGTTTATTTTTTTCTTTTCATCAATTTATTGTTAAGCTACCATAGTCCCTATATTTTACTCCTATCCAACTGTGTATCTGAAGACTGCATCGCTTATCCTGTTGCCTCTTCTTCTAGAAGTTAGGAATCCTCTTGGGTATCCTTAATCATGTCTTTCTTTTGAGGAAGAAACTGCCACGTCCTTTCTGCCTCTCCTATCACACGAAGGTCGAGTTCAGCTGCTCGAAGACACAAAGATACGTCTTCACTCCTGATAAGTCTCAGGAAATTTTTTAAAGTTAGAAAAAATTTTGGGGGGCCAGCCCCGTGGCCTAGTGGTTAAGTCCAACATGCTCTGCTTTGGTGGCCCGGGTTCGCAGGTTTGGATCCCAGGTGTGGACCTGCACTACTTATCAGCCATGCTTTGGCGGCGACCCACATACAAAATAGAAGAAGATTGGCACAGATATTAGCTCAGGGCTAATCTTCCTCAAGCGAAAAAAGAGGAGGATTGGCAGTGGATGTTAGCTCAGGTGAATCAGCAAAAAAAAAAGGTTAAAAAAAATCTTCATCATGGAAAATTTCAGACATATCTAATAAATCTCTATGTACCTAACTTAATAATTCTTAGGAAATTCCCATCCTGTAAACAGAATATACCTGCGTGTTCTCCAGTATAAAATGGAGAGAGGATAGCATTTACTTTGTAGGGAAATTGTATCATTCTCTGTGTGGCAGCCTATGGTCTCCTTCTGTTCAGATTTCTAGTGATGGGTGTGGGTCTGTACATTCATCTTTCTGAGTCAGACTCTGGAGCTGTATCGGGTGCCCTCCCTGTGCGCTGGATCACTAGAATACAACCTGCTTTTTGTGTTGGGGCTTCTTTTGGGTGCATGTCTTGTTGTGGGAGCCAGGTCTTTTGTTTACCTGAGGGCGGTGGTTTGAGGAAAAGGGATTTTGGTAGTTTGGGAATTAGAACTACTCAGTGACTTCAGTTATTACCCCCATGTACAGGTTTCTAGATTTTTAGCTCCATCCCTAACCCCTTTCCTGAGCTTTAGTCAAGCATTTCTAGAAAATCCTAGGAAATGTCTTCTAGACATTTCCACTCAGGTATTCAAACTCAGATATTTTGTCTAAAACTGAGCTGTTCTATTTCCTCCAAAACGTGTCTGCCCAATTTTCCTGTTACAGTACTGCTGTTCTCCCTCATTCAAAACTTTGTAGGCATCTTTGACTCCTTTCTGCCAACCTAATCACTTGTACCAAGTCCTTCTGATTTCCCTTTTCCTGTGACTGCCAGTTAAATCTTATTTCTTTTGAATTAATGCCACTTCTAGTATGTAGAGCAGTTTCATCTGCTTTGTTGAGTAACAAGACTGGTTATAGAACATTCTGGACGTGACTCCTGTGAGTTGAGATGTAATGATGTCTGACTCCTCAGTTTTCACAAGAACCTGTTATCCGGCCCCTGGCTTAGTGGATAGTTTAGTATATGGCTCTGTACCTCATTCCCCACACAGAATAGATGCACCTAGGTACTTGTCAGGAAGACTCTTAAAGCCACTACTTTCAGAAGCTTGACTGAGACAAGTACTTATGTATTAAAGATTTTCTGAAGTATTTGCAGGCCATCCATTCCCTTAGGAACTTCGCCCGGGGTTGAGCCCCACCTCTGGAATACATAATATTGGTATTCCTTGGTCTTCCCTATAAACTTGCATTTGCTGAATTATACTTTGGTTCTGTAAAATGTGTCAGTATATTTATTGTAAGAAGACGTTGCAAATGTTGTTTATTATCATTACTAATTATTATCTCCTTTCAGAATCTTTGTCTCCCTTGAAAGACTAGTTGGTTTTTACTGAAAATCTTGTAATTGACTGTTTCCCTCTTTGTATGGGTGCTAAAATACTTACCACATCTGTGGTTCCCTCTAGAAAGCAAATAGGAATTTATAGCATGCATTTTGGGAATGAATCTTAGGACAGCTTACTTTCCTCTTCTATTCCTCTTTGCATTATTTACCTCATTTTTAATTTATTTTATTGGATTTCATTATATGAATCTTGATAAGCTGCCTTGAATTCTTTTTGGAATAAAGCAGAGCATAGAGAATTGCATAAATACTGAAGTTCATTAATTCAAATGTCAGAGTCCTTTTAAAGTAATTCTCTTGCATTCTGTCCCACCACCTCCACCATTATCACTTCCCACTGGTATTTTTTTTTGGTGAGGAAGATTGGCCCTGAGCTAACATCTGTTGCCAGTCTTCCTCTTTGCTTGAGGAAGATTGTCGCTGAGCTAACGTCTGTGCCGGTCTTCCTCTATTTTGCATGTAGGACGCCGCCACAGTGTAGCTTGATGAGCGGTGTGTATGTCTGTGCCCAGGATTGAAATCCGTGAACTCCAGGCCGCTGAAGCAGAGCGTGTGAACTTAACTGCTGTGCCACTGGGCTGCCCCCCACCCACTCACTGCTATATTTTAAGATTTTATTTTTGTCTTGATTTTCTGCATTTAACTACAGTGTATCTAAGTATGCATTTCTTTTTATTTATCTGGCTTGGATTTCTTGAAACTGTGGTTTGGTATTTTTCATCAGTTCTGGAAAATTCCCAGCTATTACTGGGAATCTCTTCAGATACTGCATTTTCTCCATGCTCTCTCCTCTCCTTCTGGTACTCTGGCTAGAGGAATGTTAAACCTTTTCATTTTTCCTTTATATCTTTTATTATCTCTTCTGTCTTTTTGTCTCTGTGCTGCATTATGAGTAATTTTTTTTGACCTACCAGTTCCTAATTCTCTTTTCAGTTGAGTCTGATTTGTTCTTAAACCTTCCCTTGATTGTAAATCTTTTGTTATTACATTTTTAATTTCCAGAAATTCTACTTAATTACTTTTAAAAATCTGCTATGTAATTTTTCAATAGCTTTCTTTGCAGTTATTTTCAAACTTTTATTTCTTTAAGTATAGTAAACATAGTTTTTCTATCGTCTGTATTTCATTTTCTGAAGTCTCTAAGGACCTGTTTCTGTTTGTAGTTTCTGCTGATGCTTACTCATGAAATCTAATTTCCCTGTGTGTTTGGTTACCTTTGACTGTACTGCTCATTATAATTAAAAGTACAGTCATGTGCCGCTTAACGACAGGGATACATTCTGAAAAATGCTTGCTAGGCGATTTCATCATTGTGCAAACGTCACGGAGTACACTTACACAAACCTGGATGGTGTAGCCTAGAACACACCTAGGCTGTATGGTACCGATCTTACGGGACCACCGTCGACAGGTGGTCCGTCACTGACCGAAACGTTGTCGTGTGACACGTATTTGTAGAGTAATTTGAGGGCTGGGATGAAGGTGCCGTCTTCCAGAGAAGACTTATGTTTGCTTTTGCTAGGCGCTTGGACCTCTTTAAACCAAGGTCAAGGCTTGAGGGTCTCTGAAAGACCCAGGTGATTCAGAGCAAACTTGAATTCCAGGAGAGGAATGGTCTGCTTTGCCTTTCACTCTTTCCTTTAAACAGAATCTCTCCAGTGTCTCAGAATTTCTGTACAACCAATCTTGTGGAATGATTTCTGTGTTTTTGATCTTTGGTGGCAACAAAGTAAACATTCTTTTCTCTTAGAATTTTGACTTGCGTATTCTTAGATCTCAAGTATTTTGGAGTTTTGTACTTTTATCATTTTATTTTCAAACCATTCTGAAATTTTTCCTCAAAAAATGCATTACTGTCTGCTTCCTTTAGCTGTTTATGTACGCAAACTAGAATGAGAGTGGATTAGCATGGTCTCCAAAGGGGAATTTTATGCAAATTAGTGGAGCATTGTATGTTTTTGTGAAAAAGATAAAGTAAAAGAAAAACAAAACAGGCAGATTTTATCCAGTTTCCCTTAAAGGATCAGCACAGTCTCCACTGTTTGTTTTTCTGGACTCCTTGGAACCTTTCATCAAACCACATCTCCCCTCAGCATTTACCTCATTCCAGTGGGTAAGTAAACCACAGTGTGAAGCCGTGTTCTGGGTATACGCCTTTCCTCCTTTACATTTTTTGTGCTGATCAGAAGTTATTTTTTTGGCACGATTCAATAGCTATCCTTTCTTTCAATAGGTAGAGTGTCTCATTTGTGGACTTATTAAACTTAATCCAAATCTGATGTTCTTCGCTCTAAAAATGAGTTGCTCACTTTTATGTCAATGAGAAACACCTTATGTATCTTTCCACAGTGGCAGCATCCTATGGTTGCCTGGCTTGCTGCTGCACTTTGAGAAGCTGTAACCCACCCTCTGTTTTCACTCCTCTTCTGCTCCCATGAGTGGGGGAAGGAAATTGTTACTTTGTGGCCTCACTTCATGTTTTAACAGTGTCTAATCTCATCTCCCTGTCTCCAGTCCCTTTTATAAGCCTCTTCTAGCCTAATAATCCTGAAACACAGGTTTGCACAGAGAACTCAATATGTGTTAATTGTTTGATGTTACCTTTCTGTTCAGACATTCTTGATGACTGCGCCTTATATCCTGCTAGCAACTGTTTTACTGCAAATAGTCTTTCTGTTTGTTTAGAATTGGACTTGTGTGTTTGTAGATCTTGAGTATCTTGAGATTTGAACGCTTACTATGTTGCAGACACTAAGCAAACACTTTCCTTGCGTTATCTCATTTAGTCCTTAAAGCTACTCCTTGAGGACAGGTATCAATTATAAACTCCTTGAAAGTAGGGAACATTGCTGTAGCCCCAGTGCCTCGTCCATAAGAGATACTCAACTATAAGAGAAAGAATTCTATTTTACAGATGGGGAAATGGGCTCGGAAAGGTGAAACAACCTTCCGTCCTCTCAACCATCACCTCATATTGTCTCCCTAGATAAAATCCCTAATCTGACGTTATGACCCCTCTTCACCTGTCTCTTATTCCAGTTCATCTCTCATTTCTCAAGCTCTCTGTTTGAGATGTTTTTGATACATTTGTCCCAACTATACCCTGCATTTTCTCAGGTCTGCACTTTTGCTTGTGCTATTTTTTGTACTTACTTTGGCTTCTAATTTTTCAAGGTCCTGTTTAAATTCTACTCAATGAAGCTTTTCCTGAATAATTCACTCTTCTCTGACTCCCAGGATACTTAATATTCTTATCAGCCCCCTGGGACATGGGTTACCTCTTCAGAGAGGTGACGTGGGTGGACTCCCTATTCATAGGGCTCTGATTTGATTTGCACTGTTTTGTATGTGTTTGCACACATGCATATGTACCTGTGCACTTGGCCTCATAGAATGTGGCCAACTCATCCATTTACTCAATACTCTCATAGCAGCTGGCCCCAAATGAGTAAACGATTAGTTTTGCTCATCAATGTCTTTTAATTGAATTGCATCATACACAAAATTTGCCGTATCTAACTTACCTTTCTTGTCCCCCACCTTTTTAGTTAACCCTTCTCTTCCCCCTGCCCCCAGCCCCTACTCAGTCCAGTGCCCCTTCTGTCATCCTATCTATGATCCAAAGCTTTTGTGACCTCGTGCTTTGTCAGCCTATTCCCTCCCCAGCCAGTGCCTCCGCCATTTGGATTTTTAGGGACGACGTTTTTTACCTAAATAAAAATAGGGCTGTGTATAGGAGAGGAAGGCTGTCCTGATATTTCTCCATCTAAGACTCATCTTTTTATATTTTATTATAAACTAGAAAAGTAATACATTCTTATTACAAGTCAAGCTATTCAGAGGTGAATATGAAAAAGGTCAATTACCTCCTGTTCTACTTCAGTCCCAACTTTCTGAGGTGGCCAACATTAACAGCTTGGTATTTTCCAAACACATATTTCTGGATTCACACACACATACACACACACATATAAGAGCTGGAGATGTTTTTGGAGAGAAATTGGACCTAACTGCATATTATCTGCTTTTTCACTTATTACATCACATTTTCTTGCCAGTTCAATGCATACTGTGAGAGGCAGGATAGAGTAGTAATGAAGAGCATGGACTTTGGAGCCCAGCCGCCTGAGTGTGAGTCCCAACTCCACAACCGATTAGCTGTGTGACCTTGGGCAGGTTCCTTAATCTCTCTATCCCTCAGTTCCTTCCTCTGTAAAATGGACATCATAGTCATAGAGTTTTTGTGAGGTTTGTATGTATATAGTTAAAGTGTGTAGAACAGTCCCTGGCTTATAGTAAGGACTGTATGTGTTGGCTGTTAATCATCTCACATTCTTTTTAAAAGCTGAAAAATACCCCATCGTCGGGTTATGCTACCTCTCTTGATGAGTATTCACACTGTATCCATTTTCCCCACTGTGAATGATGTCACAGTAAACTTCCTTGTACACATAGGTTTTCTTTTTTTTCTTTCTGACAGTGTTCCAGAAGTGGCATTACTGTGTCAGAGTGATTTTCATAAATAAAGCTCAATTATTTTCTGTGGCATAATGGGAAATGTATAATTGGTCTTTGTCCCCTTTCCTGGCACAGAGCTCCTAAAACCCTTGGAATCTCCAGATAATAAGAATGCCTAGTATACAAAAGATTTAATGAGATGACTGGTGGCTGGGGGCCCCTAGATAGCTTCAGGATGGGGACTGGTCCCCAGAAAGACCAGTCCTTGATTAGAAGCTTGGAACGTTCAGCCTTACCACCTAAACCTCCAGGGAGGGGAGAGGGGCTGGAGATTGAGTTAATCACCAACGGACAGTGGCTTAATTATTCATGCCTGGATAATGAAACTTCCATAAAAACCCCTAAACGATGGAGTTCCATTGGTGCACAGTGAGGTGCTGGGGGGATGGTGCGCCCAGAGGGGGCATGGGGCTTCCATGCCTTGCCCTATGCATCTTTTCCATTTGGCTGTTCCTGAGTTGTATCCTTTATAATAAACCAGTAACAGTAAGTAAAGCATGTTCCTGAATTCTGTGAGTGGTTCTAGCAAATTATCAAACCTGAGCAGGGGGTTGTAGGAACCCCTGATGTATAGAAGTATGGGAGGCCCAGGACTTGCAACTGGCATCTGAAGTGTGGGCACTCTTGTGGAACTGAGCCCTTACCTTGTGGGGTCTACCCTAACTCTGGTAGTTAGTGTCAGAATTAAATTGAATTTTTGGTGTCTGGAGAATCGGGGAATTGGTTGTCAGTGTTGGAAAACACTCTAGACTTTCCAAAAAGGGTCTTGCCATCAAGGCTGGCCCAGCAGTGTAGTGGCTGAGTTCAAGCACTCTGCTTCTGTGGCCCAGGGTTCGCAGTTTCAGATCCAGGGCGTGGACATACACACCGCTCGTCAAGCCATGCTGTGGCAGCATCCCACATATAAAATAGAGGAAGATGGGCACAGATGTTAGCTCTGGGCCAATCTTCCTCAGCAAAAAGAGGAAGATTGGCAGCAGATGTTAATTCAGGGACAGTCTTCCTCACTGAAAAAAAAAAAAAAAGGAGTCTTGCCATTCACATTCCTGAAAGCATACCTTGGGAGGGCCTGTTATGATTGCGATAAAATGAGAGGGAAAAAAGATTACATTTTAACTTTTATTAAAGTGAATTTTGAATTGTCAACAAATAGAGACGATAAAATAATGAAACCCTGTGTACCCATCACACTGCCCCAATCCATGGCCGATCCTGCCCTGTCCACATCCCACCTACCTTCACCTCCACCCGTGTGTTATGTTGAAAATCTCAGACATTGTACCATGTTTTCCTGTATATGTGTTTCAGTATGTATCTCCAAATGATAGTTTTTTTAGTTGTGGTAAGAACACTAAACATGAGATCTATAGATTTTTAAGTACACAATACAGTGTTGTTAACTATAGGCACAGTGTTGTACAGCAGGTCTCTAGAACCCACATTGTATGACTGAAACTTTATACTTACTGAACCGCAACTCCCGGTTTCCCCTCCCCCTGGCGCCTGACAGCCACCATTCTCTCTGCTTCTGTGAGTTTCACTAGTTTAGATGCCTCGTGTAGGGGATCATGCAGTACTTGTCCTGTGCTGGCTCATTTCACTTAGCATAATGGTTTCCGGGTTCATCCATGCTGTAGCGCATGACAGGATCTCCTTCCTTTTAGGCTGAATAATATATCCCCTTGAATGTATATACCACATTTTCTTTATCCATTCATCTGTTGATGGACATTTCAGTTGTTCCCACATCTTGGCTGTTGTGAATAATACTGCAGTGAACATGGGAGTCAGATATCTCTCTGAGATCCTAATTTCAATTCTTTTGGATAAATACCCATAAGTGGGGTTGCTGGATCATATGGTACTTATATAAATAATAGGCTCTTAACACTATAATCACAGCAGAAAACTCAAAACAAAACATGTATTAGTACTACATTTCTTTTTAATACTGCATAATATTCCATTGTATGGATATATCACATTTTATTTATGCATTCATTGGTCAGTGGACATTTGGCTACTATGAATAATACTGCTATGAATGTTCATGACAAGTGTTGTGTAAATGTGTTTTCATTTCTCTTGGGTATATACTTAGGAGCAGAATTGCTGGCTCATTTGCTAACTCAATGTTTTAACCTTTTGAGGAACTGCTGAACTGATTTCCAAGGTGGCTGCACATTTTACATTCCCATCAACAACGTATGAGGGTTCCACTTTCTCCGCATTCTTACCAACACTTGTTATTGTCTGTCTTTCCATGATAGCCATCCTAGTGGGTGGGAAGTGTTGACCTTAAACAAATAGACAGCTAGCTATTTCTCCAGCAAAAATGGGTTTATTTGGGATCAGCAAGGAATTGCAGGTCAGAATCTGCAACCTTGGTGAGCCATGTGCAAGTCCCCCAACAGCAAGGGAGGAGGAACTCTTTTACAGAGGGGAAGAGGAAGTTGGGGGGGTCCACTGGAGGAACTGAGAGTTCTGTGTGCAATGGTTTTTTATTGGCTGAGTTGTGACGGTCTCTCATTGGCTGAGCTTCTTGCTGGGCGAGAAGAGGAAGTCTTTCTTCTTCCTGTTGGGCTCTGGGATAGTGGTGGGGCACAAGAGTTCCCCCAGTTGCATAAGTGCTCCAATTTAATGAGGTTCCTCTTTATAAGTAGAAGTGATATCTCATTGTGAGTTTCTTTTTTAAAATTTTTATTTATTTATTTTTATTGAGGTGACATTGGTTTATAACATTATATAAATTCTGGGTATATGTCATTATATTTTAATTTCTGTGTAGACTACATCATGTTCACCACCCAAAGACTAATTACCATCTATCACCATACACATGTGCCCAGTTACCCCTTTTACCCTCCTCCCTCTCCCCCTCCCCACTGGTAACCACCAATCTAATCTATGTGTTTGTTTGTTGTTGTTTTTATCTTCTATTTATGAATGAGATCACATGGTAGTTGACTTTCTCCATCTGACTTATTTCACTTAACGTAATGCCCTCAAGGTCCATCCATGTTGTCGCAAACGCAAGATTTCATCATTTCTTATGGCTGAGTAGTATTCCATTGTGTATATACCACATCTTCTTTATCCATTCGTCCCTTGCTGGACACTTAGGTTGTTTCCAAGCCTTGGCTGTTGTGAATAATGCTGCAGTGAACATTGGGGTGCATATATCTTTATGCATTTGTGTTTTCATGTTCTTTGGATAAATACCCAGCAGTGGAATAGCTGGATCATATAGTAGTTCTATTGTTAATTTTTTGAGGAGTCTCCGTTACAGTTCCCATAGTGGCTACACCAGTTTGCATTCCCACTAGCAGTGTACAAGGGTTCCCTTTTCTCCACATCCTCTCTAACACTTGTTATTTCTTGTCTTGTTAATTATAGCCATTCTGATGGGCATGAGGTGATATCTCATTGTAGTTTTGATTTGCATTTCCCTAATAATTAGTGATGTTGAACATCTTTTCATGTGCGTGTTGGCCATCTGTGTATCTTCTTTGGAAAAATGTTCAGATCTTTTACCCATTTTTTAATTGCTTAAACAATTGATTAAACAAAATGCTACTAAACAACTATTGGGTTAATGAAGAAATCAAAGGAGAAATCAAAAAAATACCTGGAGACAGAATGAAAATGAAAATACAACATGGCCGGAATTTATGGGACCCAGCAAAAGTACCAAGAGGGAACTTTATAGCAGTACAGGCCTACCTCAACAAACAAGAAAAAAATAAACAATCTAACAGTGTACCTAAAGGAACTAGAAAAAGAAGAACAAACAAAGGCCAAAATCAGTAGAAGGAAGGAAATAATAAAAATCAGAGGGGATTTTCATTGAGTTGTCTTGTCACCCCTGTTGAAAATCAGTTGGCCATAAATGTAAGGGTTTGTATCTGGACCCTGAATTCTCTTCCCTGATCTCAATGTCTCTTCTTATGCCAGTACCGCACAGTCTTGTTACTCCAGCTTTGTGTAGTAAGTTTTGAAGTTGTTTTGCTAATTTTCACATGAAATCAGCTGTCCTGAACTTTAGAAGGGCAAGATTGGTCAGCATATGTTTTCTAGCCTCACAGTTCTAGAGCTCCCTCTTCTGTTGCTTTCATGAAGTGTTCCAAAATAGGGTTTCATGATTTGTGAGGTCTAGTTCTGTTGCTCTCTTCTGCTGTTTTGGGACTGCCTCTTTCTTCTACTTCTCATGTTCATGTGCTACTCAATTTGAAATCTCTCCAGCAGTTTATAATACAGAGACATAAGAAGAAGAAAACTGGTCACTGGTCCTGCTGTCCACAACTTTTGACAATTTTTAGAAATTGTCAAATTTTTAGAAATTGTCTAAATTTAGAAATTTAGGTAATGAACATATTTAGGATCCTTCAACAGTTCAGTAAAGTAAAAGTCTTCCCCCATCTTTTTCTATTGAGAGTTTCAAGAAATTCCTTTCAGGGGGGGAAAAATATACATTTAGCAAAATACATGTAATGTTTCCTAAAAAAACACATATATTTATACAAATTGTTCTTGAACTTGCTTATTTAATGTATCTAAGGGATGTTTTAAAATTGGGAATATGTGTCAGCTGAAGAGTAATATTATTACTTTTTAAATAATATTCTTAAGACTTCAGAGTAACTTGGGCAATGGAGCTCTTCTCCCCTTGGACCATTTTTCTTGATAGAAAGACAGGATTGCTGTATGGTTTGGGGAAGGAACCAGGGCCAGCTGTAGGAAGTTTTCCCAAGGTCATTTCTCACCTCCTGAAGACCTATCTAATGTTTTCAGTAACACTTCTCATATAATTATTGATCTCATTATTGTATTCTTTGTTTAAATAACCTTTATGGGGGCCAGCTCGGTGGCGTAGTGGTTAGGTTTGCGTGATCTGCTTCTGCAGCCCCAGGTTTGGGGGTTCTGATCCCGGGTGTGGACCTACACACCGCTCATCAAGCCATGCTGTGGTGGCATCCCACATACAGGATAGAAGAAGATTGACACAGATGTTAGCTCAGGGCTAATCTTCCTCACCAAAAATAAAAAGTTAATAATAATAACCTTTATGCAGTGAGGTTATCCTGGTTGTATGGTCCCATCTCCCAGCTGTCATTCGATCTGTTGACTCTGGTTACGCTCTTTCAGATTACATGTTTTTCAAGAACTCAGGTAACTTTGATGCTTTGACTATATATGTCTTCCTGTCAATTAGAATATATGGTCCTTGAGGATAGGAGATAATCTTTTTCTCTCTATATTAGTGCTCAAAAAGTCTTTCCCGGTTGGTGGACAGATTGTCTGAGGAGTACTGATGATGCTTCTGGGGGCTTGTGTTTATTTCCTCCAGGGGAGCCAGGAAGTGGGACGGAAAGTGATACTTCTCCAGACTTCCACAATCAGGAAAATGAGCCCAGCCAGGAGGACCCTGAGGATCTGGATGGATCTGTGCAGGGAGTGAAACCTCAGAAGGCTGCTTCTTCTACTTCCTCAGGGAGTCATCACAGCAGCCATAAAAAACGAAAGAATAAAAACCGGCACAGGTCAGTGGCAGGGACCACCCCCCGACACCCCACTGCCACCCACCCAGAGCTTCCGTGACCATTGCTGTGAAGGGACTTTACTAGAAAAAATCTTCAGGATTGATGCAGTCTTCCTATTGCTGATGGGAAGAAATCCCTTTGGTCCAAATGAAACAGACTGATTTTTCTCTCTCTAAGGGAGGAATTGGTGGGCATTAGAGTAACCATGAAGGAGGACATCCTTCTCACTATTTCTAGTGTAGAAGAATTTTATTCCATAGAAACTTGTTTAATATGGTAAATTTGGGATCCTTTTAGAAGAGGGAAAGGGGAAATACAAGCAGAATCTGTGTCATAATATTTGGAAAAAGCTGCTCATACGTGTTGGGAAGCTGCAGAGTGAGATAAAGCCTTTGGCTCTCAGTCCTGATCCCTGCCTACTCTTTCTCCCTTGTGGATGGAGAGAATTGATCTCACATGCCTTTTTTTCTTTTTAAATATGAGTTTTTTGATAGCTTATGATTTCTCTGTTTTTGTCTGTCTCTGCAATATGCTGACTTCAGGTATCAGAGAGACAACATCAAGTCTGTAAGCTGTGAGAGCGCCTTCCTAGATGACGTTTGTCCCCTGTGGTTTTGCAGTGCATCATGAGATAGGAATGACGTCAGTGGACAGAGGGTCAGGTGTCGCCCAGAGAGGATTTTAGCATTCACTCTGCTTGGGGTTTGTGTGGTAATGCTGAGGCCTGTTAACTCAGATAGCTGGAAATTACACGGCTGCACTCAAGAGAGGGTAATGCATAGTTTTTAGAGTGAGGATCTTGCTCTGACCTCACACCTTCCACTGGGACGCATGAAAACCAGGTGTCCACAGGCTGGCTTTTGTCCGGCTCCTCTTGGGAGCCTGCATGCTGAGATGAAAGGGGGCATGCGAGGAGGGGGTGGGGTTCCCTGTCCTCCAGTTTGCTTCTGGATGGGGTTGTTTTACAAACCTGTACGATATTCCTTCATTCTCCCGAGGTAGGAAAATTGTTAGCTTTGTGGATATGACACCCAGGGATAATATAGAATTAGCTCTGGTTTAAGCCTCCTTGGCATCAACTGATTCCTTAATTCTTTTAAGAGTTTTCTTGTTGACGGTGGTGGTGGTTTTTAGACTGCAGAAATAGTACTTTGTCCAAATGGCGACTAAGGACTGCTACTTATGTTTTTCTGCAAACCAGAAATCACCATGCCGATCTCATAATTGCAGTAAAAAATAGGAAAAATTGTGTGTCTTTTTTTGTAAGTCTACAGTTTATTTGGTTACTGTGGTAGGACTGTTACTAGTTTATCACAAACCATAGCAGAGAACCATACTCTTAAAAATATTTTTTTAAATTGTCAAGATAATTAAATGTCATGTTCTGTGATGCTTTTATTAAATTTACTCCAGTGTCATTTTAAAGTAATGATTCTTTTCCTATTTCAGAGTGTCTAGAGTAGGGAGAAAATTCCTTGAAAGTTCTGGGACATTTTTTCCATCTGTCACAGTAGACTCTAGATAGCTATTGTTTATTTCAGGCAATACCTCATTTGCCTTAATGACGTCATCAGCTGGCTGATAAAAGAGAATTAGGCAGTGAACTTCCCTTTCTTCTTGCAGGTTTCTAGTAGATTTCCATAGGAACAGCACTTCTTCCTACCCTTGCTTCCTCTCCTGGCCCTAGGGGCTAACACCTTCCAGAAAGTTTGTGGATTTATAAAGATCTTTGATGTTAGTTATTGCTTTCACTTGGTGTCTTCTGTTTGGAAAGCAGGCTCCTTTTGTTGGTCCCTGGTTTAATACCTGGCTGGGCCTCAGGCACTGTCTGCCCCAGAGGGGCGGAGTGGAGCTGACTGGCCTTCTTACTAAGGAGAACAGTTCAGTGCACCTGAGTGGCACCTCATGGCCAGTTAACAGTTCTCAGACCCCCTCCATCTTTAGTCTGGAAGTGTGTTTGGCCTCAACCCCGACCCCCTGACCAATGTCTGAGTGGGGCTGACAGATGGGGCAGGGGGGATCCACACGTTTTAAGTCTGCGCTCAGTACAGTACCTGTTTCTCCTACCACGTGCCACACCCCCCATGATCGATAAAGTCAGTAGTAATTATTTCAGCAGACGTCCAAGCGCCTACTATGTGCCGGGCACTGTTTAGTGGTGAGTAAAGCAGAGTGGAAATAAATATGGTACTTTAGCAAAAAGGAATCACTTTTGAATTTGTCCTCTTCAGGAATGTGAAAATTTATCAAATAACTTTATCATTCATGAATAAGTGCTCTGGCTTCTATGTTTTACATATCTGAATGATACATCCCAGTGTCTTTAAAGAAAAAAGAAATAATAACTTATAGCTGCTCTTATAGGTTTTTACTGCTATCCCAACCTCTCAAATTCTTCTAGGTAGTTTGAAGTTTTCATGAATAGGTACAGTCTCTAATTTGTGAACCAAGTTGAGTTAGGCTGACAGGTAAATTTTTGATAGTTACTGGTTTGTACACTTACTGTATACTCCCCCCAATGTCTTGAGTGAAACTCTTGCAGAAGGGGTATTGAAGTTCAGCTTTCTTCAGCTTCACTCTGCAGACTGGCTGGGAGGAAGGCAGCCATTGTGCTATTGTTTCACGACGTGTCCCCAGGCGGGAAGATGTCGGAGCCAGCTCAGGAGCTGGTGTAGTGCTCCGGGTTAATGTTTGCTTTGGAGTCTGCCCAGAACATGGCCTGTGAGCAGCGATGGCCCCACATGGCCTTGTCCTCTCTGCTGCTCCCCTCTGGGAGCCTGAGGCCTGGCTGCTGGTGGCTGCTTGTGTCCCCGTTCCCTTGTTTTAATAGGGGCGCTGGGGACTCGTGTTCCCTAACTGTAGCCCTGACAGAGGCAGTTAGTGCCACCACCGGTTCAGGGGCAGAGTGACACGGCTCTGCGGTGTCTGGAACAAGACTCTCCATTCGACCCTTGGCTTCTAGGATGAATGCTGTGGAAAAGGAGTGCCATGTTCCTTGTACAAACTTAGCCCGTGTAACTCGAGTTAAAAGTTGCAAAACGTTTTCTTTTTTAAAAATTTTTAACGTTTTTATCTTTTATTTTAGTGAAAGTATATTATGCTGAGTTATTAGTAACTGTCTTCAAAGCACCTTTCGTTATATGACTAAACCCTTGTTTCTCTCTTTCCTCTAATGCCTATTTGTATTTTTTGTTACAATTAAATATTTTAAAAGTCTTAACTCTGAATCTGGCAGCTAATAGAAGGCCTGCAGGTATCTAGTTTTCTAATGCAATGACTTTTCCTTCCATAATCAGTTCTGGTGTGAAATGCACTGAGGGACGGGACTCTCCCAACCACAGGATCTTTGGTGCTTTGATGTTTGAAACTTTATGCCTAAGATTCTTAAAGCTGATTTTGTTTCTACAAATCTTGCTAGGGTGGCTAATCAACTAATTTATTCAATTAGTATATTAATTTCTATTGCTTTCTTCCTTTCAAATGCTGCCCCTCAGCCCGTCTGGCATGTTTGATTATGACTTTGAGTAAGTTTGATTTGAATTAGTATTTGTGCTGTGTTGTTTAGTGTGTAGAGACCAATATGCCTTTCTGAGACCTTTCTAACCCATAGTTTATCTGTTTAATTGTAGGTATGTATATTAGGTTAGGCTGGGAAGTTTTTTTTAAAAACAGAAAAACGTGATGGAGGTAACATTTTATTTAATAACTTAAGCAAAATTAAGTAAACGTCACTTTTATGCATTTTAATTTCTTTTAAAATAGATAACCTTTAATTTATATTTAAGTTGATTTTCTGGCTTTGCTTCATAAGGAGATTAATAGTTTAAGATCTTGATATTTTGCTTTGGAAAGATTTTTAAAATGGAAATTTGTTTAATTTCTTTTGTGTTTCATGTCCAGAAATACAACATCCTAGTTTCTTTCCTGTTCTTAATCACGCTGTGTCTCAGTTGATTATCAATGATATAGTTACAGAGCTAACACATTAACCTAGAGCATGCCTCTTAATCCAGTCTCTTTAACTTGTAATTTGGGAGTAATTTTAAAAAAACTATATGGCTTTCGTAACTGCTGTATATTTCTTTTTTGAGTCGTTTAAGTTTGCCTTATGGCAAGAGTATCTGCTCATGTTTTTAAATACTTGCTTAATAATATCTGGGTAAACAACTAAATATGACGTAGTCTAATGAAGAATGTGGATTTTACTTAACCAAATAGCCTTTGTTATAGCTTGTGCCCTATGCAGTAGCTGATTCTTGGACCCTTTTTCTGTACATTAAAATGCAAATTTTTTTATCTTTCCTATCACAGGATTGATCTGAAGTTAAACAAAAAACCACGGGCTGTAAGTATCAGCTAGACCGTTTGAGAAAGGCTGGTGATTCTGCGATGATTAGAAAAGTGTATTCATCTTCAGAACTTCAGAGTGTCCTGAGCTGGGCTCACAACTCCAAGTTAGAAAGTCTGGGGTGTCCATCGGGGTACACTTCAACCTTGAGGTGTTATTTACTTTTTTTATACTTCGGAGAGAGAAAGGGTCACGCATTTTTATGGAAGGAAAATTCCCTGTGATGAAATAATGAATTGTTGATGCTAGCTTTTTTTGTGTATGCCTGGTGAGCTCAGAAGATCTGGTAGGGGCGGGATTGGTTCAGTTTCAGTCCCTTCGTGGACACAGAAGACAGGCCTTTTTCAGATGTGAAATATTGTCCATTACATTTGAAATAGAATCTTTGGCTACAGAACAACTCCCTCGCAGACTTGTTGATGAGATTTTTTCTATTAGGTTCACGCCAGTGTTCTGCTGAGAGTAAGTTGGGGTTTTGTTTTTCTCCCCTTAGGACTACTAGAAGACTCATTAGTGCAGAAGCTTCCAGGCTATAGAGCCCTGCTTCCCTCCTCCGACCTCACAAAGATAAACATCCCTCACCTGAGTGCGTGGCCACCCACCTCTGCTTGCCCAGACCCAGTGCCTGTGACTCTGAGTGGTTTGTTCTGAATTGTGGTGACAAACGAGTCATTTCTGTAAGACCGCATCGGATCACTGACGGTGTGACGTTTTTAGTAACAGAACTGCAGGAAGACTGAGACCTGGGTACAATCCCAGCAAGTTGCTAACTGTGCGTTTCTCCCTTCTTGGAATGAATGTCTCCCCTAAACTGGCTGGCACCAGCTTCATCTGTGATACCCATCGAGAATGTTCTCTGGTTTTCTTGTATGCTGAAAGTAGAACACAGGTCACATTTCTGAGGGAGGCTGTAAATATCTGGCATTTTCTTATTTTGTTTGCATTTTATTATTTTTCTATTGTTGTTTTTACCATCTTATTTTCTTTTGGAACTTTTTGTAATGCCGGTGTACAGCTCATCCCTTCCTCCTGACATATCTGATAATCTGTTTCGTGCAGTTGCCAATTTTCTTAACTGACGATAACTTGGTTTACCATAAATACGGTGGGGAACTTGGCTCTGCTCTTTTGCAGAACGAAGGTAAAGAGTGTTTATTTAATAATTACCTATCTTAAATCTTTCTGAGTTCGAAGCAGTTTCATGTTCAAGGAATGGGAAAAGCTGAAAAACATAAGTTTAAATCAATCCTTTAAAAATAGATATTTTTATTTTTTTGTATAAATAAATTTTCACAGGCTTTGACTTCTCATGCTTTACTTTTAAACCTGAGATTGTTCTTTCACTTATTTTAAAATAATTTATTCGTATCATGCCTTATGGAAATTTCTTTCTTTCTCTGTCTTTTCTCTCTTTGCTGGTATTTGCCTGATTAAATATTGCTCTAAAAATCACTAAGGTGTATGGAAAGACTCAGAATTGCACCCAAAGTTGATACCGTGTGGAGTTCTTAGGCAGAGTGAACGATAGGATCGAGTCAGCAATGCCCAACAGACCCCTTCCATACAGGGTCGCTGGGCTGAGGAGCTGAGAATTGTCACCCGCCTCCAGAGTAGGTTATCTGCCTTGGCTGCACATTGGAATCACCTGGGAAGCTTAAAGAAACACTGCTGCCTGGGTCCCACCCCCAGAGACTGACTGGGTACCATCTAGTTATTGGGATTTCCTTTCAGAGAGTCCCTGGACTTCTGATCAAAGCCAAGTTGAGAACCACTGCGGTAGGAGACTGGATGGTTTGGTTTAAATCCCATGTTGTGAATCAGTCTCGGGATAAGATTTGGGGCCTCACCTTTCCTTTGACTCTATTAGTCATGGTCCTTTACTCACGCCCATATCTTCGTTAGAAAAAATATGTTCCATTTGTGATAATATTGGTAGAGCTGAATATGAATGGCATCTATTATCAAAGCAAGTCTACCTTGTATTTGACATTTGGTGCAAAAGCTTTCACTCTTCTTCTCAAATAAACTTTTTTTTTTGACTCTGTGGCTATTTAGATGTCCTTGGCTATGTCTTTGGTAGCAGAACTCTGATGTCAGGGTTTTTAAGGAAATTGTTTCTTATATTTAGATTGTTCCTTAAAAAAAAAAAACCCAACAACTAAAAACACTGGAAACCAGTAGCCTTCTGTCTCCTTCTTTGTCAGTTTGTCTCCTTCTCTGGGAGGGTGGGCGGGATACCTGTGGTTTTCTTAACTCCGAGGAAAGCACACAGCAAACCTGGAAATATCTCCGACTCTCATAGTTTGACGTTTCCTAGAGATATAGTAGGACTGCTCTTAAGAAGGTGTATTGTTTAAAAGCATATCTATGTATATGAATGCACCCGTGTGTGTAGATAGTTGTGGTTAGAGACAGCCTGCTTGCTTTACACATATTTTCTCTATAAAGTTTATTGATTAGAGGACCTCTCAGTTTTCCTGTGAGTTGGCCAGGGGTACTGGAGATATTCAAGTCCTGACACCTTGCATGGGTTCCCTGCATTGGGGTCGTCTAGGAAAAGGCACTAAGGGGTCCCTGCCTACCTTGCTTGTAACTTCCATTGTAAACTAAGTTTGCTTGACTTTCAGAGAGGTAAGGCAATGACTTGATCAAGTTATTGATCAAAAGAATAAATGTGCTAACACGGAGAGTCACATTCATTTAGGTGGCAGTTGCCCTCCTGGTACCCTCCTATATCACATTTGATGGTGATGGTCTGCTGGGTGGCCTGTGTCCTCCTATCTTAGCAGCCCCCACCAGCAACCCCTGAACTGGACCACCCAGAAGGCATTTCTTCCAGGCATACCTTCACCAGGGGAGCCGGGTTTGGAATAGTGTTTTGCTCCAGGTCGGAGGGACAGAAGAGGAACTGGTAAGAGAAGTGGAGTCAGATTGCACGATGACTCCTGTGCCGCGTCCCCCTCTTCCGTCTCCTGTGATCCAGAGGGACAAGAGGGCGTGGGAGGGCTGAGGGCGGTCATGTTGGTTGATTTCTGCCATCTGGGTGAATCTGGTTTTCTGTACCTTAGCTTTCTCACCTCTAAGATGGGAATAGGTGGTTCTTTGCTCCTTGGGTAGTTATAAGACATTAACAAAAGGTCCAGGCACGTTGTAGTTACGTTCTATCTCTTATCCTGGGAGTTGGGTATCTGTACAAAGCTTCCTGGGGAGTCTCAAGTATACTCTTCCAGGGGGCTGGGGAAATAGTTTATTCTGTTCAAACTCAAAATGTTCTAAACACCATCAGACCCTACAAGTGGAAGATGGAGAGCAGGAACAACCACAAAGGAAAAGACTGGAAGCTACTGGGGGCCCGGGGGACCGTCTGGAGGGCGGCATCATGAGGTTGGACAGGGCCAGTGTGGACTGAGAGCGCGTGGACTTTTCAGAGCTGCTGTACATGTCTTGGGGGCCTTCACAGTGCTTTAAGAAATTGATCAATCAATAGGTTAACTGTTCTCTCCACAACTGAGTTTATACTGTTCGCTTAGAAGAAAATCCCTTGCTCTGAAAGAGTAGGAAGTAGGCATCGGAATTATTTCCAGCTCCAAGCTTGAGCCTCTGGGTGTTGGGTGACGGAAGAACGCCGTCAGTGGTCTATAGAGTATTGACATCTTGATCTACGCGGTAAATGAGGGAATCAAAACAAGTGTTAAAAGGCCTAAACTTGAAGTCATGTGTATGCTGTTTTGAAACACTGTGACTTATTTTTTGCTTTTATTCAGACTTCTCTGCCCCTCAACCTTACTCCAAATTACTGAGCACCATTAAGGTTAAAAATTCACATTGGGGGCCAGCCCTCGCGGCCTACTGGTTAAGTTCGGTGCGCTCTGCTTCGGCAGCCCATGTTTCTTTCCTGGGCGCGGACCCACATCAGGCGTCAGCGGCCACGCTGTGGTGGCGGCTCACATACAGAAAGAGGAAGATTGGCAGCAGATGTTAGCTCAGGGCGAATCTTCCTCAGGAAATAAAATGAGGAAGATTGGCAACAGATGTTAGGTCAGGGCAAATCTTCCTCAGCAAAAAGAAGAAAAAAACTGCTTCTGTAGAGTAAAAGTTTCCATCACTGAGATGGGCTGGGATGGAGCTGATTCTGACCCCCACTTCGTAGGGCAGTGGTCCCCAAGTGGAAGAGCTTGGAGGATGCTCATGGGGGTGGGAAGAACATATCAGGCCTTTGATTTATATTTACTTTCAGGCTCAGCCTTATTTAGTTCCTCACTTTGGATGTGTTCTATAATAAATACTAGTTCACTAGTACATGTAGATAATTTATGAATAAATGTTAGGTTGAACCACAAGCAATTGCTGATACTCAACCATTTTGATCTTCAAAAATGGCAGTTATCATGGCTTAACATATACATGATGGAGGTATACATGCTCCAGGTTCTTACTGTTGACATTCCAGAGTAAACTTGGGGGACCCCTGGCCGATACAGCCCTCCTAAGATCCCCACCTCACCCCCATAACTTCTGTCTGCACCCCCAGGGGGCTTTAAAGTATTTCATTTGAGTAAGACATGCACATGGCATCCATTCAAATGGTACTGAATGGTCAGTGAGAAGTCAGTCCACCTGCCCCTCAAATGCCAGTTGTCCTCCCAGAGTCGGTTTCTTGTGTCTCCTTCCAGAGGGACCGTGTACATATATGAGCAATATGCACACACACCTGTGTCTATTACAAAAGTGGGAGTGGATTACTTTTCCCATCTAGTAATACAGCTTGGAAAACGTTCTATAAATGCAGCTGCCTCGTCTCTATTGGTTCCTTATTCCATTCCACGTGTAGACCAGAATTTACTCAACCAGCCCTCTACTGGTGGCGTTCACGCTGTCTCCCACAGTGTCGTAGGGCCTCGCACACGTCATTTTGCAGATATGATTCTCGGCAGTGGGATTCTGAGCCAAAGGGTTACAAGACATGGATCTCATTGTGACTTTATCTTCCAGGTCACTTTTAAAATAGGAATACGTGTATCTTTTCTCCTTTTCCTTTCCTTCTTATTCCTCCAGTTCCTGAGAATTTTCCTTGGGTAATGTGTTACCCAGAACAGTTGGGATTTTTAGGAGCTTTAAATTTTGTAGAAGGCACGACCGTGACTCTGGTGTTGCTTTCCAGGGTGGAGCTGCAAAAGCCATTAAGAATCCCGTTTTACTGTATGATTTCACTCAGATGTGGAATATAAACGAACACACAGACAGAGAGAACTGTTTGGTGGTTACCAGGGGCAAGGGGGAGGGAGGTGGGCACAAGGGGTGAAGGGATGCATCCATATGGTGACGGACAAACAATAATGTACAACTAAAACTTCACAATGTTATAAAGTATTAAAACATCAGTAAAAATTAAAAAAAAAAAGAATCCCCTGTTTTTGCCTTGGCACTTACTTTCCATATCATTCTCTTAGATTCTTGTTTGCGGCTCCTGCTGGAGAACCTTGTCTCCAGGACCCTCCTTCAGGCCAGGGCTGTGGCCGTGGGACTAAGCCGGCCCCCTGCTCTGTACGCAGTCTTACCGGGAGGCGCCAGCAGGTGGCAGGCGGAGCACCACTAGCGCCTCTGGCCTTTGGCGAGGCTCTTCTCCGGAGAGCAGCCAGAATCAGAGCCTTTGGACCCTTCCCGGTGACCTGCCTCCCAGCAACATGCCCAACTCAGGGTGGGATGGGGTGGGTTGCCCAATCCTTTTCTCTCACAGAGTTTTGTAGCCATTTCTTAAATGGGTGAGCAGTTGAAGATGCCAGCAGCTGCCTTGAGCTGGACCTCCAGAGGCCACACCCCAGGATGACAGCCTGGCGCTTCCTCCCCCTCCAGGAACTAGCTGGAAGGATTTACATACCGTGGCCGGGATGGCTTGGGTTTCCTTAATTGTAGGGCCCTACTTCCTGTCTCTTTCAGCCAAATCTCCCACACCCTTCCCGTGAACGAGGAGGTCCCCAGAACAGGCTCTTACTCACCACCGTCAGCTCCACCCATTCGGCAAAAAAAAAAAAGAGCCAGAGGTTTGAGAAGCCCTGGGGCAAAAGTGCTAGGGTCTTGGGACTGCCTTCTTTGGGGGCAGGAGCCCCTGGGGACCAGCTGCACCCAGGTCCTCCCCCCAACTCCTGGCTTTGTGTCCCATTGAATCCCAGTTTCTCTGCTGCTCACTTACTCCCTCTCTGATAGAGACCTGCCCAGCACCTCCTTCAGGGCGGGGGTCTTGCCTTTCCGTGCAGGGGAGACAAACTCTGGCTTTTCCAGGACACCTGGTGAAGACGGGAGGGCACGGAACTTTGCTGGTGGGAGGAGGGAGGAAGTGGCAGCTGCGCTGGTGAGTGGTGGGCCTCGTCCCAGCCACTCCCCAACCCCACCCCAAAGGCAACAGCGATGTTTGGGGTGTTACAGCACTGGGGGGGGCCCTAGGAGAGCTGCTCCCCTGGAGCCCCAAAGCTCTCCTGCTCCTAGTTTAGGTCCCCAGATCTTTAGAGACTGCTGGGTTTTCCTCGGGCTGGCAAAGTGGGATGGGGACAGAGTGGGCGGGGACATCCGGGGCAGGGAATTTCATCCCGTTGTGGGCTGGCTCAGTCGCCACCAGGGAGGCTGAGGTTTCCTTAGTCACCTTGCACCCCAAGCCGGGTTAACCCGTATGTGCCAGATAGAACTTGCAAGAAGACTCGGGGTCAGGCCCCTGCTGGTGAGAGCCCCAGGGTGGGGTGGGGGCCTCTGGGGGTTCAGGGAGGGGCTGGCAGGAGGCCACCCTGGGGAGCTCCAGGATCATTTCCCAACAATGCAAGAATTTGCATACTTGCTGGTTTCCCCAGCTGCTTCTCAGCTCCTGGAACCAGGAAAACAGGAGGAGGAAAGAGGCTCAGGGCAGCTACCAAGTTTTTCTTTTTGCTGAGGAAGATTCGCCCTGAGCTAACATTTGTGCCAATCTTCCTCCATTTTATATGTGGGTCACTGCCACAGCATGGCCGATGAGTGGTGTAGGTCCATGCCCGGGATCTGAACCTGCGAACCCAGGTCGCTGAAGCGAAGCTCACCGAACTTAAACACTAGGCCACGGGGCTGGCCCCAGCTGCTGAGTTTGATCCCCTCCCGCTCCTCAGTGGCTTGAGCGTGTCTCAGGATGGCATTCTGGCCCTGCCACGCTCTCCATCGCAAGAGCCCATGAACTTCACGGCTCTCCTGTGGGCAGGCCGGGAAGCTGAGGCTCTGGGAGGGGAAGCGAGTTGCCCAGGGCCACACAGCCAGTGAGGGGGACTTGAACCCAGGCCTTCTTCCTCTCGTGCTGCCACCACATGAACTGAGGTGTCCTCTTGTCAAATCTAGAGAGATGCAGGGATCATTGTGTCCCTTTTACACGTGGGGACACCGAAGCCAAGTGAGTAAAGGTGCTTCAGCAGGTGGGGCAAAAAGTGCAGGGAGAACTCCGCAGTAAAAACCCATTGTGGGAAAGGAACATCCTGGATGTTGGGCCTGGCAGCCTCTGAGTGGCTCTGCCTGGAAGCCAGATTGAGAAAGAGGCCTGGAGGGGAGGCTCCAAACCCTGGATGGCTAGGCTTCCGGGAAAGCATAGGATGCAAGCTCAGGCCAACAGGGCACTGAATCGACTCAATCCGCCCCAGAGCCCAGCCCCAGCCGGCACCTGCCACATGGGCTCTGCTGCCCTTTTTGGTGCCCATCAATGAGCCAGCAGGACCAGACACGCCTCAGACGTCAGCCACAGCCAGCCTGGACCTTCCACCCACTGCCCACTGCCCCCCGGCCCATAGGATCTGCTCCCTATCCCCCACTCCCCGAAGCAGAAGCAGCAAATGACCGAGTTCAGCTCTGGTCAAGGACCAAGTGTGAGCTCTCAAGTCTATGGACAGCTGGCTGGTGGGATGGGCGAGAGCACCCAGCTTCCCCTCCCAGGCCACCCCGAGGCCTCACGGCCCTCACGCTCCACCATGGCGTGCAGACAGAGGGGGCTGCTGGGGCACCTACTGCTGAGCAGGTGGTTGTGGGGGTCATATCAGCTGTCATGCTGGAGGGGTTCCTGTGTGGATGTTGTTGGGTGAGCGTCTGAGGGCACTCCCACCTCCACCTCCACTGCCTCCATCCCTCTCGGGACCTGAGAGTCCTCGCAAGCTAGTGTCTGGGGCCCTCCCTTCCTCAGGTTTGTGGAGGCAGGAGACCCAAACTCAAGGCCCTGCCCCAATCTGTCCTCCTCTGTGGGACCTTGGGCAAGTCACCCGGCATTGCCAGTGGCTAATAATGAACCAGACAGGCCGGTACTTTAGCTTCCTGTCCCATAACAACAAAGGCCCACAAATAGCCTTTTCATTCAGAATACAGTTCTTGATTGGAAAAAATGTTTTATAAATAAGGCAATGAAACTTCTTCGTGCAGATAAAACCTCCCGAGGGGGCTGGAAGCAACAGGCGTGGGGCACCTTGAAGAGCATGTTGCGGGGGCTTCAAGGTAACATTTGCCGAGATCGTCTCCACATTGTGCATGGATCCCTGCCGTAAGAGCAGCCTCCTAAAGAACGCGCAGGGTGAGTGGGGCGGGGGCGTCACGTGCAGGGAGATCGCCAATGTGGCATTTTTCTTCAACATACCACACAGGTGTTCTGTGGTAAAGCAGTTTCTAAAAAAAAAATACAGATACTATAAAAGCTTCATAAACAATAAATACAAATTAGGTGAGATAGTCAAAGATAGAATTATTAAAACGGTATTTTTTCCAC